>CM035591.1:125984897-126584897 GCA_020423425.1 Chrysopa pallens
TCTTGCATTTATTATATTTGTTTATATATATTTATGGGCATTATTATCTATTTTCCTTCGAATGGTTACGATTGAGGATTTGACATTTGTAGACACTACTCTACTATTCGCATCTACTATCTCATCCTGTTTCACAACCGTCGAGTGTAGGCGCAGATGCCAAAGCTCAACTTTGTATTCGATTGCTTAATCTCTAAAATTTGGTAGTTCGTTCGTTGATATTTTCCAATTACAATAATACGATTTTGAAAGTGAATGTCCATTCGATGAAATAAATAATATTCCATTATTGAAAAAAATTTTTCCATTTATTAAGAATCTTCGGTTTTAGCAAATAGTTATTATTCTTCCAAATAATTCTTTTAAATTCCATTTCGTAGATTTCGTATAATTTCATTTTCCTTTTTAAGTATTTGAAGCTCAAATGAAAATAAATTTTGGTGCAATTTTCACAATGATTTAATCTGAGTAATAACGAATGTAAAAACATAAATATTTTTATGGAATAGCACTCATGGAATTCTGAAAATTCTGAAAAAAATGTAAGGCATCCCTTGGAATTGAGCCCATTAAGTTTCGATTTATTTCTGAGTGTATTGAAACACTCAGTAAATATTAGAAGAGTTGAATACAAAGTATTTTTTCCACAATATTTTGGACGTATTGACTGTTAAACAGACATTGACTTTTAGGCGTTAAACCCATGGTGGCATTCTGAAAAGGATTTAACTTATCTTTGGGAATTTTGTCCATTTAGTTTCGATGTGTATTTTTTTTGGGAATTGAACCCAAAATCAGTACCACTTCTTTATGGAATAGCACTCATGGAATTCTGAAAATTCTGAAAAAAATGTAAGGCATCCCTTGGAATTGAGCCCATTAAGTTTCGATTTATTTCTGAGTGTATTGAAACACTCAGTAAATATCAGAGGAGTTGAATACAAAGTATTTTTTCCACAATATTTTGGACGTATTGACTGTTAAACAGACATTGACTTTTAGGCGTTAAACCCATGGTGGCATTCTGAAAAGGATTTCACTTATCTTTGGGAATTGTGTCCATTTAGTTTCGATGTGTATTTTTTTTGGGAATTGAACCCAAAATCAGTACCACTTCTTTATGGAATAGCACTCATGGAATTCTGAAAATTCTGAAAAAAATGTAAGGCATCCCTTGGAATTGAGCCCATTAAGTTTCGATTTATTTCTGAGTGTATTGAAACACTCAGTAAATATTAGAGGAGTTGAATACAAAGTATTTTTTCCACAATATTTTGGACGTATTGACTGTTAAACAGACATTGACTTTTAGGCGTTAAACCCATGGTGGCATTCTGAAAAGGATTTCACTTATCTTTGGGAATTGTGTCCATTTAGTTTCGATGTGTATTTTTTTTGGGAATTGAACCCAAAATCAGTACCACTTCTTTATGGAATAGCACTCATGGAATTCTGAAAATTCTGAAAAAAATGTAAGGCATCCCTTGGAATTGAGCCCATTAAGTTTCGATTTATTTCTGAGTGTATTGAAACACTCAGTAAATATAAGAGGAGTTGAATACAAAGTATTTTTTCCACAATATTTTGGACGTATTGACTGTTAAACAGACATTGACTTTTAGGCGTTAAACCCATGGTGGCATTCTGAAAAGGATTTCACTTATCTTTGGGAATTGTGTCCATTTAGTTTCGATGTGTATTTTTTTTGGGAATTGAACCCAAAATCAGTACCACTTCTTTATGGAATAGCACTCATGGAATTCTGAAAATTCTGAAAAAAATGTAAGGCATCCCTTGGAATTGAGCCCATTAAGTTTCGATTTATTTCTGAGTGTATTGAAACACTCAGTAAATATTAGAGGAGTTGAATACAAAGTATTTTTTCCACAATATTTTGGACGTATTGACTGTTAAACAGACATTGACTTTTAGGCGTTAAACCCATGGTGGCATTCTGAAAAGGATTTAACTTATCTTTGGGAATTGTGTCCATTTAGTTTCGATGTGTATTTTTTTTGGGAATTGAACCCAAAATCAGTACCACTTCTTTATGGAATAGCACTCATGGAATTCTGAAAATTCTGAAAAAAATGTAAGGCATCCCTTGGAATTGAGCCCATTAAGTTTCGATTTATTTCTGAGTGTATTGAAACACTCAGTAAATATTAGAGGAGTTGAATACAAAGTATTTTTTCCACAATATTTTGGACGTATTGACTGTTAAACAGACATTGACTTTTAGGCGTTAAACCCATGGTGGCATTCTGAAAAGGATTTCACTTATCTTTGGGAATTGTGTCCATTTAGTTTCGATGTGTATTTTTTTTGGGAATTGAACCCAAAATCAGTACCACTTCTTTATGGAATAGCACTCATGGAATTCTGAAAATTCTGAAAAAAATGTAAGGCATCCCTTGGAATTGAGCCCATTAAGTTTCGATTTATTTCTGAGTGTATTGAAACACTCAGTAAATATTAGAGGAGTTGAATACAAAGTATTTTTTCCACAATATTTTGGACGTATTGACTGTTAAACAGACATTGACTTTTAGGCGTTAAACCCATGGTGGCATTCTGAAAAGGATTTCACTTATCTTTGGGAATTGTGTCCATTTAGTTTCGATGTGTATTTTTTTTGGGAATTGAACCCAAAATCAGTACCACTTCTTTATGGAATAGCACTCATGGAATTCTGAAAATTCTGAAAAAAATGTAAGGCATCCCTTGGAATTGAGCCCATTAAGTTTCGATTTATTTCTGAGTGTATTGAAACACTCAGTAAATATTAGAAGAGTTGAATACAAAGTATTTTTTCCACAATATTTTGGACGTATTGACTGTTAAACAGACATTGACTTGTAGGCGTTAAACCCATGGTGGCATTCTGAAAAGGATTTAACTGATCTTTGGGAATTTTGTCCATTAAGTTTCGATGTGTATTTTTTTTGGGAATTGAACCCAAAATCAGTACCACTTCTTTATGGAATAGCACCCATGGAATTCTGAAAATTCTGAAAAAAATGTAAGGCATCCCTTGGAATTGAGCCCATTAAGTTTCGATTTATTTCTGAGTGTATTGAAACACTCAGTAAGTATTAGAGGAGTTGAATACAAAGTATTTTTTCCACAATATTTTGGACGTATTGACTTGGGAATTGAACCCATCGTTTTTATCCTAAGCTTTGGGTACTTAAACACTGATAAAATGGTTATACCAAATTTTATTTTATAAAGTACCTAAAAAATAAGTTTTATTAAAATTATTATTGAGAAAAAATTATGAATGTTTTGATTTTGAAAGTTCAATCAAATGTACTTTCGATGACTCCGTAAGTGTAATTCAATCACTCAATTGCACATCTACTCATAAACAAATCCTTTGAACTTTCGATGACTCCAGGAGTGTAATTCAATCACCCAATAGCCCACACTACTCGTAACCAAATCCTTTGAACTTTCGATGACTCCATGAGTGTATTGATACACCCAATAGCTCATCTACTCGTAAACAAAATCTTTGAACTTTCGATGACTCCATGAGTATATTGAACCACTCAATAGCACATCTACTCGTAATCAAAACCATTGAAATTTTGATGACTTCATGAGTGTATTGGATCACCCCAAAGCACATCTACTCGTAATTTAAACCCTTGAAGTTTTGATGACTTCATGAGTGTATTGAAATACCTAACAAACTTACTTTTGAGAAACAATGCCCATCCAGAGCTTGCCAGGGGCTTAATACTCTCGCGTACAACACTTAACAGATGCACTATCTTCTGGGATGGAAGGTCGATCCAGAGCTTGCCAAAGGCTAAAAGCTCTCGCGCACAACACAAAACAGGAACACTTCCTCCTGGGAAACGAGGTCGATCCAGAGCTTGCCAAAGGCTAAAGGCTCTCGCGCACAACACAAAACAGGAACACTTACCTCTGGGAAACGAGGTCGATCCAGAGCTTGCCAAAGGCTAAAGGCTCTCGCGCACAACACAAAACAGGAACACCTACCTCTGGGAAACGAGGTCGATCCAGAGCTTGCCAAAGGCTAAAGGCTCTCGCGCACAACACTTAACAGATGCAATATCTTCGGGGAATCAAGGTCGATCCAGAGCTTGCCAAAGGCTAAAGGCTCTCGCGCACAACACTTAACAGATGCACTATCTTCTGGGATGCAAGGTCGATCCAGAGCTTGCCAAAGGCTAAAGGCTCTCGCGCACAACACTAAACAGATGCACTATCTTCTGGGATGCAAGGTCAACACTTATCAGAGACACTTCTGGGAAGCGAGATCGGTCCAGAGATTACCAAAGTCTTAAGGTTCTTTTTTAGTTTATTTTTATAAAATTGCGCAAACTTAATTGGCTAATCTTTAGAATACATCATACAAAATATTTGGTTTTGAGACTTCATTCTCTGAATCCGCTAAAACTTGAGTGGAAATTAGGCATATCTCTGGAGCTTTGTTAGCAAATAATGCTACAAGGAACGTCTCAGTGAATGAGACTCGCAAGACCAATATTAAATACGGGCTCGGGAACCCGGGATCCCAAATTACCGTGTGCAAATAAATAGCACCCCTGAGTATAATAAAAAAACAAACAAACAAACAAACAAAAAAATAAAATCTTAAGAATGAAATATTCTCTTAATTAGAAGAAAATAATAATATTTTTTAAATTTATGAATTAAATAAAAGGCGGGCGGGCGGCATAGAAATGCTTAAAATGCATTACAGTATAGTTCACAAAATAGCGAATAATATCACCTCACATTCGATCATACAAAATTGGCAGAAAATAAAGACTAAATTTTTTTAATCTTGTAATGACCAATTATAGTAATACGATTTTCAATTTAAACCAAATCGACGAGTCAGAAAATATTCGAAAACCATCATATTTAGAAAAAAAAACAATTAACAATTTTAATTCATTTCTTTGTTATGGGCCTCCTCCTCCAAAATTATTTTTTTAGCACAGGAAACAAATTTAGGACTTGCTTTGCGTCCAAGTTTTGATATCCTTTCTCATAATTTTATTCCGAGATAATTTCATTACTTCCATCCGTCCTTTTTGCCTTAGTTTTCTGGCATTTATTTTATATATATTTATGCACATTATTATCTATTTTCCTTTGACAAGGGCCTCCTTCTCTTTTTGTTTTGTGTACAGGAAACAAATGTAGGACTTGCTTTGCTTCCAAGCTTTGTTATCTTTTGTCATAATTTAATTCAGAGATAATTTCATTCATTCCATCCGTCCTTTTTGGTTTAGTTTTCTTGCATTTATTATATATGTTTATATATATTTATGGGCATTATTATCTATTTTCCTTCTAATGGTTACGATTGAGGATTTGACATTTGTAGACACTACTCTACTATTCGCATCTACTATCTCATCCTGTTTCACAACCGTCGAGTGTAGGCGCAGATGCCAAAGCTCAACTTTGTATTCGATTGCTTAATCTCTAAAATTTGGTAGTTCGTTCGTTGATATTTTCCAATTACAATAATACGATTTTGAAAGTGAATGTCCATTCGATGAAATAAATAATATTCCATTATTGAAAAAAATTTTTCCATTTATTAAGAATCTTCTGTTTTAGCAAATAGTTATTATTCTTCCAAATAATTCTTTTAAATTCCATTTCGTAGATTTCGTATAATTTCATTTTCCTTTTTAAGTATTTGAAGCTCAAATGAAAATAAATTTTGGTGCAATTTTCACAATGATTTAATCTGAGTAATAACGAATGTAAAAACATAAATATTTTGATTATAATAATTAATAATTTAAATTAATTATTGAAAATTTGTAAAAATTTATTCTACAAATTTCAATTTGTTCTCTTTGAAATCTTATTCTGATTTTAAACCACAATTAATAACTAATTTTAACATATGTAAAGTGACATTTTAATTTTCATAGTCAGTTTACAATATTCGAATTATATAAAAACAATTTTGAGCTAAATAATTTATAATGATTAAAGCTTTCCCTAAATTTTCCCGCTGTAAATTAGTTTCCAAGGCAAATAGAAAAATATTTGTCATACTTATGTGAAAAACATTGACTCTTGAAAATGAAATATTAGTAATTTGACATTTTTGGTATCCAATTTTTACGGTATCAATAATCATACCGAACCTACCCCTTCGTGATCCTATCTTATAAAAAAATCTTCCAGTAAATGTAGTTTGAAGATTAGATTACTTCCTAATCCAAAATAACATCTACTTTCAGAAAAAATTTAACAAGAACGGTTCAATGATTTTACTCAAACATAAAAATTAGATACACTCTAATGTATAAGAGCTGATGATTAAAACAAAAACAACCCTTCAAATATTTTTCATAAAAGCATTCAAATTATTAACAATTTTTATGGAACTAGTTTTTTTGAGATAATTTTGGCCAATTTATAAGCATTATAATTCTGATCACTCACAACTGAACAATAAAACGAATTTTGTTTTAACTTAACCGTTATCAAAAAGACTTTACTTGTGTTCTAAAATTCGTAAAAATCGTTACTTCCGAAACCTAAATTTATTGAATCAATTTTTTTTTTTAAACTTCCAAATAATAAAAATTTTTAATTTTTAATTAATAAAGTACAAAACATTTCGATTTTAAAATGTTAACATTCAAATAAATATCAATGGATTTGCAGCAAAAACGAATTTTCATTTAAACGAGGAATACTCTTTAGTTGAAAAATTAAATAGGTTTAACTATATTAATTAATGATCTCAATAATTGATGTATATTTTCCTTTGATCCACTTCTGATTGTGAAAATGATCAAACAAAGTGGTGTCTTGAGAGTGATCTGGTCTATCATATTGTGATTTGATGTCAGGTCCTTTGGAATGATAGCTCGAATTCAAGATCGAATCATATCATTGGTTGATTCAGTCTTGGTTACGAAACTAGTTTTCATTCTCTGAATACGGTATATTTAGAGTGGAAATTAGGCATATCTCTGGAGCTTTGTTAGCAAATAATGCTACTAGGAACGTCTCAGTGAATGAGACTCGCAAGACCAATATTAAATACGGGCTCGGGAACCCGGGATCGCCAATTCCCGTGTGCCAATAAATAGCACCCCTGAGTATAATAAACAAACAAACAAACAAACAAACAAAAAAATAAAATCGTAAGAATGAAATATTCTCTTAATTAGAAAAAAATAATAATATTTTTATAACAATATCAAAATATTTAAAAAAACCAAAATTTTTTTTATATTGTCTATTGTCTTAGACTTAAGAAATATCATAATAACACGAATGAAGCATTCTTAGCCGATTGATTGATTAATTGAAAGGACCTTTTTTGTATGTATCCATTTGGGAGCCTTCATTTTAAAATTATCGAATTTTAAACACCCTAAATTTTTCTTTAAAAAAAATTGAGTATTTTCGGTTTATTTTAGGAAATAGGTTTCTATAAATTTATTTGATCAATTTGCATAAAAATTAAATTTCGATTTATATTTATTGTCATATTTACTGTTATTGAAATAAAGTGGCGACCTTTTTTATAAGGCCTTAAACCCATTAAATAACGAAAAAATATTTATAATCATTAACGATAATCCGTAAAATTGAATTATATTCATTTCGAAAATTCTTGAATCAATGAATTAAACATCCACAATTCCAGTTCTTTGCTTGAGTTTACCCTTTAAAAAAATCTTAAAAGAATTCTATGTTTATTCGAAATTTTTGTATCCGTTTCCACACTACCTTTTGAGGTAAGATACATCAGTGCGTTTTTTTTTGAGTTTTGAATCGTGGTTTCCCCAGTAGGCCTAATCCACGATTTTTTCCTATTTGTTTCTCACTATAAAAAAATCTCAAGGAATTTAAATAAGAAAAAAAAAGGAGATAAAAAAATTCATTAAATTTAAAAACATCGGAAAAACATTCATATTTGAAAAATGTTATGGAAATTTCGAGACATCTTCTACATTTAAAGTAGAATTATGACTATATTTGGCAACTGACAGCCCTTATAACATATATCGGGAATTAAACTCATATATCGGGAATAATATCACCTCAAATTGGATCATACAAAATTGGCAGAAAATAAAGACTAAATTTTTTAAATCTTGTGACGACCAATTATAGTAATACGATTTTCAATTGAAACCAAATCGACGAGTCAGAAAATATTCGAAAACCATCAAATTTGGAAAAAGAAAACAATTAACAACTTGAATTCATTTCTTTGTTATGGGCCTCCTCCTCCAAAATTATTTTTTTGGGACAGGAAACAAATTAAGATCTTGCTTTGCGTCCAAGTTTTGTTATCCTTTCTCATAATTTTATTCCGAGATAATTTTATTACTTCCACCCGTCCTTTTTGCCTTAGTTTTCTGGCAGTTATTTTATATATTTTTATGGACATTATTATCTATTTTCCTTTGTCAAGGGCCTCCTCCTCCTCCTCCACCAAAATTTGAAAAAATATCAATGGATTTGCAGCAAAAACGAATTTTCATTTAAACGAGGAATACTCTTTAGTTGAAAAATCAAATAGATTTAACAATATTAATTAATGATCTTATTAATTGATGTATATTTTCCTTTGATCCACTTCTGATTGTGAAAATAATCAATCAAAGTGGTGTCTTGAGAGTGATCTGGTTGATCCATCATATTGTGATTTGATGTCAGGTCCTTTGGAATAATATCTCGAATTCAAGATCGAGTTATATCGGTTGATTCAGTCCTGGTTACGAAACTAGTCTTCATTCTCTGAATACGCTTTAACTAGAGTGGAAATTAGGCATATCTTGGGAGCTTTATTAGCAAATAATGCTACTAGGAACGTCTCAGTGAATGAAATTCAAAAGACCAATATTAAATACGGGCTCGGGAACCCGGGATCGCCAATTACCGTGTGCCAATCAATAGCACCCCTGAGTAAAATGAAAAAACAAACAAACAAAAAAATAAAATCTTAAGAATGAAATATTCTCTTAATTAGAAAAAAATAATAATATTTTTATAATAATATCAAAATATTTAAAAACACAAAATTTTTTTTTATTTTTGAAATTAAATAAAAGACGGGCGGGGCGGCATAGAAATGCTTAAAATGCATTACAGTATAGTTCACAAAATAGCGAATAATATCACCTCACATTCGATCATACAAAATTGGCAGAAAATAAAGACTTAATTTTTTAAATCTTGTGACGACCAATTATAGTAATACGATTTTCAATTGAAACCAAATCGACGAGTCAGAAAATATTCGAAAACCATCATATTTAGAAAAAAAACAATTAACAATTTTAATTCATTTCTTTGTTATGGGCCTCCTCCTCCAAAATTATTTTTTTAGCACAGGAAACAAAATTTAGGTCTTGCTTTGCGTCCAAGTTTTGTTATCCTTTCTCATAATTTTATTCCGAGATAATTTCATTACTTCCACCCGTCCTTTTTGCCTTAGTTTTCTGGCATTTATTTTATATATTTTTATGGACATTATTATCTATTTTCCTTTGTCAAGGGCCTCCTTCTCCTCCTCCTCCACCAAAATTTTTCTTTGAGTGCAGGAAACAAATGTAGGATTTGCTTTGCTTCCAAACTTTGTTATCTTTTGTCATAATTTTATTCAGAGATAATTTCATTCATTCCATCCGTCCTTTTTGGTTTAGTGTTCTTGCATTTATTATATATGTTTATATATATTTATGGGCATTATTATCTATTTTCCTTCTAATGGTTACGATTGAGGATTTGACATTTGTAGACACTACCCTACTATTTGCATCTACTGTCAAATCCTGTTTCACAACCGTCGAGTTTAGGCGCAGATGCCAAAGCTCAACTTTGTATTCGATTGCTTAATCTCTTAAATTTGGTAGTTCGTTCGTTGATATTTTCCAATTACAATAATACGATTTTGAAAGTGAATGTCCATTCGATGAAATAAATAATATTCCATTATTGAAAATAATTTTTCCATTTATTTAGGATCTTCTTTTTTAGCAAATATTAATTATTCTTCCAAATAATTCTTTTAAATTCAATTTCGAAGATTTCGTATAATTTCATTTTCCTTTTTAATTATTTGAAACTCAAATGAAAATAAATTTTGGTGCAATTTTCACAATGATTTAATCTGAGTAATATCGAATGTAAAAACATAAATATTTTGATTATAATAATTAATAATTTAAATTTATTATTGAAAATTTGTAAAAATTTATTCTACAAATTTCAATTTGTTCTCTTTGAAATCTTATTCTGATTTTAAACCACAATTAATAACAAATTTTAACATATGTAAAGTGACATTTTAATTTTCATAGTCAGTTTACAATATTCGAATTATATAAAAACAATTTTGAGCTACATGATTTATAATGATTATTGGCCAATTTAAGCATTATAATTCTGACCACTCACAACTGAACAATAAAACGAATTTTGTTTTAACTTAACCGTTATCAAAAAGACTTTACTTGTGTTCTAAAATTCGTAAAAATCGTTACGTCCGAAACCTATATATTTTCAGAGAAAATAAATATTAAATTTATTGGATAAATTTTTTTTTTAAACTTCTAAATAATAAAAATTTTTAATTTTTAATTAATAAAGTACAAAACATTACGATTTTAAAACGTTAACATTCAAAAAAATATCAATGGATTTGCAGCAAAAACGAATTTTCTTTTAAACGAGGAATACTCTTTAGTTGAAAAATCAAATAGATTTAACAATATTAATTAATGATCTTATTAATTGTTATATATTTTCCTTTGATCCACTACTGATAGTGAAAATAATCAAACAAAGTGGTGTCTTGAGAGTGATCTGGTTGGTCCATCATATTGTGATTTGATGTCAGGTCCTTTGGAATGATAGTTCGAATTCAAGATCGACTTATTCGTTTGATTCAGTCCTGGTTACGAAACTAGTCTTCTTTCTCTGAATACGCTTTAACTAGAGTGGAAATTAGGCATATCTTGGGAGCTTTATTAGCAAATAATGCTACTATAGGAACGTCTCAGTGAATGAGACTCGAAAGACCAATATTAAATACGGGCTCGGGAACCCGGGATCGCCAATTCCCGTGTGCCAATCAATAGCACCCCTGAGTATAATGAAAAAACAAACAAACAAAAAAATAAAATCTTAAGAATGAAATATTCTCTTAATTAGAAAAAAATAATAATATTTTTATAATAATATCAAAATATTTAAAAACACAAATTTTTTTTTTAATTTTGAAATTAAATAAAAGACGGGCGGGGCGGCATAGAAATGCTTAAAATGCATTACAGTATAGTTCACAAAATAGCGAATAATATCACCTCACATTCGATCATACAAAATTGGCAGAAAATAAAGACTAAATTTTTTAAATCTTGTGACGACCAATTATAGTCATACGATTTTCAATTGAAACCAAATCGACGAGTCAGAAAATATTCGAAAACCATCATATTTGGAAAAAAAAACAATTAACAACTTGAATTCATTTCTTTGTTATGGGCCTCCTCCTCCAAAATTATGTTTTTAGCACAGGAAACAAATTTAGGACTTGCTTTGTTTCCAAGCTTTGTTATCTTTGGTCATAAGTTTATTCAAAAAAATTTTTGATATGACAAACTTACGATTAACCTATTCGGTGATATCACAATATAAAATCTAACTGTTTTTAGTCTTGTGATGACCAATTACATTAATACAATGTTCAATGCCAACTGTGACCCGTACGGTTAGTTGAAAATATATTAATTTGAAATCAAAAAATTTTAATTGTTTAAAATAAACTATTAATTTTTCTATATTATATAATACTTCTAGGCAATTTAAATAACAATTAAATGGGGAAATTGCATAGGTTTATCTTGTACTTAATTTTTTTAGTCGTCTTGAAGACTAATTGAACATTGATTTCAATCAACCAACGAACATGCTTTTGATTGACAAATAAAAAACAGGAAATGTTACCAAAAAAAACTAATATATATATATATATATATATATATATATATATATATATATATATATATATATATATATATATATATATATATATATATATATATATATATATATATAAATGACTTATATAATAAAACTATTATATAAGTCATTTGGTTGGTGAATAAAAAAGAGAATACATGCGCCATTGTGTTGCATAATTAGTAATTTTACTTATTTGATGAATTACAATTTATTGGTGTGGGGTGGTATTGAATAAGAACTGAGTATTGAGTTGAATGTGTTGACTTATTAATGAACACTTGACATAATTAGAAGTGGAAATTCATTCAGGCATATATTAAATTATTAAATTTTCACAAAAAATAAAAAAAAAAACTGAATTTAAATAAAAATGAAATCAATTTTTTTAATAAATCAAAATAATATGTAGTAAAAAAAAAAGCACATGTTATTTAAAAATGTACATTATCTAACAACATCGAATATAAATAAATGAATTAAATAAATAAAACCATGTAATTTTACGAAATGGAAACGAATCAATTCAACATTTTACATTATTTTGTCGAACAACTTTAGTCGAGTTAACATACTATGAGGAAAGAATCTGTACGTTATCACAGTTCATACATCTTATTGGAGGTGTGAGATTGTAAATTGAAGGTAGAATTCTATTTTAAAAATAAAACCACATTTTCAAATAAGATACGAGAACGTTGAATGGGAACGTAAAAACAAACCAGTACTATTATGGGACGTACGTTACCGAATGGATAATAATTGTGAAAAGTCAAGTCACTAATTAATGTATGATTTAGTGAAGCGGAGAAAGTTATTAAAAATTATCAAGGCTTAACAGGAAACCTTAATATTGGATTTGTCCAGACATAAAACAGGATGAGACAATTAAGTATAAGATTGTACAAGTAGTACTAACAATATGGTATTCATGTTTCAACGAAATCAACAAGCAGCTGGTTCACAACGATCAAGAGAAGAAATGCAGTCTAGCTATTCAACAATAGATGAAGCCCTTGCGAAAAACAAGTGAAAATATTGAACCAACAAAAGGTGCACAAACCAGAACAAATGCAAACAATACCAATCAATAACATTTACAATCAGGTAAATAAACAAAAAAAAACTTTTTAAGTAACGAAATTTGGGGCGGGGGGTATCAAATGTATACTAAATTTGTGAAATAAATAATTTAAATTCAAAACATGAGAAACTTTTCAATGCTCAAATTAATTTTGATTCCAAATTTTGTAGATATAAAAAATTGCTACAATTGATTTATTAGAAAATGCAAAATTATTACTAAAAAAAAAACTGTAGTTTGTCAAAATGTTAAAGAAAATTAATCACTTTTTGTGACAGTATCAAAATATTCACAGCATCGATGATAGATCAATGACATTCAATTCAATTTTGTTTAATATCTAGATCATTATTTTAGTAAAATTATGTAACATTCCTTTATGAAGTAAATCAAGATAAAATGCATCAAATCATTCCAAGATTTATGGATTCAGAATCAGTATTTTGGATTTTGGATGCCATTCAAAACCGCATTCGAATTGGTTTTATAACTTATGAAAGAATGGTATCAAAATATGTTAAATATTGTGGTACATATAAAGTGTTTAAATCCGAAATATACAGAAAGGTACAGAAGATTTATTCAAATTATAGTTGGGTCATTTTAATTGAATAGTGCAAAAATGCATTAAGACTATGTTTAGAAAGGTAATCGTTGTAAATTTTTTTTGATAATTATTTAATCAAGTCGCAAGATATTGATCAAGGTAACTGCATTCCTTATAATCACATCCAGATAACTACGAAAATAGTCAAAATTGCTCAAATCAATTTCAATTCAACAGAATCATAAAAATTACCGTCATAATAGAAACCATTCGGAAAAAAAATCATTATCCAAAAACCTTTTAATGAAATTGTTAAACACTTAATTTCAAAATATCAAAATTCTTTTATTTCAAATGTTCTGAACTACTAGAGTTTGACAGGAAATCAAATAATTATCATTGATTGTGTGGTCCCGCCTGTCAAGAAATAATGAATCCATTGATGAAATCAATAATACTAATCCTATTTTAAACGAACCTAGGGATAAAAGCACCTACTTTAAACGAACCTAGACATAGATAGACAAAAAAATGTAAAGACCCTCAAAAAAAAAAAAACAAATGTCATATTTGATTTAGCTGATATATTTTTAATGCCGTTACTAATTTTTTCCAAAGATATTTAAAATCAAAAATCCACTACAAGTTCCTTGATTTGTAAACTTAGAAAATACAATTTTGAAATCTGTATTTTTTCCCACAATCTTTTGAATTAACAAAACCAAGACAAACTTTATCAAAATTGTGAAAACCAATTTCTATACTTGAAAATTTACAATCAAAAAATCTAACAATTATTCAAGCCATGTATATAATATTAGCATAGATAAAATAACGTTTGGCTCAGCTCCGTTAAATGGTTGAGAGCAACATATTCGGATTATTCTGAAATGGGTACATTGTACAAATGGAGCAGCCAAGAAAATTGCAATTAGTGTGAACACTACCTGCTATCATATGCCCAATTCTTCAATCTTTAAGAAAGGCATTTCTAAATAATCATATAAATGACGACTAAATAAATATTTTGGCAGACCTAGGTACTACCAAATATAACCCTAAAAAGCATAAATAATCTGTACAATTTTTGTATAAACACCTTAAAATTGCGCAATGTTCTATTGCAGGGTGTCTACTGGTTAGGGAAATAAAACCTGGCAAAGGTAATTTTAATTTTGTTTACACAATCAGGGAAATTATAAAATTTTAATAGTCAGCAAAATTTACTGCAATTTTTAAATATTTATTTAAGAAAACTAAAAATAATTATTTTACGATGCGTTGTTACAAAATCTTCTGTCTAAAAAAGAAAATTGTCAAAACGTCCAATATTATGTATACACAATTTTCATTTACAAGTCGATACATCCCCCTTTTTCTTTTTCAAAAGACCAAAAACTACCAAAGAATTTAACGTAAAGTGTTTTTTTTTTACAATTTTCTTAATGTTAAGGATCAAAACTATGTTTTCTTATAAACCTCGCGGATACTGAAACTTTATCCAGGACACTGAGACCACGTTTAAATTTTCTGTGCAACTTATTTATAAAGTTTATAAAATTGATAAAACCTCATTAAAAATTTCAATTTTGTGTTCAAGCTCGTATAAATAATGATCTGGAAAAATTAAAATCAGTGCCTGAAAACCCGGAAAAATCAGGTCAGGGAATTTAGTTCTCAAGATATAGAGATAGACACCCTGGTATTGGAAGAATAGGATTAGTGAAGTCAAACTAGTATATGATTTTCTCCGTCTGATAGTTTTTAAGTTATATAATTAATGAAAATTATATTCCATCTTTTCTTACCGTTTCTGAATACCTGTCCTAATTTATTATAGATTTCAAAAATAAATGGGAAAAATTCAAACCGTTTCTGAATATCTCCTGATATATAATAGACTTCAAAAATAAATGGAAAAAGGGAAAATTAAAGTAAAATAAAATAAATATTTAAAAAAAAAAATAAATAAAAAATTGATAAAATTGAAAATTGTGTTGTTTGAATAAGGTTGGGGTATTAACAATCTCCCTGTACTAACCACCATTTAGTGCAATTCTTTTGTAGCTTAAAAGATAGAGGAATTCTAGCCCAGTGAATGAATTGTAGTGTAATCTAATCAATTATGCACTTTATATAAGTTCAATACCAAAATATTTAGCATTTTATTTAATATACAATCTTCCATAACATTATTCCAAATTTAAAGTAAAAACAATGTTTCTTAAATTTTTTTCAGAAAGTTTTGTTTATCAGCGATTAAAAATATTGCCACACTATAGCTTTTAGATTTTTTGAACGCAGTAACGAACGGTACCATCAACGTGCATTTCAGCTTGCCATTGAGTTAAATGGAGCACATGCCACATTACAGTTTATTTTCAACGTGCGTTGAAGCGAACGGATGTCAGTTTTAGCGCATGTTGAATGACAGCTTTCAATGAAATTAAATATAGCATGACACACTACGATTTGATTGTGTATTTCACACTTAGATATTTTTAATTTATTTACTGCTATATTTATTTATAATAATAATTGTATTAATTAGTTTTATCTTGTTAAATTTGTGTATTGTGTAAATACATTGTCATTCCCGGTTTGGTTGTATGTAGGTAAGCTCAGCTTGAAATATTTTATAAATAGAGGGTCAGCCACCCACCATGAATTAAAAACATAAGTAATTTTAAATAGCTAACATTTTTCCAATACTTATTAGGGAAGGTACGGTTTTTTGCCAATCGATGTGAATTAAAATAGGGAAACTTTTATTTTTATTGCATTTCCGCTTTTGAGGAAAATCTCTAAAAATACTATTTTTCTATAATTACTAGAAAAATGCGGTTTTTTGCAATCGACGTGAAATAATACAAGGAATCTTTCGTTTTGGACTTTATGGCATGTCCGCTTTTGGGAAAAATCTCCGAAAATACCAACTGTTTTTCTATAATTACTAGAAAAATGCGGTTTTTTGCAATCGATGTGAAATAATACAAGAAAACTTTCGTTTTTATTGCATGTCCGCTTTTGGGAAAAATCTCCGAAAATACCAACTTTTTTTCTATAATTACTAGAAAAATGCGGTTTTTTGCAATCCATGTGAAATAATATAAGAAAACTTTCGTTTTTATTGCATGTCCGCTTTTGAGAAAACTCTTCGAAAATACCAACTTTTTTTCTGTAATTACTAGCAAGATACGGATTTTTGCAATCGATGTGTAATACAATCGGAAAACTTTTGTTTTTATTGCATTCCATTCGGGGAAATTCACCAAAAATACATAAGTTTTCTCTCTACATAAATAGAAAAACTACATAAATAGAAGACATATCTTAAAATTACAATTTTTATTTTGCTAGTTAGAAAAATACGGTGTTTTAAAATCGACATGAAATGGTTTTTTTAACATTGAAAAACTCTAATGTCTTAAGTAAAAATCTTACCGTGTGCGGGGGAGCCTAATATAAAATACACTGAGTCTAATATAAAATACACGGAGTCTAATATAAAATACACTGATGGTGTGCGCGCCTGATGAATATTTTTATACATCTACTGGTTCCATTTATAGAATTAATTTTTAGTTAATAACTTTATAAACATCCTCTGTTGTACGATATTATATTAATACAATAAATATTTATTTGCAAATGAGTCAGTCATGTATTTTTTTGAAAATAACCAGACAAGTTTGAACCGAGTTACAATTGGATAGCAAACGATTGAATAAATTATAGTGTGTCAGTTCGTATTTAAAACAATAGAAAGTTAGAACGTCCGTTGGCCAATTAATTAGTAATGTGGCAACATAATTTATTATAACGCTTAGTGCAATTCTTTTATGGATTAAAACGTGAAAAGATAGAGAAATTCTAGCACAGTGCATGAGTGTAATCTAATCAATTATGGCGCTTTATAAGTTCAATACCAAATGGTTTATCATTTTATTTAGTATGCAACCTTCCATAACCTTTCAAAGTGTGAATGATGGTCACCTCATCTGACACCACGTTGTAAAATTCAAATAATTGATAAAGCAAACAAATTTAAAGTAAAAAATGTTAAAGTTTTTCTAGAAAGTGATTACGTTTTGTGTTATCGGTTTAACTAAAAAATTAAGTGTTTTAATAAATTTTTCACGAATAATAAACATTTTTTTGAAAAAAGGGCTCGATTACGATAACCGTGGCGTCTGGATTTTTTTTGATGAATTTTGGCAAAACAAGCCGGCGGAAATAAGTCGAAAATGAAGAATATGAATTTTTGCCTATTTTTCGAGTTATCCAAGGGTAGTTTAATCTTGTATATTTAATACAACTAGTAAAAATACATGTTACGCCATATTCGACTATTATTAATCCATAGATTTGTGGGTTGTAGAGTTTTTACGGAACGGATTGGTTTATGGCCCTATAAACCAATCCGTTCCGTACAAATTCTACACCCCACAAATACATGGATTAATAATAGCCGAATATGGCGAACATGAATTTTTACTAGTTGTATTAACTTTACAAGTGTTGATATCTTTTAAACGAATTAAATTTCGGTTATTTGTGCTTGAATTGTGTTTAAATTATCAGTCATTTAACAAAAAATAATAATTAAATCTTGTGACATGTTTTAAATTGTGGTATTTATTTCTTATTTTGCCATGTTTTACCAAAATAAATCTTCAAATCGAGGCGCCGCCTCAGAGTATCCGTAATGTCCCCGAAAAAAGGATAAATAAAAAGCAACTAACAAATCAACCAAGTGGTAAGATATTTAATTCCTGTAGATTAACCGAATTGTGGTACGTTGAAGGTGATGTTTAGTTCGAATAAATTTCAATTAATAACAATTTAAAGTTAAATAACATAAAAACGGACAACAGTATAGGACACCATGATTAAATACTAATCGATCGAATTCGGATTTGGAAGCTTTCTAGAATATTCTAAAAAAATTTTGATCGATTGCTGAAACTGCTATTTAAAAATGATATTATATAGAAACTTAACTTATTTTATTTAAAATTTCAGTAATGGAGCAGCGTTTTGCACAGTGTCCAGGGGAGACACTAAGGTTAAATCCAACTCGCCCAACAACATCTTTTGATATAATTCAAATTTACGGACAATTTATGGGAGGCGATGTAACATCGTTGTGTATCAAATTTGGTTACGCGCGTTCACGTCTACACAAAGGTTGCTGTGTTACGTCAAAGTTGCGTTACGTGGTATTATGTTACACGCGAATATTCCAGGTGTGTACATTTCTTTAGTTTTAAGTACTTTGTTTAAAACCGTTCAAATAATTAGATTTCTTTAAATATTTTTAATCATGAATAACTAAAAAAATTATTGACTTTTTGAATAACACTATTGGCTCAAAATTTATTTCTTAATCGATTCCTCCCATTTTTATTTGTAATGTTACAATCAATCAAATCATTCACTGGAGCAGAATTTCTAAGTAAAAATCTGTAGGAATTCGAACTACTAATTAGTTGGTTTAATTAAATTATTATGTTAGAATAGAAATTATAAATTTACAGTTATGTTTGAAAATATTATGCTGCTATTTCGAGACAAATTCGACGAGAAAATGTTGAATATTAGAAATGGTAAATATTTTTGGTTGTAAAATTTTAATATATGCATCAAATAATTAGAATAAAAAATATTTGGGGGGTTGGTATATATAAAATAAAATCATAAATCGATCACTATATTATAAAAAAAAAAAAATAAAATAAAATAATGTTTTATGATTGGGTTCCTGGCTTCTGCTATAGTAGGCATTGAATAATAAAAATTAAATACTAAAGATCAGACCCTGATTCTAATAATCTAAAGTTGGATTTAATCTAAATTACTAAACTACATGAAATTACTTTATCTAAAAAATTAAAATACTTAAATCAAAACCATAAATCTATCACTATATTATAAAGAAAAAAAACCATAAAATATGTTTATGATGGGGTTCCTGGCTTCTGCTATAGTAGGCATTCGCATAAAATTGTAAAGTATTGAAAAGGTAATTGAATAATTCAAATCAAATACTAAAGATCAGACCCTGATTCTAACAATCTAAAATGATAATCTGATATCCTAAATTACTAAACCAAATGAAATTACTTTATCTAAAAAATTTGACAAAAAATACATAAAATAAAACCATAAATCTATCACTATATTATAAAGAAAAAAACCATAAAATAAGTTTATGATGGGATTCTTGTGGCTTCTGCTATAGTAGGCATTCGCATAAAATTGTAAAGTATTGAAAAGGTAATTGAATAATTCAAATCAAATTCTAAAGTTCGATTGCCGATTCTAATAATCTAAAGTTTGATTTTAATAAAATAATTTGGAATAAAAATCAAATTTTCTAAAATGATATTCTAATAACCTAAATTACTAATAAAATACATGAAATTACTTTATCTAAAGAATTTGACAAAAAATACATAAAATAAAACCATAAATCTATCACTATATTATAAAGAAAAAAACCATAAAATAAGTTTATGATGGGATTCTTGTGGCTTCTGCTATAGTAGGCATTCGCATAAAATTGTAAAGTATTGAAAATGGTAATTGAATAATTCAAATCAAATTCTAAAGTTCGATTGCCGATTCTAATAATCTAAAGTTTGATTTTAATAAAATAATTTGGAATAAAAATCAAATTTTCTAAAATGATATTCTAATAACCTAAATTACTAATAAAATACATGAAATTACTTTATCTAAAAAATTTGACAAAAAATACATAAAATAAAACCATAAATCTATCACTATATTATAAAGAAAAAAAACCATAAAATAAGTTTATGATGGGATTCTTGTGGCTTCTGCTATAGTAGGCATTCGCATAAAATTGTAAAGTATTGAAAAGGTAATTGAATAATTCAAATCAAATACTAAAGATCAGACCCTGATTCTAACAATCTAAAATGATAATCTGATATCCTAAATTACTAAACCAAATGAAATTACTTTATCTAAAAAATTTGACAAAAAATACATAAAATAAAACCATAAATCTATCACTATATTATAAAGAAAAAAAACCATAAAATAAGTTTATGATGGGATTCTTGTGGCTTCTGCTATAGTAGGCATTCGCATAAAATTGTAAAGTATTGAAAAGGTAATTGAATAATTCAAATCAAATACTAAAGATCAGACCCTGATTCTAACAATCTAAAATGATAATCTGATATCCTAAATTACTAAACCAAATGAAATTACTTTATCTAAAAAATTTGACAAAAAATACATAAAATAAAACCATAAATCTATCACTATATTATAAAGAAAAAAAACCATAAAATAAGTTTATGATGGGGTTCTTGTGGCTTCTGCTATAGTAGGCATTCGTAAAAATGTAAAGTATTGAAAAGGTAATTGAATAATTCAAATCAAATTCTAAAGTTCAGACCGCCGATTCTAATAATCTAAAGTTTGATTTTAATAAAATAAGTTGGAATAAAAATCAAATTTTCTAAAATGATATTCTAATAACCTAAATTACTAATAAAATACATGAAATTACTTTATCTAAAAATTTTGACAAAAAAGACATAAAATAAAACCATAAATCTATCACTATATTATAAAGAAAAAAACCATAAAATAAGTTTATGATGGGATTCTTGTGGCTTCTGCTATAGTAGGCATTCGCATAAAATTGTAAAGTATTGAAAAGGTAATTGAATAATTCAAATCAAATTCTAAAGTTCGATTGCCGATTCTAATAATCTAAAGTTTGATTTTAATAAAATAATTTGGAATAAAAATCAAATTTTCTAAAATGATATTCTAATAACCTAAATTACTAATAAAATACATGAAATTACTTTATCTAAAAATTTTTACAAAAAAGACATAACATAAAACCATAAATCTATCACTATATTATAAAGAAAAAAAACCATAAAATATGTTTATGATGGGATTCTTGTGGCTTCTGCTATAGTAGGCATTCGCATAAAATTGTAAAGTATTGAAAAGGTAATTGAATAATTCAAATCAAATACTAAAGATCAGACCCTGATTCTAACAATCTAAAATGATAATCTGATATCCTAAATTACTAAACCAAATGAAATTACTTTATCTAAAAAATTTGACAAAAAATACATAAAATAAAACCATAAATCTATCACTATATTATAAAGAAAAACAACCATAAAATAAGTTTATGATGGGATTCTTGTGGCTTCTGCTATAGTAGGCATTCGCATAAAATTGTAAAGTATTGAAAAGGTAATTGAATAATTCAAATCAAATTCTAAAGTTCGATTGCCGATTCTAATAATCTAAAGTTTGATTTTAATAAAATAATTTGGAATAAAAATCAAATTTTCTAAAATGATATTCTAATAACCTAAATTACTAATAAAATACATGAAATTACTTTATCTAAAAAATTTGACAAAAAATACATAAAATAAAACCATAAATCTATCACTATATTATAAAGAAAAAAAACCATAAAATAAGTTTATGATGGGATTCTTGTGGCTTCTGCTATAGTAGGCATTCGCATAAAATTGTAAAGTATTGAAAAGGTAATTGAATAATTCAAATCAAATTCTAAAGTTCGATTGCCGATTCTAATAATCTAAAGTTTGATTTTAATAAAATAATTTGGAATAAAAATCAAATTTTCTAAAATGATATTCTAATAACCTAAATTACTAATAAAATACATGAAATTACTTTATCTAAAAAATTTGACAAAAAATACATAAAATAAAACCATAAATCTATCACTATATTATAAAGAAAAAAACCATAAAATAAGTTTATGATGGGATTCTTGTGGCTTCTGCTATAGTAGGCATTCGCATAAAATTGTAAAGTATTGAAAAGGTAATTGAATAATTCAAATCAAATACTAAAGATCAGACCCTGATTCTAACAATCTAAAATGATAATCTGATATCCTAAATTACTAAACCAAATGAAATTACTTTATCTAAAAAATTTGACAAAAAATACATAAAATAAAACCATAAATCTATCACTATATTATAAAGAAAAAAAACCATAAAATATGTTTATGATGGGGTTCTTGTGGCTTCTGCTATAGTAGGCATTCGCATAAAATTGTAAAGTATTGAAAAGGTAATTGAATAATTCAAATCAAATTCTAAAGTTCAGACCGCCGATTCTAATAATCTAAAGTTTGATTTTAATAAAATAATTTAGAATAAAAATCTAATTTTCTAAAATGATATTCTAATATCCTAAATTACTAAACTACATGAAATTACTTTATCTAAAAAATTTGACAAAAAATACATAAAATAAAACCATAAATCTATCACTATATTATAAAGAAAAAAAACCATAAAATAAGTTTATGATGGGATTCTTGTGGCTTCTGCTATAGTAGGCATTCGCATAAAATTGTAAAGTATTGAAAAGGTAATTGAATAATTCAAATCTAATTCTAAAGATCAGACCCTGATTCTAATAATCTAAAGTTTGATTTTAATAAAATAATTTGGAATAAAAATCAAATTTTCTAAAATGATATTCTAATATCCTAAATTACTAATAAAATACATGAAATTACTTTATCTAAAAAATTTGACAAAAAATACATAAAATAAAACCATAAATCTATCACTATATTATAAAGAAAAAAACCATAAAATAAGTTTATGATGGGATTCTTGTGGCTTCTGCTATAGTAGGCATTCGCATAAAATTGTAAAGTATTGAAAAGGTAATTGAATAATTCAAATCAAATACTAAAGATCAGACCCTGATTCTAACAATCCAAAGTTTGATTTTAATAAAATAATTTGGAATAAAAATCAAATTTTCTAAAATGATATTCTAATATCCTAAATTACTAAACCAATACATGAAATTACTTTATCTAAAAAATTTGACAAAAAATACATAAAATAAAACCATAAATCTATCACTATATTATAAAGAAAAAAACCATAAAATAAGTTTATGATGGGATTCTTGTGGCTTCTGCTATAGTAGGCATTCGCATAAAATTGTAAAGTATTGAAAAGGTAATTGAATAATTCAAATCAAATACTAAAGATCAGACCCTGATTCTAACAATCTAAAATGATAATCTGATATCCTAAATTACTAAACCAAATGAAATTACTTTATCTAAAAAATTTGACAAAAAATACATAAAATAAAACCATAAATCTATCACTATATTATAAAGAAAAAAACCATAAAATAAGTTTATGATGGGATTCTTGTGGCTTCTGCTATAGTAGGCATTCGCATAAAATTGTAAAGTATTGAAAAGGTAATTGAATAATTCAAATCAAATTCTAAAGTTCAGACCGCCGATTCTAATAATCTAAAGTTTGATTTTAATAAAATAATTTGGAATAAAAATCAAATTTTCTAAAATGATATTCTAATAACCTAAATTACTAATAAAATACATGAAATTACTTTATCTAAAAAATTTGACAAAAAATACATAAAATAAAACCATAAATCTATCACTATATTATAAAGAAAAAAACCATAAAATAAGTTTATGATGGGATTCTTGTGGCTTCTGCTATAGTAGGCATTCGCATAAAATTGTAAAGTATTGAAAAGGTAATTGAATAATTCAAATCAAATTCTAAAGTTCAGACCGCCGATTCTAATAATCTAAAGTTTGATTTTAATGAAATAATTTAGAATAAAAATCTAATTTTCTAAAATGATATTCTAATATCCTAAATTACTAAACTACATGAAATTACTTTATCTAAAAAATTTGACAAAAAATACATAAGATAAAACCATGAATCTATCACTATATTATAAAGAAAAACAACCATAAAATAAGTTTATGATGGGATTCTTGTGGCTTCTGCTATAGTAGGCATTCGCATAAAATTGTAAAGTATTGAAAAGGTAATTGAATAATTCAAATCAAATACTAAAGATCAGACCCTGATTCTAACAATCTAAAATGATAATCTGATATCCTAAATTACTAAACCACATGAAATTACTTTATCTAAAAAATTTGACAAAAAATACATAACATAAAACCATGAATCTATTTATATTATAGAGAAAAAAAACCATAAAATATGTTTATGATAGGGTTCCAGGCTTCTGCTATAGTAGGCTTTCGCATAAAATTAAAGTATTGAAAAGGTAATTGAATAATGCAAATCTAATTCTAAAAATCAGACCGCCGATTCTAATAATCTAAAGTTTGATTTTAATCAAATAATGTGGCATGAAAATTTTCTAAAATTCTAATAATCTGAATTACTGAAAAACATTGAAATACTATATCTAAACAATTAGTTTTAAATTCTGAGAGTGGGGTGGTGCAGGGAGATTTGTTAATTTCTTTATCTATAATTTATACATATATATAATAATAAAAACTTCTTCCACTGACCTTTTATCAGGAACTTACTGGAACACTGGAACCACCTACCTGTAAAAATAGAAATAAACATAATTTTAATAAATTTGTCAAGTAGAAAAACTTAAGCTTCAACAAAATTACACGAAATAAAACAAAGTTTTTCACTGAATACTACCTGAAGTGGTGGGTGGCAGTGAAATTTTTAGGGAGTTGCTTCAATGAATTACAAAAAATAAATATTAGAAAACTGAGCGAGTAAAATATATTAAAAAGTGTTTGAAATGAAAATTTAGTGATTCCGTTTCCTACTAAAAATCAGTGTTGTATTGATTACAGTGAAATACCTGGGGAAAATAGAAAAGTAAGAAAATTATGAAAGATTTTTGTCTGAGGAAAACCTTTTTTTCATATTCTACAAATAATTGGTTATCATAAACAAAAAACTGAAAAAAGGCGTCCACAAATTTTTGTTTATCACTTGAAAACGAAAAGTGATATTTGAATAAAAAAGCAGGACCTCCGATCTAAAGCTTCATAATTAATAAATCAGCCGTTGAATATTGGGTTCCGCGTCGCGACTTTTTTGACTCAAGTGCGTTGACGTTAGCGAAAAGTATTAAAAAAACAAAAAGTTATCAATTTAAAATATCAATTCGAAAACTTAAAAAAAAAATTATGGTGTAATTGTGAAAACTATAATGAGTTAAATTCCGTTCTTATCGATTTTTCAAAAGGTTATCATCCATCAATATTAATTGATAAATTTTTCCTAATGATAAAATTAACATAAAAAGTTTGACCAATTAAAATCCTTCAAATTTTCATAAAACAGTGAAAAATGTGATTACTTTACAAAAAAAAAACGTTAAAAAAAATTTCTAATATTTATAAAAAAAAAAAAAAATAAAAATTGTTGAATTAAAATCATGGGGAAAATTAAAAAAAAGCAAAAATTAAATTTAAATAAACGATATAATATTTCTGATAACTAACCTTATGAATATTTTTCCTATATTTCCATTTGATGGCGCACACTTTTCATTGAGTTGATAGTTAACTTCACTGCCCACTTTAAACTAAAAAAAAAAAAAAAAAATGAATAAAAATAAAAAAATATTTTGAGTTTATAAAAGTTTTGATTTATTCATAAAATAATGTAAAAACCATAAAAAATATTCCAATATTAATTAAAAAACATTAAATTTAATTTCAAAATTGTAAAAATAAATATTTAATTTGATGAAAAATTTTATTTTATGCTTGAATCAAAATAAATTATTTTCAATAATAATAATTCAAATTACCTTAATTATTTTTTTCTCAATATGGCGTCAGCCATATCATGATCAGCGCATGTCCATCCGTAATGAGCTATGTTATATTAGCTGAGTATTTATCTAACCACGCACAACACTATTCACTTTAGTTTTTTTTTTTTTTTTTTTTAATAAATATTAGTTTTGATGAAAATTCCGTCCGTAATGAATTATGTAATATTAGCTGAGTAGTATATCTTTATCTAACCACATACATAACACTATATTACTGTCTATCTATCTCACTTTATATTACTTGTAACTCACACGCAACTAATTGCAAATTCAAGCCCCACCACCAATCTGCAACAATGATGACGCGCAACCAACTTCATATCCAAGCCTATCCAAAAAAACAATAAATTGCAATAATTATGTAATAATTTAATTTTCGAAAATAAAATCTATACCGGTTTTTTGTTATTTTATAGAAATATTTTCCGAGATGATCCATAAGATGGAAAATTTCTTATTTTCTTTTCCAATATATATTTTTCGATTGATCTGTAAGAAGTTTTCTATATTAAAAATAAAATATAATACAAAATAAAATTCTTTAGACATAATTTATGAATATTAATAATTGAGAACTTTAAATTGTAATAAAAATAATTCGATTTGAATAAAATATATTCTTCAAAGAATCATTAAAAAATATTTATATTACCAAATAATTTAATTTTCATTTGGATAGTGGACAAATTTTTATTGCGGATTGATGTTAACGATACCAATGCTACCATGAAAATGCAAAAAATGGGTTAAGCGGAAGAAGAATAACATGAGAACTTAACACCAGTTGGCGCGGGGGAGGGGGTAACTTTTTTATCACCATCATTTAAATTTATAAAAGAAGTTAAAAATTAGCGGTAAAATTTAAAAAATTTATTAATTTTATTAAATATATTTTTTCTTTTTATCAGTAATTCATGAGAATCTCTAGAAATTTTGTGAGTACCACAAATTGCTCACATCATCTTCTGGAATATTATGACAATTTAATATATTGGTCAAAACTCGATATACGGGAGTTTTCGAGGTCACTGAACATGAATATGAGATCGACAAAAAAGGAACCTGGTGTGCCTGCAGCTGGTGATCTAAACATCTTCCTCTGGAGATGATCCATTCTCATAATATTGGCCCAAAACAGTTACCCGAGGGCTTTTTGAGGTAGCTTAACACTAATACGTTATCGACAAAGCACCACGTGGTACCTGCAGTGGGTGTTTTAAACGTCATCCTCTAGAGTATTATGAGAATTTATCATATAATTGGCCCAAACCAGTAACCCGAGGGCTTTTTGAGGTAGCTTAACACTAATACATTATCAACAAAGGACCACCTGGTACCTGCAGTGCGTGTTTTAAACGTCTTCTTCTAGAGTATTATGAGAATTTATCATATAATTGGCCTAAACCAGTTAACCGAGGGCTTTTTGAGGTAGCATAACACTAATACATTATCAACAAAGGACCACCTGGTACCTGCAGCGGGTGTCTTAAACGTCTTCCTCTAGAGTATTATGAGAATTTATCATATAATTGGTCCAAACCAGTTACCTGAGGACTTTTTGAGGTAGCTTAACACTTATACGTTATCGGCAAAGGACCACCTGGTACCTGCAGTGGGTGTTTTAAATGTCATCCTCTAGAGTATTATGAGAATTTATCATATAATTGGCCCAAACCAGTTACCCGAGGGCTTTTTGAGGTAGCTTAACACTAATACATTATCAACAAAGGACCACCTGGTACCTGCAGTGGGTGTCTTAAACTTCATCCTCTAGAGTATTATGAGAATTTATCATATAATTGGCCCAAAACAGTTACCCGAGAGCTTTTTGAGGTAGCTTAATACTAATGCGTTATCGACAAAGTACCACCTGGTACCTGCAGTGGGTGATTTAAACGTCATCCTCTAGAGTATTATGAGAATTTATCATATAATTGGCCCAAACCAGTTACCCGAGGGCTTTTTGAGGTAGCTTAACACTAATACATTATCAACAAAGTACCACCTGGTACCTGCAGTGGGTGTCTTAAACGTCTTCCTCTAGAGTATTATGAGAATAAATTATTGGCCCAAACCAGTTACCCGAGAGCTTTTTGAGGTAGCTTAACACTAATGCGTTATCGACAAAGTACCACCTGGTACCTGCAGTGGGTGTTTTAAACGTCATCCTCTAGAGTATTATGAGAATTTATCATATAATTGGCCCAAACCAGTTACCCGAGGGCTGTTTGTGGTAGCTTAACATTAATACGTTATCGACAAAGTACCACCTGGTACCTGCAGTGGGTGTCTTAAACGTCTTCCTCTAGAGTATTATGAGAATAAATTATTGAAATAATTTATTCATTGTATAAAAAACACATCAATTTCTGTATCAATATGGAATTAAGAGAGACTATCCAAGCTGTTAGAAGCATACTCTTTTCAAAAAATAAAATTGTATATTTATTGAATTATTAGGGAGCGAAAATTGTAAAAAATATTTTATATATTATTTTTAATTCAAGTCAAAATCTTGTAACAGCTCTGGATTATACCCCTCTTAAAATATTTTTAAAAATGAATTTAAAATAAATTATTAACTACATAATAAATTCTTATCACTAACCTGATTGATACATTTTATGTGCCACCCCCTAAATTGAAAATTTCAGCAACCGCTTGATACTAAAAAAATAAAATCGAATAAAAAAATTAATAAAATTAAAATTTATTTATAAAATAATAAAAACCAATTAAAAATTTTCTATCATTTACTTCGAAAAGTTTAAAAAAAAAAATGTCTTAAATTCACAATGTTTTAAAATTATTTTCAAAATATTCCTCGATAGATTTATAATAATTTAATTTGTTTTTAAATAAATATTGATTTTAATGAAAATTTATATATTATAATTAAATCACCATCAATTTTCTTTTAAAATATTTCAATTACCTGTAATTATTGTATAATTTAACAACATGGCGTCCTGACGCACTCAACAATGTAGTCATACGCAAGTCTGGACATGTAGTTCGGTGATCGACTTGTGAGGTTGTGTAGTGTATCTCTGTCTTACCATATGTACCTGTACGCTCTCTATCTCACAGCTACATGACTTAAACCCAAACCCAAGCCATCTGAAAACAATTGAACGGAATGATTATGCAATAACTCTTTTTAAAATAAATTTTTTTTTTTTAAATACAAAATCCTTACAATTCTTGTAATTTTCTGAAAATTATTTGTCGTAAATTCATACATCAAATATTTCTAATTACTTTTAGCTTATTTTCCATTTATCTGTAACGAAATTTTATATAATTTATTAATAAAATACAATCTTAAAATTTGTATTGTAATGGAAAACTAATGGAAAATATTATTTGAAAACTTTAAGAGGCATTTAATTAAAAATATACAAAAATAATTCGATTTAAATAAAATATATTATTAATTAAATGATTTTAAACATTTTTTCTTACCGATTAATTTAATTTTATTATCGATAATAATAAAAAGAGATCTTAAGTTGGTGATGCGATGCACGTTGCGACATGTTCAATGACCAAAAGAACAAAACGAAGACGGACCGGACGGACACAGGTAGCGCCACGCTAATTACGAAGATTACGCAATTAACTATTTGAATATATTTTTATGATTGATATTAATAAATCAAATAATTCGAAATCATAAGTAAAATTAAATAAATATATTAATTTTATTAAATTAATAAAAAAATAAAAAATTTTATTTATTTTATTTTTGAATGTTTTATTAAAAAAAAGTTAATTTTACGATTTAATGACTATTAGATGTCGCTAATTATAGAAATCTGATTTATCATATTTAAATTTAAATTATATGATTTGTAAAAATTTAGGAAAAAATTTTAAATCAACTATGTAATAAAATTTGGAAAATATGTTTAAAAAAAAATAAAAGAGCCCTTTTTAACAAAATTGATGTTTTATAGAATATTGTGAATAATAATTTTTTTCTAAATCGCATAAAACACAATCGACAATAAAAATGAAAATCTATGAATTTTAAACTTAAAATATAAGATTTTAAGATTAAAATATAAGATTTTACGTTATGGGGGATAATTTTAGAGAGTAAAATAAATTGTATTTATCGATTATCCGATAAAGTTGCAAGTTTCTCCAATAGTTTATTGCATTTACACTAAATACTGCCATAGTTTAGTTAAGTTCACAGTCTTGTAAAATCGGTTATAGAATATTAAGAGACACTATGTTTAAGTAATACAAGACAGTTCATTATTTAAGTATCCTGTCTATGTTATTATATGAACTATTAAAAAATGCAACACTTTTTTAATTTGTAATGTTTATACTTATTTAAAAACATTAAATACTCGGATAATTTCGTTGGGTTGGGAAAAATCGAATTGTATTCGAAAAATCCTAGAGTTCTCATTAATAATTATAAAAACCTAGACTTAATGTATTTTATAATTTTAAGTAATCGTAGAAGATTCAAGTCGTCACGTTTTTTAATTACATGACTTGTATATGAATCAAAACAATAAAAATATATTTAAAGTATAAATTTAGATTCCAAAATAATACAAAACTAATGTCATTCAGATCTAAAAAATATAAATGTAACAACACGCTGATTAGTTTGGAAAGGTCCTGAAAAAACTAAAGCTTCTGTAAAAGAATGCAATAAGAATTATTTTTAATGAAAGAAAAATACAAAAATGCAAAAATATTTTCATAAAAAACAAAATCCTTTACTTTTTATTTTGCGTATATTTTACTGTATATTTTCTTAGGAAAATACAAATTTATTTAGAAAAAAGAAACACAAGCCATAATTATTCAAAACTTATATTGCCAGTACATCTGCAGAGCAGGGACGGATCTATTACCCATTACGAGACGTATTCGTGTACAACAAACGGCTGTGTCCATAACACAGCTACTGTTTTTGATACAAATTCAATTTAATAAGATATGCGATAAAAAACACGAGATTTGTTTATGATTATTTTTTTTAAAACTTTTTAAACTTATTTGATTAAAGTACCTTGATTTGATGTGATTTTCGAGGCGATTACAATAACTTACCTTATATAGAAATTAATTAATAAAAATTACTTGCCAATAGTGTTTTATCTATAAGTGCGCATTTCTTTATACTTATCTTTATCTTTCAACAATCAAGAGTTCCTACATATATACTGATTGTCTATAGAATCATTTCCCATAGGACAAAAAGAGGAAGTAAATATTAAAATACATATACAGAATCAACACAAACATACATACTGTAATATTATTATTTTTTGTCAATACTATACTATCTATGTTTAAAACCCGGATATAGGCCTCAGTTGGATACTGCCTCGGTTGTGAATGCACTATGTTTGGATGTTGGTCGATAGGACAAATTAAAAAGGAATGTATCCGTATTGATAAGGATAGTCGCCCCATTCACTGATACGGATAGTTGTCCTAGGGACCACTACCCGCCCCTATTTGTAAATTACTTATTGAGCAAAGACTCCAACTAATTGTGACTTAAATTGTTTTAAATGAAATATATGTTTAAATATTTCTATCTCTAGCTAAGCAAAATACCTCGTAAATATTGTGAACCAATCGTGATTCTGCGCCACATTAATTGGACAGAAAAAAGTTTAGCACTTGCATTTGAAGAACTGGATAAAAATGAAAAATGAGTTAATGAAATATCTCGTATTTACGAAATATCTTCTCGGGCTGTAAGAAGACGCTACGAAAAGAAAAATCTACAATTGCTAACCTACAGTATGCATTCCATTAAAATGCTAGCTCATATATTGATGCTTGGAGACGCAGTTTACTTCTGAAACACAATTTTAACAATGAAACTAAAATTGCTGGACTGTCGTGATTAAAAAGCTGGCTTCCCCTTTTTGTCGTATGGAAAATAATTCTGTGGACCATCGGTATACATAGTCCTTAAGTCCTTATCAAATGATTCACATTTATTTACACTGTAAGGAAGAGACCTTATTTATTATTACCTAATATGACTAAATATTATGCTCTATCAATATCCTATAAATTAATAGTGAAATATTAAATTTCAATTAAAATTCAACTTTATATCATAATAATTCATTCATAATGAGGTTACAAATTTTTATTGTTATTTTTCTGTTATTTTGTGTTTGTGATCAATACATAAATGGATTTCCATCGTTGCCTACATTGCCATCTTTAAGCAATTTGGCAATGATAAAACGGTTAATAAAATTTTATACATTACAATCAAAATCGGATCGAAGTGAATTATGTGAGAAACAAAGTGAATTACTATATGAAGGTGTACTTAATTCAAAACCGTGGGCTTTGCCAAGTATGTATTTAATCATTTACTAATTTTAATTCACTAGGAGTGATATAGAGTATTCAAAACTAGCTGGTTCCCAGCGCTCTGCTGTCGTAGAAATAGAAAAATATTTGTATATCAAATATTAATGTAATCGATAACTCGGAAAATTAAATTATTTTTAATATTAGATTCGAAAAAATTGTGGCATTTTCCAAACAGACCTGATACTATTATTCAAATTACACAAAAAAGGTGATGAGTGTGTGTTGTGCTCTCAACATTTTCAACTCATCCAAATTAAGTGTTTAATAATAGCTCAAATACTAGAGATGTCTTGAGCCACTGAGTGTTCTTAGACCAAAACGAACTTTCTATGTTCATTAGAATTGGAGCTATTGGGATACAAAACTATCACAACATCGCGTAAAACTTGAGAAAGGCAACTGATAGATGTAATCCAATGATAGATGCTGCATTTGGACACAAACTCTTTTCATTAAAAAATAATTATGCAAATCGGCTGCATAGAATGACCGAACGGACTTTTTGGAAAGTTTTCATCAATTCTGTTAATATATAGAATTAATTTCACAATTTGATGATTTTGATATGAAATAAATGCAATAGCAGTTATACCAAAAAAGTGATCAACAAATTGGTTTTAATCAAATTGCTATAAAAATTATACTTAATTATTATTAAACTGATTTTAAAAAGAAAATTACTCTATTATTCATTATATATATTCATAAAATGTTATTAAAGATAATACATTTCTAAAATAATACATTTTTAAAAATTACTATTTAATTGTTTTATAAATGTTTCGTATAAAATTGACAGTATTGATTGTCCATAATCAAAAAAAAGTCAAAATGAAAAGAGTTAGCGGTTTGAAATTTCTACTATTCTACTCATTTTTTCGTAAAATATTAGGGTTTGCCGCAATTTAATCCCATATTTAGCTAATTATCACAAATTGGTAATTATAACAGGCATATGTAACTGTATATACTGGTTATTTATAGTATTTTATGAATGCTAATAGTCCAATCAATCAATGAAATTCAATCAAATGTCTAGTATTTAAACAATTAACTCTGTTAGTTGTTATCTTCACTTGCTACAATTCGATATACATAATTATTTATAATATTTTGTTTTTTTATTGTCAACTGAATACTACATGTAAATGGAATAATTTGTCTAATTATATCTTTACTGTTCCCGCAAATAATAATTTTTTTTTTTGCAGAAATAGACGCATCAGCTAAATTACCAAATGGAATAATGAAAATTTACCAATCAGATGTTGGATATTTTGATGAATGCATTCAAGTACATAATGAAGAAATATCTATTAAGGGCAAATATTGTTTGGCATCACTTAAAATATCAGAAAAGTTTTATACTAAAGAACTTAACTTGTACTTTCAAAATCAAACATATGTTGAACAAATATTAAAGCCTATTCCAGTGATGAAGCTTCGATAAATTTTTCCAAAATTTGTTAATCATATATGATAACAAATATTTATATTTCCATAGTTCGTAGGTGATAATCCATATTTGGAACAACTTCAATTTTTATGGGCAAATTGTGTACCCGATGGATGTTCTGCAGAAGATGTCGAAAATCATTTAAATACTTTCGCAGGAATTAAGATATTTGAGGTTGATGATTCAAAATGCCAAACAATCGATACATATAAATCAAAATTGAATGCTGGAGATTGGGTTGTCATGTAAGTCCAGCGGGTTATTTCAAGGGTTTTACAAATTTGCCACATGAATAATAGAGTTTTTTATTAGTAAGTCATTCGCGACCATAATGACACTACAAATATTATGGTAGAATTGAAAAAAAATTTTTCCTTAACGATTCATATTTTTATACGTTTATTGTAAAAGTTTAAGTGAAAAAATTATTTTAAATACTCTTACATTAGTTTTTGACATATAAAATCTTATTAAAAACCGTAATTTATAGCAGACTCGGCCGCGCGTTGCTGAGACAATTTTGAGATACCCGGTGTTTGGTATAGGAAAGCCGTTACATGAAATTTCATGTATACACCCGGTTTTTGGTATGGGAACCCACGGGCCTTTGGTATGGGAACCCCCGGCCCAGTCTTCGGTCTTGGCTTCGCGTCACAGAAATATACGAAGCCCGTGACACGAAATTTTTATGTATACACCCGGTATTTGATATGGGACATCCGGTATTTGTTGTAGGACACATGGTAGCTCTGCCCCTGGATCCCCAGGATGGTCTTTGGCCTCGGATCCACCTGACAGATATAGGCTACTTTTTATTTTATCTGAAATGTATTCGTTACATATAAAAATACAAATATTTTTTTTATCCCGTGTAGTTCCTGATCCTGTCGGGATACAGTGATATGAACTGAGCCAAGAATAGTGTTATCCAGGTTACCCGGTAGTTTTTAAGTTTACTCGTACAAAAATAGAAATATTTCCGCTTTATAATATTAGTATAGATTTCTTTATTCGAAAAAATTTAAATTTGGTAAATTTGTAACCCATGAAAGACCAAAATAAAATAATATAACGGCAAATTTTTTCCTAAACAGTGTTGGCTTGATTATTTTATTTGGTATAATTATTTTAAGTACGTACTATGATTTATATTTGTGCTACATAAAAGCAGGTAATTGCTCCGTTAAAAATTGTTTTACAAATTTTGATTAATTTTTATTCGATTTTATTAATTTTAGAAACTTGTCATCCAATTTTGATTGCATTTTCATGGTTTACAAATTATCAAAAACTACTCAAAACAAGTAATAATCCAAATATGTTACCTTGCTTAAACGGTATTCGATTTATAAGTATGTTATGGATAATAATAGGACATCAATAATACCATTGCACCGCACCAACTGTAATGTATGCAAATTTACTTGATTCGAACAAGGTAGGTATTTGTTTGGCATAGTTTATTGCTTCAATTATATTATGCCCAGAATGTAATCAATTTAAAAAAAATATACTAGTCAAGCTATCAGAGCCAAATTTGCCTAATTCAATTTTGAAGCACCTAATTTTAAGTATATTTTGCTTTGCTCTAGCTTGACTAGTATTAAAAATATAAATTCATTTAGTACAATATATGAATGGTACAATCATTGGATGCATAGATTTTTGCTCCAAATTATTGGTCTTAATTTGTTTATGCTCAAATCTGAATGAAGACATCCAGACCATAAAATCATACTTTGTGAGAGCTAGCTTTAAATTTTAAGTTTCTAATAAATTTTTTTTCTTTTAATTTTCGATTTTTTCCCCAATTTCCTAGCAAACCGTTTGCAAACCGTCACTAAATTAGCAACGAGTAACATCTCCTCAGAGAATCATTACAACTAGCTAATACATACTGATGATGACTACTTTGTAGTTGAAATACGTATTTATAATATACAAAATAATTTGATCTAGGAAATTGGGGAAAAAATCGAAATTTGTTCGAAAAATCGGAGTTCTCATTAATAATTATAAAATTTAAGTTTCTATTTAAAGGGGCATTCATCATTCGTACAATCAAATTGCATTAACACGTTAAACTAAAAACAACCTATTTGGGTTCCCTTTAATAAAAATAATAATGACAGTTATGACAGTTGTTATCATAACTGTCGAATTAATGAATTTCACGTGCTTTTTGCCATGATTAAAGTGAACGTTATGCCACAAAAATGTGAAAAAATAGGCAATTTTATCTTTTAGTCATAGGACGAATATCTGCTGGATATAATTGGATTAATCAATAAAAATCTTTTCTATTATTCCTTAATTGTTTTAGTGGCTAGAAAGTTTTTCTTCAATGTGGATAATGGGGCCAACAATTTCCGTAGATACATTCTTTTTATTAAGTGGATGCTTATTAATGTATGGTTTTTTAAAAGCGCAAGCGAAAAACATTCCAATTAATATACCTTTATTTTATCTACATCGATATTTAAGGTAAGTACTTTTATAAGTAATTGAAGTGAAACTATCAATGAGAACATGAAAATTTACAGAAAATAGTCAAATTTAAGTCTATGGTATGAAGAAGCATCTCCAGAAAAGCCAAATGACCATTTAATTTTTTTCAAAAATAAAATGTTTAAATTTTATTCGATACGAACGCTTGAAGAATTGGAATTTTGTATATATTAAATATTCACAGAAGTCAATAATTGTAGGGTTCCATATTATCATAATTCAGTTATAGTCGAAAAATGATCATGCTGAAAATTTGTCCGACAAAGCTCCCCGGGCACGCATATGCACGAGCTACTCGAGGACATCTTCTACTACAGCTCGCCTTGTTTGAATTAATTTTTTCATCGATGGGAGTTCTCGCATACAGAAAAGGGGCTAATGGATACATTTTTTGCTGGATTTAGGAACAGAAAATTTTGAAGATAATTTGCATCACGAAGATTTTAAGATCATAAAAGAAAAATTTATTGAGCATCTAAAATTAGTACAAAAAAAGGTCCTACCGCAAAACTTTGGATGCAGTACTGGCAAATGATCCTCATTAATTAAACATTTCATACGGGCTGAACAGGTAATTGGGAATTACATTTAAAATGGAAAGAATGCTTCCCTATTTTCATGCAAAATGGGCACTTTTTATACGCAAAATCTGTTTTTTCAATTTTTTACATTTTCTGAGAACATTTACTATTGTAATATTTACACTATCAGAAAGTAGAGATTTCAACGAACAAAAAGCCCCCAGACTTTTTGGTACAAGCTAATATTTTGACGCGAGAATTTTCGATTGAAAATTAGGGTGCTTTTTTGATATTAAGTTAAAATAAGGCAAAAAAATAAATATTTTAAATCAAATAAATTACAGTGTATTTGGGACATAATACAGTAAATTTTCACCAAATTTCGTAGAAAAAATTTTTTTTTTTGAAAAAATAAAAAACCAAAAACTTGGTTATTTGAATTTTTTACCTAAATTTTGAGGTTATATGAAAAAATTGTAAATACAAAAGTTGTAGATCTTTTCATTACCTACAACTTTGCCATTTAACTTTTTTTCCGTAGGACTTGTAGTTTTACCGGTAATCAAGAAAAACCATTTTTTACTCTTAAAAACTCACCCCCTCCCACTTCCCGAACTCGGATCGACCGTAATTTATTTTTCTTTTCATTTTTATCATATCCCCTTTCTTTTCTAATGGGTTTCATCCTACTGTAATTTTCTGCCACTTTTTATCATTTTTTAAGGTTTCTACTCTAGTCTGTATGTATTAAATGATTATATAAGAATTGAAATACTTAAGGATGTTCCCAAAGTTGATAAATAGATTTTGATTATGAAAGCTTTACTATAGAATTTGTTTTGAATGAAATTTTTTTTATGATGTTAATAAGTGCTACTTATTTACATTAAATTATAAAGCTAAAGTTTTACTTTTTTTTTTTAGGAATAATCTTTGGGACTACTGAACTGATTAAAAAAAATGTGTGTGTGTGTACACGCGTTAGAAGTTATACATCTTTGGCGTCTGAAAAAAAATTTAAAAAACAAAACTGCAGTAAAGATCGAAGAAATATATTAAAGTTAATCAAAAAGGCTTTATTTCAGTAAAAATAGATAAACAGTCAAAATAAACAATCATTAATTATGATGTTAACGAGTCAAATATATATTTTAAATATTTAAAATATACTAAGCTATATCCATAGGTTCTTCTGGTAATGATTGAATAGGCATGTGAATGACAACTATATAAGTTAACTAAGTCATATTATATATTATTAATTCTATTCTGTAGCCAACTTCATCATGTTGTTTTTATGGTACCATGCATGCGCAGCTCACGAATTCACTCTCATCCAAACGCGTCAAAAGAAGTATAACTTAAAAAATGTTTCAACGATAGAAAAACTATATCATCAGTGTCTAACATATTTTGTTTAGACATTATCATATAATACAATATACAGAGTTTAGAACGTTACCCAAGGGTAATTCATGCTCAACTGATTGTTAAACTACGCCAATGTAAATTATAATAACTACAATTGAAAAAGCATGAGATGCATTGAGCTCCTTTCATTACTTTTCTAAGCGCAGAAATACAAAAGTAATTTCATTGCATCATTTTTCTGATTTCTTATCTTTTACTTGTCAGGTTACGAGAAAAATATTGAAAACAATCAAAAATAAGTAAATTTTTTTATTTTTATAATCAAACAAATACCGATTTTCATAATCTATTTTATAGATATATTAGACCAGGGTAGAAGTCTTTAAAAATGGTGAAAGGAAATTATAGTAGGATGAAACTTATTGGAAACGGAAGAGAATATAACAAAAAATGAAAGGAAAACTTGATTTTGATTTTCAGTTTTTTAAGAAAATCAATCATAAAAAAATTACTTTTGTTATCAAATAAAACGTTCGCTTCAAAGAACCAGGTGTTAAAATATATGAAATCTATAACAGATAATTTTCTTCAAAAACTGATTATCTTGGGAATGTCCTTAATGTGAACCATTTAAAATTTTGAACGTCTCAACAACGACAATTTTCTCATAGTAACTTTTTATTTTTTTAAGAATTTATTATTGTAAAAATAAAAATGTTTTTTGGCGTCTATTTCGTAAAACTAAATTAAATAAATGCATTAGAAATGAAAATACAATTTTCCAATTGAATATAATTTGTACTACTTTGTTCTAGTTTTTGTTTTTTTTGCACAACTTATTTTTTATATTTTGAAATTAATTCTCGTTTGGTTGATTTCAATTATATTTCATACACATTTATACTTTTTGTATACGATGAACAACTGTATTAACGAGCCATAACGGAAGTGAAGCCACAAAGCCTTTTATTTTAATTTAATACATGATACTGTATCAACAAAATACATTAAAACATTGATACAAAAAAATTAATAAAATAAATATTAAAAAAAAAAAAAAAAATTAAATTAAATGTGAATGAAAAAAACTGATGCAGTACCGGATGCCGTGAACTTGATGTCGATGTTATGTAAATAAATGTTTAAAATTTGTTTTTTTTCATTGTAATAATTTTTATTTTGATTTTTAAAATGGTGTTTGTTAATGGGATTTCTTGATGATATTAGTTTTATCTCATTGGTTAATTATATTTTAAATATATTTATTACATCTATCTTGATTATTTCCTGGATATAAAATATAAATCAGTTAAATCTAGTAAAAAAAAGCATTAATCTTGCAAGCTTTTTTATAAATGAATTTATTTTGTTATTAAACTTTAGCAAAATTACATCTATAACTAATATTATCTATATATGTATATTAATATTATAAAGACGAAACATTTGTATTTTTGTATATAACGAAAAAACTTAAAATCTACTGGACACATTTGAAAAATTCTTTCACTGAAAAGAACTTTTGTATTTTTTTATAGGATAATAGAAAGTTACCGAACTATTTCTATGATGCGGAGCTAAGGCCAATAACCACCCCGAGAGTTAAGGGATCGAGATACCAGATGTCGCACACCAAATAACGGGTGTGTATATATAAAATTTCCAATATCAAATACCGGCAGTATATATAAAAAATTCGTGTCACGGGTTTGGTACATTTCTGTGACGCGGAGAAGGCCTGCCCGGGGTTATCCAAAAAATACCGGGTGTATATTTAAAACTTCGTAACAAATTTCCTACACCAAATACTGGGTACCCTACAACAAATACCGTGTGTCTCAAATTGAGAGGCGGTTAAACTTGGTGTGTAATATTCTAACGAATAATTTCAGTTGAATTTTGAGTTCTGCGCGGATAATGTGGCAGGCTTAGTTCATAATTAATAAATAGCACTTCCATTCTTTTCTTAGTATCAAATCTGTGAAATTGTAAAGCTAACATGAAAAACTTGAAATTAAGTTAATGCATTTGTAATATGTCGTTCTTTAAGCCTGAACTTGAATCTCGGACAAACTATTTGAATTTTGACTAAAATTTTGAACAAAATTACTTTTTTAGTTATCTATATTAATATTATAAAGAGGAAACATTTGTATGTATGAATTTTTGTATGTAACAAATAAACTTTAAAACTTCTGAACTGATTGGAAAAATTATTTTACCGTTAAGAAGCTGCACTTTCACCGGGTGACATTTTAATCCTTGTATTTCCACGGGAACGGAAAGTACGTGGGTAAAATCACATGACGTACGCTAGTTAAGTGTTATTTTTGGTACAGAATCCTAAAAAACTATCAGCGACAACGTGAATGTGACGTAGTCTGTGGTAAACAATGTATGAAGTATTGGAGTTTCCATTTATGGCAAATTATGTAGGTGAGATAAAGAAAGTACCTACCTGGTAATAATAATATTTGTTATCCTTGTTTAAGAGAAGTAAGAAAGATTGTGATTTAATTTGTGTACTAAATAAAATCATCGATGTTAACTTGTTTAAATCTATTTGGAAATTTGAAACTTTGAAATCAATTTAAAACCTCCAATTCTGTATAAATTTTATTCTGATATGGAGTTAAATTTTAAAACCACTTTTTGATTTTATACATATTATTGATTTTATACATATTATTTCTTGCTGGTGTATAGATAATCTGCAAAAAAACAAGACCAAAACTGCAAGACCATTTATGCTCATCACTATTCTGAGTGAGTATTGGCATTGCAGATCAAGCTCTACAATTAAGCTAAAAGGTTTTAGAAACATTTTGAAGTTCCTTTTAAATTTTAGAATGCAATTTTACGGGGCTCTTCAAAGTTCCATCCTTGGAATTTCAACTCAAGAGACAACTTTGGACTAGCTCAGAAACCCCAAGCGCCCACTGCATGTTTCTGGTGGACGAAATAATCGGTTCTATGTGCACGTTTTTCCTCATTAAAAATGTGAAATGACTCCCCACTGACGTTACGTAATTACTGATCTCAACCGATCAACAAAGTTATATTATATACAGTTAGTACTTGAATGGGTGACCGCATACATTTGCTGTGTGTTGTTGTTGTATAGAATATCCCCCATGTAGTCACTATATGACCTAAGTTGTTGAAAAATAAAATTAAAAAAAAAAATCTGAAACGACGTTACTTGGAACTCTCCATAACATTTACCTATGTAGTGGTTTAATATTCTTTGAATTAGTTGTATCTGTGTGTCTGTTATGTCTATAAAGGTAAAATTAACCGTCCTACTCCTCTAAGTACCATAACCAGCTACAACCAATCTACAAGAATATAATAATATCAACATTCAAACAGAACTATAAGAAGTGTCGACATCGTGATATTCTTGTGTCCAAAAACAACTGTTGCATTTTATATGAATGATTTTATTAAGTGCATTATGAAAATGCATTTTAAAATACTGTTTGTGTTCATAAATTGTTAAATAACATTTTAAGTGTTAATTAATTATCTTAAGCAAAAAAATAAAAAACTTAGCGGTTTTAAGTGTTGTGCGTTTATTGTTATTATGTGCTTTTTTTATTAAATTATTTGTCGATTAAATATTTTTAGGTAGGTTTTAAATTATTTTGATTTATTTCTTTGGTTTTTTTTTTTTTTATTTAGAAATCTATGTGTGGGTTGTTTGAATTAGATAATTCAATGCTAAATTGTAGTTTTGCTTATTGTAAAGTTGAGAAATTTGTATTGGCAAATATAATAATTAAAGAGTGGCTTAAAAAAAGTCGGCAAAATTTCGATGGATAATCCAAGATTTAAGTAATCAAATTGGTTTATATTTTGAAAATTTTGGCTTAAGTGAAATGCAAACCGTTTTTTGCATAATTTTTAAGTTTTGGAATTCTGTGAAAACAGTTTTTGGTACACTTGTGTTAGAAATTTTATTCTCGAAACACCCGAAAATTTACTAAAAAAACAGAATTAACTTATTCTAATAAAGTTTAAAAAAAATTTTTAGGCTGAATAATTGATTTTATTCGATGATTAGACGATTTTCTAAGCATTCAAGAAGCTGTGTGGAAATTACGTTTTTAATATATTAAACGAAAATATGAAAATCTTAATTTTATCGGCATTACTTTTTGTAAATTCTAAAATACAAAAAAAGTTTTTTAATATTTGAACGGATCCAAATTTTTTTGGATTCATTTCCACCTCCTGGTCCCAAGTAGACACCAAGTTCATAAATTTCCACTGCTTGTATATATTATAGAACCCAATAACTAGAAGAGAGCCGTGATAAAACTGTTTAAACTTCCATATTTTGGGAACGTCGACATCATTTGGGAAAATTTTTAGACGATAGTAACTATAAGTGAGAAAAACGTTTAGTGAAATTATTTGTTTTCTTTCGACAAAATAATAATTTGCTAGAAATTTGGGAAAATTAGTATTTCATTCCCTAAAAAAATGTTTTTTTCATTCGGCTAGTCCAAATAAGTAGTTAAAAATGCGACGTAAAAATGTAACTACGATAAAAGGTGATAGACCAGGGTAGACACATTTAAAAATCGTAAAATATGGGAAAAAATTTATAGTAGGATGAAACCCATTGGAAACGGAAGAGAATATAACAATAATGAAAAGAAAAATAATATACGGGCGATCTGAGGTCGGAAAGTGGAAGGGGGTGAATTTTTAAGGGTAAAACCTTTTTATTTCTATCTTTAAAAAAAAAAAAAGAAATTCACAATTTTTTGTGAAAATATACTTATCTTTTTATGTTCCAAATACACTGTAATTTTTTTGATTTAAAATACTTATTTTTCACCTTATTTTGAATAAATATCGAAAAAGCACCCTAATTTTCAATCGTAAAATTTTCAGGTTATTTGAAAAAAGTGTAAATACAAAAGTTGTAGATATTTTTATTACCTACAACTATGCCATTTTTCCATAGAACTTGAAGTTTTGCTGGAAATCGAGATAAACCGTGTTTTATCCTTAAAAACTCACCACGCACGTAAATTATTCACACTTCGTCACACGTAAATTATTTTTCCTTCCTTTTTTGTTATATTATCTTCCGTTTCCAATGGGTTTCATCCTACTACAACTTTTTTTTTGGTTTCAAAAATTATCGACCATGGTTTATGATGAAAACGGCATATTTATTAACTTAAATGTAAATGGACTAAATAATAATTTCGTTCATTTTGTGTTTTATGTCCAAAATTGATTCTGCATTCTTTTTGCTGATTTCTATAATCGAATTATAATAGACTTACAGATATTCCAATGACATGTACATTTCTTGCAAAAATACTTTTGGTAAAAAATCGTTTTTGTGGAAATATTTTATTTTCAAAAATATTTATTACATAATTAGAAAATATAATGAAATTTTTTCGATGTCACTTTACATTATAATTTAGATCTAGATAATTCTTTGAAAAATTTTGCTCAAACCGGTCACAAGCGTTGAAACAAATTCCATTTGTAACAATTAAAATTAATTGTATGTGAATTTTTCCAAGAATTAATTGTTTCCTGTAATGTTAGAAGCATTTTCAATATTTTGCTTTTGACTTGAAGTGTATTGCGTTTAAATAAACTAGTTTATAAAATATTAAAAAATTAAAAAAGTAAAATTGAAAATTATCAATGGTTTTTTCAATTAAAATGAAATTATCAATTAAGTATATCACAGAACTTTCTAATAGTGAAAGAACTGTTTCAATAATTTATGTAGTTAAAACTGATAATAAACCAGAACAATTAAATTTTTATGTTTTGGCGTTTTATTATATGCAAATGTTTCATCACAAGTGGAGAGCCGATAAAATCATATCAAAAATAACTCAAGATGTTTAAAAAAATGGGTGTGTGTACTTATGTACGCCGACAGACGTTATACTTCTTTGGCATCATTAAAAAACAATTTTTAATTGCATGCAAATAATTACAATAAAATAATAAAGGGACTGGAGAAGGATAGTCAACAAAGTCAATAAAGCTCAGTTTAAATTTGAAAAATTTAATAAATAAATAAATATTTACATTAAGTGTCATCATCAACCTGTGAATTTTGTGTGTCGGTGATGCGCACGCATCTTAAAAATTCACTCTCATCATTTTTTCATAACGCGTCTAAACAACTATAACTTCAATAATAACGATTTAAACAACGAAAACATTTGCTGTGTAGATACAAAGCAAATTTAGTCTAATTAATGACTATTGAACCCATGTGCAATAATTGTTAACAATAATATTTAATAGTTTAAATTTGAATAGTAAATTCTAAAAAACTGTGGCATTTTCCAACCAGATCTGATACTATTAATCATTCAAATCACACACAAAAATGTGATTAATGTGTATTGTACTCTCTACAATCTTCAACTCTTCCAATTTGAGTGTTGAATAGCTCAAATGAAAGGTCTTTCGTTCTATTTAAATTTTCTATGGTATAATTTCAGTCTCTGCTAATTAATTGTATTTTTAATTATATTTTGATGTGTATTATTGTCATTAAATCATTATGTTTGTTAATATTGTAAGATCGATTTATTAAATAATTATTTTGTGATTTCTGATATTTAATTTTAACCGTATTAATAAATATATTTTCTAAGTAGAAATAAAATCAAATTATTGTACAATTTTTTAACATTGCAATAAATTTAAATTATGTTTAACTTTAATTTAAAAATTAAAAAACAAAACCGATTATATAAATATAAAAAAAATTAACAATCTAATTGAATATCAACCGTGCATTATTTGTCTTAGATTCAAACCATTTTCTTTAAATAGTTCAGAAAAAATGTGGTCTTTTTTTGGTTCATTATTATCAATGGATTTTACTTCAATTATGAATATTCTTCAATTATGAATATAATTTTTTGAAGTTATTTCCTCATTTCTAGACGTTTTCATCAAATATCGATTAATATATACAAAATTTCTCATTGTTTTTTACTATCAATGTGCTAAAGATCTCAGTTGCGAAAATTATCAAAATATAATGAAATTGACTTGAATAAACTGCAGCCATAACAATCAGTTTTTCCCACCAAAAAAAGAGTTTTTTTTAGAAATTTGTTTTGCGCTAAAATGTTTTTTACATGACATCCAATTCTATGTATGTTAAGATTATGCATGCCAAAATCAGGAAATTATTTTTTAAATTTTTCCAAAAATATTGCCGTATCATCAAATTTAACGATAATTTACGATTTTATAATATTCTTTGGAAATTTCATCAAAATCCACAATTTTAATTAATTTTTAGGAATTGTTCTCGAATTGTAGTTGTTTCATTTCCAAGAATCAGCGCCGATCAAGAAATTTTAATTAAAATAAGAATAATACCATCAGCAGCTAAATAAATCCGGACACTAAAATTTGATGTCACAAAAACATTTATTTCTATGCAAATATGTAGTCATAACTTTCTTAAACAATAATTACAAATTGCTTAAAAAAAAAAACCAACAAATGATTCATAGCTTGAAATAAATCATTATTAATATTGATTGCAATTTGCAAGAAGCTATTATATTATATTACTTTATTATATTATTTTATTATATTATATTACTTTACAATATTTTTTTTTATGTTTTGACATACAATTATGACTTCTGGGAGTAATTTAAGGTATTTGTCATTGCCCCACCAGTATTGTAGGACAGAGTCAATTATATAGTTTAATATTATAGACATTAGATTTAATTTAAAAAAAAAAAAACAATGAATTTTCCCAGAAAAATATCCTAAACAAAAATTGTCAAGCATAAAATGTTCTATAAATATGCAAAGTTTGAAGAAAACCCAATTGGTGACATTTTTGAGAAAAACGACAGAAAGTTGAAAATCATATGAATAAAATGGACCAACCAGTAGTCCAATTTTATATGCAGACAAAATAGCAAGAATATATTTGGTAAATTAAGCATTCAAACAATTTCTGAAACCCACTTTTATGTATTTAGGGTAAATTAAAATGTGTATTTCCGGTGTTAGGGAATTAGGGAAGATATACAAATTTTTTTATGACTTCAATTGAAACGTCTTTACTTCACGAACATGAATTTATTTTTTTTTTTTAAATCTTTTTGTAAGAAAGAGATGAAAAGGTGTTATAAGGTTTTAAAGATTTAAAAGGTTATAATTTATTTGTTTTTGAATTAATCTTAATTTAATTTTGGAATTTTGTCTGGTATTAAGTCTAGTTTCACATTTTGATGGGTAAAATAGCAAATTTATTTTTATTACATCTTCCCTTTTTTGAGACCTAGGAATCTATAAGTTTTGGGAATAAATTTCGATTTTTTGCCCCAATTTCCTAGATCAAAATATTTTGTATTTTATAAATACGTATTTCGACTACTAAATAGTCATCATCAGTATACCTAGTATAGTATTTGCACCGTCTAACCGTCACCAAATTAGAAACGAGTAACATCTCCTCAGAGAATCATTACAACTAGCTAATTCATACTGATGATGACTACTTTGTAGTCGAAATACGTATTTATAAAATAGAAAATAATTTGATTTAGGAAATTGGCGAAAAAAATCGAAATTTATTCGAAAAAATCCAAGAGTTCTCATTAATAATTATAAAACAATAAAAAAAATTTAATTTTTGTATATATAGAGGTTTGGTGTGGCGTTTATACCATTTTTGTTCCAATATCAATTTCCTTTTGTTTCCCATTTTTTATGAAATCATTTTATTGTTGGGTTGTTGTGTTGCTATTCTTAAAGCACTTTGCGTGACTAATTTATTTTATATTTACCGACCATGTTTATTAAACAAGTCGCGTAGATATAACCGTTAGAATAGCAGACCATTTTTAAGATTTTTTTTTATAAAAAGGAATATTTTTAAATTTTAAGAAATTAACTACTTCAAATAACTATACTATATAAATATATAGCTACAAATAACTATAACATTATTCCTTCTAACAGAAATTTAAATAATGGTTTCTAGAAATACTAATAATTCGTTTAAAAATACTTCTTTTTTATTTATATCAACGTTATGTAATTAAAAAATTTCGAAGTATTCTGTCTTTAATGATCGAATAATTTTGCAGTTATCCGTACCGTGCATAGTATGTAGAAGGGACTTCTTAATCGACTGATATGCCCTGAGTGTCTAAAATTTGTAATAAAATATTCACATTCTAGAAAATATATATATATTTGTTCAATTGTTTGCATGTAAATTGTATTGGAAGTATCAAATAAAAATTATAGAATAATTACAAAAAAATGACATTTAATTGAAGTTCTTGGGTTGAAAATTGTAAGAATAATCGAGGATTTTGCATTAGTTATTATTTTTCATTACTGATATAAATAATTATTCATTTATTAATAAATTTACAGAAATTTGCTCTGTTAAATCGTATACCATTTACAGAGTTATATATCATTTAATTGATAATCTAGTATTTCGTAACCATAGAAACAAATTAAAATATTTTGATGAACGGTGCCCATAATGCGAAAAAAGTGAAATTATGAATGTAATGATATCATAAAATGTTTGATTCTGTTTTACTGGTTGAAATTAGCACCTTTCTATCAGAAAGTTCAAACGCATTCTCCACAATTCATAGATGATAAATAAACATAAGAAACATATAGTACGAGATCCCGCTGCAGGATTAGTGCGCTCATCGGTTTTTTGCTTAAGACCAAATTTTTATGTTTATTTATTATAAGGAGAATGTATATTTACCAGATTGCCTATCGAAATTTGGCCATCAGTATTTTTAATTGATTTTTGGTAGAAAAAATATCATTTACTTGTTTTTTAAATAAAGTAACGTCTGCATCACGCAATTTATATGAAGATTCTAAAAAATCACGATTGCGGTTGCGTACTTGGCCGCATCTTTTCGCAGTCAGGTGTAAACAGGTATGATTTTCTTACATATATACGTTCATAACGTTTATTTAATCATATAGGTTGCCTAATTAAATTCGCCCGCAAATAAGGGTTGCTGGCTGTTAAAAATAATAAATATTTAAGGTAGAGTGAAAGAGAGTTAGTACGTAACATCATTTGTCAGACGAAATAGTGATTATCGGATAATTTTTGAAGTATTTTTGGAGCATGCTCAATGGCTTAAAATCGTCGCACAGCCGATAATCGCCGATTTGACAAATGATATTAAGCGCTAACTCTCTTTCACTCTAGCTTAAATATTTATTATTTTTAACAGCCAGCAACCCTTATTTGAAAATAATTTAATTAAAAAAACAGGTGGTCAAATTTTGATAGACAACCTGATAAATATATATTCTCCTAATTATAAATAAACATAAAAAATCTGGTTTTTTAGCAAAAAATACTAATTCTGCAGCGAGATCTTAGACTAATACACCTATATCCACTTATAACATTATAACTTTATTTTCACCGTTATGGTTTAATAATATTGTCCCAAAAATTAAAAATTAATTATAAAATAACTCACTATAACTTACATCTGTTTTTTTTTTTGTTTTTGTTTTATTAAAAGGAAATATATATTTATTAAAAATAATAATAAAACAACTTGTTAATTCCAGTTTGATTCAGGTCATTTAAGGTAAATAGTTTTTTGAGTGCAATAATTTTGACGTGCTACAAATACATATTATTATTTACATATCTTTTTTTTCAAAGGTCAAATGTACATTTAGAAATGGTATAAAAATGCACGAATATGTCGGTTTTTTTTTTTCCATATAATACGGTCAAGGATTAAGTATCAATGAATAAGTTATGAAGTAGCAATGAAGGTGTCAGTGACTTGGCTTAAGAATTTTGGTAATAAGATCCGCTTCATTATACTCAATATACATAATATGCTAGAGTATATTAATTTTAGTGTAAAGTTTGTAACGTTATCTAATATTGACAGCACAAATAAAATTTTGGTATAGGTGTTCATAGAAACATCTAATTAATCCATTTATGCTTGTCCGTTCGTCTGTCATTACGATAACTCATAGATAAAAATAGAGATAGCAAGTTGAAATTTTGGTGACGTATTCGAAACATAAAAAGTGAGTTTCAGTTCGTGAACGAGCAAAATCGGTCCATTGACCCAACTTTTAAACTATAAAAGATAAAGGAAAAGGTCAAATGAAAAAAAATGTTTATTTGAAACAAACAACTTTTGTTTGAAACATTTTTTTATAAAATGTTTGAGTTCTCAATAATTTTAGCTCAAATTTGGCTAATAAAAACTTATAGATAATTACACATTATTATTATACATGTATACATATATAACTGTATAGACTGGATATTTATAGTATTTTATGAATACTAATTAAAAATAGTTTAAACAATGAAATGCAATCAAATGTTGAGTTTTTAAATAATTAATTCTATTAGTTGTTATCTTTACTTGTTTGAATTCAAACCTGTCTATTATATTTTTAAAAAAATTTTTAAGGAAAACAATTATTAATTTTCTAGAAAATTGTACTTGCTTATAATAGCAATTAATTATATATGTCAAAATCCGTACATTTTTTCCATAGATTTTCACGAATAAATTTTTCATTAAAATTATTTGTTAGCGAAAATTGTAAATTTTTCCATGAAATAAATTTTTGACGACAAAATGCAAAAACAGTTCTCATCCAATGAACGAAGTGAAGCAACATAGACACAGACAGAATTTGAATGGACTATCGCCTGGAAACACCGAATGCTGTTGATTTATATTATAGTCATTATTGACCTTTGTAGTTAAAAATTGACTAAAAATAAAAATAAAAAAAATAAAAAATTAAAAGCATGTAATTTAAATTATTTATTTGTGATGCCTGAATGCAATAAATAGGGACATCCTATGAGTACATGTGGCCAAGGTTATGGACTAGTTTGTCAAACTGTGTCAAATATTTATATAATTATGAATTAATAATTTGCGAGATACATCCTACCGGAAATTACAAAAAAATATATATTAAAGTGATTATTCAGCGAATCTGACATATAAAAAGTAATATTTACTAATCCACAAAAAGCATATAGACCAGGGTGGTCTTTTAAAAATGGTAAAAAGTGAAAATAAATTTATAGTAGGATGAAACCCATTGAAAACGAAAGAGAATATAACAAAAATGAAACGAAAAATAATTTACGATCGATCTGAGATCGGGAAGTCGAAGACGGTGAGTTTTTAAGGGTAAAACAGGGTTTATCTCGATTTCCAGCAAAACTACAAGTCCTATGAAAAAATATTAAATGACAAACTTGTAGGTAGTAAAAAGATCTACAACTTTTGTATTTACCCTGAAAAAAAAAATTCGGGTGGATTATACCAAATTTCGTGTAAAAAATATTTCTAGATCTAACGATTCCATAAAAGTTGCTGGGCATGCAGAAAAAATGGGTATTTTTCCATGATTGTGAATAATAATTTTTTTTACTTGCTGAGAAATATTCTGCATGAATACATGCATGTTTAATTGATTGGAAATTATTATTATTTTCCATTTATTTCCTAAAAGGAAATATTTAATGAAAAAGTAACTTTTCCCTTTTTAAATTAATAATAATTTTCTATTCGATTATTGTAATAATATATGCGGGATAATATCTATTAAACGTACAGGTTGGCTCTCCTCTCCTCACCCATTAAAAATGAAAATGAATTTTAATTAATTATTTTTTTATTATTGTATGATATGAATCAAAAATTATTATTGTATTGACATCGATTGAAGTTGGATACAATAAAACGAAAAATTTCCATAATTATTTTTTATCTAAAATTTTGTCGTAAAAGTTCACTCTAAAAATTTCAATTTTATTTTTTCCAAGTTTAGAATTAGTTTATTTATTCATAAAAAATTTACACCAGGGTCGATAATTTCTGAAACTAAAATAATTCAAGTAGGATGAAATCCATTGGAAACGGAAGAGAAATAAACAAAAATGAAATGTAAAATAATTTACGGGTGGAATCAGAGGGTGGAAAGTGGAAGGGGGTGAGATTTTCATGGTAAAACACGGTTTATCTCGATTTCCGGAAAAACTATAAGATGTATGGAAAAAATTTAAATGTCAAAGTTGTAGGTGATAAAAAGATGTACAGCTTTTGTATTTACACCTTGCCTTTTTATGTTTCAAATACACTGTAATTTTTTTGATTTAAAATATTTATTTTTTAACCTTATTTTGAATAAATATTGAAAAATCACCATAATTTTCAATGGAAAAATTTTGAGGTTATGTGAAAAAAGTGTACATACAAAAGTTGTAGATCTTTTTATTACCTACAAACTTTGCCATTTAACTTTCTTCCATATGACTTGTAGTTTGGCCAGTAAATTATTTTCCTTTCATTTTTGTTATATTCTTTTCCATTTTCAATAGGGTTTCATCCTACTATAATTGTTTTTTCACTTTTTACCATTTTTAAAGGCTTCTACCCTGATCTAATTGGCTAAAATAGATGTTTAACATCATAATAAGACACTCAGTTAATAAATATTTAGCCGATTTTCATTTACTTAACCAACATTTATTCTGGGATAATGGCAGAGCGTGAAAAATATAGAATCTGAAAATTTTTCTCGATGAATGTAAATTTATATTCTCTTCTACGGAAATTTCATTTGTGATATTAATTTTAACACTTATTTTTAATTTCTATTAAAATTTTCTTTTCGGTTTTAATATTTAAATCGTTTCTGGTAACTCCACCCTGTATTCAATTATTATAACAATGATTTTTTATTAAATTTAATTGTATACTTTGCTTAGATTTTTTTAAAGGATCCGTAGCAACAATTTTAGATATTTTAACCGGAAATAGGTTATTGAATTACCTATATATAAATTTTTCACCATTGTACATGCAGCTTGTAGCCTGTAATATAGGACTTGTAGTTTTGCCGGAAATCGAGATAAACCGTTTTTTAACCGTAAAAACTCCCCCCTTCCACTTCTCCATTTCAGATCACCTGTGAATTATTTTTCCTTTCATTTTTGTTATATTCTCTTCCGTTCCAATAGGTTTCACCCTACTACTACTACTATAATTTTTTTAACTTTTTACCATTTTTAAAGTCTTTTATATACCATTTTATTCATAAGTACTATTAAAGAGCCATGACAACGAATGAAAACATTTTGATGTACGGTGTTCATAATATATTTAGATAAAGTTGCATGTCGTAGACATAACAACGCCTGAAAATAATTAATGCACGGTGCGTCTGATTATCCGACACATTATCTCTACACCATCGATGGTGTGGTAATGATCCCCACTTGATAATATATAAGAAAGTATCTAATTAAGAAAATAATATAAAAAAAGAATACACATTGTCGCTGCGTCGCGTCAGATTTAAAGATACTAATTGATGATTACATTAACATGGTGTGAGCAAAGGTATATGTGTTGTGTATTTTACAACAAAAATAATTGTTTAATGTGAGAACAATTCAATTAAAAGTTTAAATAAAAATTAATTAAAATATATGGGAAAATTGAATACTTTTGTCTTTTATTCATAAATTTCGTTTGAGATTGATATTTGTTCAAAATTCATTGGATTGGAATGAGACTGGAAGTTTTGATTGAAAACAATCTTACATAAAAGACGGAATAGAATGAATTTTTTACTCGACATATATACAATATGACAGAGTGTATTAATTTTAGTCTAAAGTTTGTAACGCTACAAAATATTGAAGTCACAAACAAAATTTTTGTATGGGCGTTTATAGAATCACCTGATTCATTTCCGCATGTCCGTCTGTCATCAAGGTAATTTAAATAGAGATGGGGAGCTAAAAATGACAAAGACATCGAGCAAAATCGGTTCATGAGATCCATGACCCAACTTTAAAACGATAAATAAGATTCAAAGACAAAAGAGGTTTGCTTTTTAAAAACAAACAAGTTTTGTTTGAAACATTTTTTGTAAACTATTTAGATTAGCTGGAATTTCAGCTCAAATTTAGCTAATAAGCACATATATTTGCAACACATACATGTGTTTATAACTGTATGGACTACATATTTAGGGTATTTTATGAATGTTTATCATAAAAATAGTTCAAATATTGACACTGATCCATATGTCGAGTGTCTAAACATTTAACTATGTTAGTTGTAATTTTCACTTGTTATTTATTTATTTTCTGAACATACAGGGATATTTGATGCCAGACTATTAAAGAGAGATTCCGACTTCCTTGTCTTATATAATCCGATCTGCTTGAATCTTCTACCTTTTAAGCAGACCCGGTGTTACTTTCTCACTTATTCTCATTTGGAAGATTCTACTCATTGATTCTCTTAAGGAGGATACAGAAAACCTACAAATAATTTTGCCTGGAATAAGAAGATCAGAAAATTATGTTTTTTCAGTGGTATTCCACCGATTTTAATCCAATGTTTGAATCCATTTTAATTCAAAGTTTAAATGGAACGTTACTATTGCGGCGGATCTAGGGGTGGGGAAGCAGACTACCCCGGGTACCAGTCGATGGTGGGGGGGCATAGGTCTGAAACATTAGTAATATGATAGGCACGTCACTATTGCCACGGGGGACAGAGTGGGCTCGTCCTACCGTTAATCTACCCACTGGTACATCGGAATTTTAAGTCTAGCACATTTTGTCAATTTATGTCTGTTTAGTGTAAAAATAAGTGCCTAGCTAGCATTGGGTGAAATTGTCTATCAAAAAAGATTTCAATTCCATTTTAAGGGCTAAATTTTTCAAAACGTTTACCACATTGTCCAAATCAAATGGAATGTACGTTATCTGGTAACTTGAACAATTTCACAGGGTTGTCAGATAAGATGTAAAACATCCTGTTTTACAAAGTTTTGGATTTAATGGATTTTGAATTTGTTGTTTTTGCTCGATGGTTTTATTATTTTAAGTGAATTTGAAACAAATAAACGTACGTTTTATGAAAGTTAAACGTAAGTAACCGGACATTATATTAAACACAAATGTAACATGCTTTGAAGGAAACTGTAGTGGGTGACATGCTCTATTTAACGCAAAACCCTCAACACTAAAATAAAGAATTTGTAGATTAAATTTTTTTAAATACACCTAATTACAAATAGGTTGGGTGCCCGTAATCATATCGAGCCATTGATAAATATACTTTTAAAAATTTGTATATGGCTTAAATAGAGTAGTTTACCATGTTTAAAAAAGTACTTAAAAATATTGATTTATTCATAAAAAGTCTCAAAAAATAATTATTTTTGCAAAATAAACACAATTTCTTACCATAAAATTAAAATTTAAAACCTTTTTATTCTTATAAAAACGCTGTTTACTATTTTGGTGACGTAATATCGGTATATAATTTTGAGAATTCTGGTATAATTCATTGAGGACAAAACCTAAGACTATCAAATATATTTTTACTAATTCAAATAACTGTTTAGATTTAACCGACAAAGACAACTAATAATTTTTACCAAAATGATGTCACACCATGCCAGCCTAGTGTTTAAGGTCACGTGATATAAAATATATAATTTTAATTTTAAGATAATAAATTAATCATGTGCTTTTATTACTCAAATTTAGACTATTTAAGAACATTTCTACATAAATTATAATTTTTGTCAAATTTCATGTTTAGTTTTTCATTGCCAAAAGTACCCTATTAATCCGTTAATGTAACAATTTTTACCTCTACAAAAATTCTAAAAAGTGGACCGTTTTCTTTTATGAAGCCCATCAAATTTTCGATTGTCCACACTGGCCTCAAATGCTTATCATCATCTACCACGTAATAAAACCAGATGTTCCTTGTGCGACAACCTAAAAATTGTGGTAAATAGAAATTTTGATGATTTCGTACAAAAGACATCTTCTTTTGTTACACATTGGAGAAAATCGTTTTAGCATTTCTTTTTAAATGATCTTCCCATAACATTATATTTCCGTTTAGTTCCGTTTAGCCAAGGGAAATTTTACGGGCTTCAAAAAAATTAACTCCGCACTTTTCAGAATTTTCGTAGATACAAAAGTTGTTTCATTAACGATAATTATGACATATACAAATATTTAGAATATATATTAATGACTCGATATTATGACGGGTACCGGGACTATAAATTAATACAGTGTAATATATTAGTCTAAAAATGTATATTAATAATTATTACCTGCTGATGATATGATGATGGTATGTAAAGAATTAATTTCTTGTGTTCGTTTATTTAAACAATATGCTATGATTCATATTTTTATAATATAATTAGAATGCTTTCTCTTTATATGGTGACAAAAAACTTCATAAATTTACCTATACATAACAAATGGATTTATGAATAATGGTTAATAAGTTTAAGCGTATTTCGTTTTTATAGAGAATGAGCAATTGGTTATGTGTTGTTGATGGCATAATCAATTATTTACGATAATTTCTAGTCAATTATTTAAAAAAATATAATTATACCACCTTTTCCTGTGACACTTTTTACATTAAAATATTTGAAAAATAATTTTCCAGTTTTATTATACCATTTCACATCGATTGCAAAACATGGTTGCATAGAAAGAAGCTCGTATTTTTTACAATTTACCCTATTAAAAAGACAAGAAAGGAAAAAAAATACAAATTTCTCATTTCCACTAATCATTAATTAAAAAACCGCAGCTCTTTATAATGAACTAAAATTTGTCATTCATTTAATCATTAAATTTTTTCCATTTAAAATCCCCATGAGAGAAAATATTTCCCATTTCCTCGACGAAAATAAATCGAAATTAAAATTTCACCATTTCTTAACTTAGATCAAATTACATATGGTGAGAAAAGTTTATTAAAATCGGTTAAGTAGTTATGGAGTTCATTGTACGTCAACATTGTGACACGGGAATTTGATATAGTGTTAGGCATTAAAATTTCGTATTGAATCACCCGGTAGATGTCTACCCAACCAAAATATAAAAATGTTACTTAGTGGTTATACGAAATAAGTAACTTATACTGCCATCTATTAGCAACTTATTGGACTTAATCAAATGATTCATTGGCCCCAAAAGACCGATTTTTATTTTAAGAATACGTCACCAAAATTTCAGCTCAGTACCTCTTTTTGTTTTTGCGTTATCGTGATGACGGATGGGCGAGCAGTCGAAAATGGACTAATTAGGTGTTTTTCTATAAACACTTATACCAAAATTTGTATAGAGTTACAAACTTTATACTTAAAATAATATATTCTGACATATTATGTATGTCGAATATAAAAATCTTTGATAACCTTTTCTTGTTTCTAAATAATATGAATGTGGTTTATTGTTATTACTAATTTCTTATTTAGTTTTTGTTGTATATTATTATTTATATTGTTTATATCCCATAAATAAATAAAAATAAATAAAGTTAATTGACAATCACCAACCACAATATAATAAGCATAATATCTAAAAAGGTACCACGCTATCTCCATTGTGTGTATATTTTGATATTATCTCTATGTGCAGCAGCATTTATTGTACAATATTTTTTTGTTATATATATATTGTTTGTATTTTATTTACAAATTTATACGTCTAATCATCATAAAAAACAAAACTATCTTTTATTATTTCTATGGATAATGAAAGAAAATTTCACCTATAAAGACAAACGATCACCTTCAGAAATTACCATGTGAAATATTTAGAAAATTTTACTCTAATGTAAAGAAAGCATTGATCTAATGAATGATCGCCTGGATTAAAGATAGCTTTAGTCCAGGCGATGAATAGATCTTTTTTAATTTAATTAATGATTCGTTTTTGATGCATTGATATCATAGTAGAGAAATTTATTACCTTTCAAAAAAAACCTAAGCTTTAATCTAAGCGATGAATAGATCTTTTTACATTCGACATAAATAGTATGCCAGGGTATTTTAAATTTAGTCTAAAGTTTGAAACGCTACCTAATATTGACTGTACAAACAAAATTTAGGTAAAGGTGTTCATAGAAACACCTAATTAGTCCATTTCCGTCCATCTGCCATCACGATAACTCAAAAACAAATAGAGATGGCGAGCTGAAATTTTGATGACGTATTTTAAACATAAAAAGTAAGTTTAAGTTCGTGAATGAGCAAAACTGGTCCATTAGGTCCAATAGATCCTTGACCCAACTTTTAAACTATAAAGTTCAAAGACGAAAAATGTTTATTTTTTTAAACAAACAACTTTTGTTTGAAACATTTTTTCGTAAAATGCATAATATTATTATACATCTATACATATATAACTGTATAGACTGAATATTTATAGATAGTATTTTATGAATGCTAATTTAAAATAGTCCAAAAAATTAAAATTCATTTTTCATATATCGAGTATCTAAACAATTTAATATGTGAGTTATTATCTTAACTTATTATATTTTACTATCAATCATGAATTAAAAAAAAAAAATTAATTTAATTAAAAATAATTCCAGAATATCGTGTTTTTGCGACCTTGATTTGTGGTATCATCATTTATATATATATATTTTTTTTTTGGGTATATTTTAAAAAAACAAATCAAAATTAAAGCCCGAGGATTTATTTATTATATGTGGAAATATTTACAATAACAAGTTTGTATTGTGATCTAAGAGCTATACCAAAAAACATTTTTAAAACAATATATATTTTCGACTGTCTGGCTTTCCTCATGAATAGAATTACATCAGAATAACAGAGTTAAGTATATATTGGTAAGATTACGTTACGTTACGTTTCTATTATGCAGGTATTTGCTGAAAGATCTTCTTTTCGTTACATATTTTTTAAACGTATCCTTCCTCAAAGTCAAATTAACAACAAATCTTTTTTTTCCCGTAAATTGCCTAAAAAAAGATTTGTAGAGATATATACAAGAATGAAGTTGATAATTTTTGTGATAATTGATTGTATTTTTATTTCAAATTTATGTGCGATTGGTGTGACCTCTATTGGTCATTATAGGTTGTCAGGCGTACATGTCAATGATGATGATACAAATAGCATAGACGCCATAGAATATGGACGCGAAAGATAAGTTATGTTGCCATGTTATATGTAACTAACATTTTATGTGTAGTGTTCAATAAATAAATTAAAATGAATTAATTCGAATAAATAATTAATTAAATAGAACATGCTGTAATAATTATTATAATCAGCTCCTTATTTATATAAATTATAGATTCAAATTTAATAATACAAAAAATTCGAATATTTGTTGATTCGATTTTTGTTCTCCTTGTTCCCACAATTTTCTCGAAGCATGTTTTGTTGGTAAGCATGTCTTTGAAGTGACACTGTAGAACAAGTCGCTTAAACATTTTACTTCCAAGTTATATCTACGATATCGGAAGTATTGTGAATGTGATTTTAAAAAAAAAATTTTTCTCTGATTTCAAAAAATGTCTTTGTGACGAAACTTTCTGTGCATTTTTCGATTCGTGTCTGGGATACTCATTTACACGAACGCGCACATCTCCAAAATTACTTGAACAATATTTATTAATAATTTTTTGTTAACAATAATGGGGGTGTTCGCCGGGAAGGACCCATTTTAGGAAAATCTCATCTATTTATAACCGTTCCACAGATATAGCGCTCGAAACTTACTTCCTTTTTGTCACTTAAACTTAAAGGCTGATATTTCGTGAACCGTTTATTCGATTTTGATGAAATTATATATACATATGTAATATAAGTTGACATAAGTAGTGAAAATTCTGTTACAATCGGTTATTCAAGAACTTCGTTATTAAAAAAAATCGAAAATCTCAACGAATAAACCGATAAATATAAAATCAGTTTCCTGAAACCGAGAATTGCATGTTATACAAATGTGTAACAAGTATTAAGATCATATTCAAATTTTAACTCAATCGGTCACGCCGTTACAGAGTTATTTAATCGAATTATATAATATTAATATAAAAAAGTTGATCGAAAACCGGTCGGTTTATTACGGTGACATATATAATGACGTGTATTTTTGTGTCAGATCTATAAACAGTTATAGTCCGGGAGGTAGCGTGCATTTATCATGGTGATTTCATGCCGATCTATTTTCGATTTTATTGAAAGTTTATATGAAGTTGATTATCCAATGGTAGTTCAGCAGGCGCCCCCAAGGTGGACTAATAACAAGGTAAAGGAATAATAAAATAAATTTTAGGTCACTTGAAATTAATAATATAGTTTCAATAACGTGGCAAATAAATATAAAAATAGTCAGCGGAATATTTACGGGTGGAATAATTGTCAGCTGAATATGACATTTGATTGTCTTACATGTAGATTGCATGGCTACTCAGCCAAATTTTTTATCTAGCTCGTCCACCCTCGCGGAGCCTGCTAACTTCCATAACAGTGTATGACTACTAATAAACATTTGATTCTAACACGAATTATATGAATCGACTTGAAATGATTGTGTCATTTGCAACGCTTCCTCCCGGACTATAATCAATTATTATTATTAAATAATAATTTTGCTTATTTAAATATTTTATAATATCTCTTAAAATAATAATAATTACATAACATACATATTTACTGACATACAATAGGTCGAGATACAATAGATGAGTTACGTTGATGCTAATGTTTAGCGTGACGTTTATTTAAGTATTTTAGTATACTTGTGTTTGTTTTTTTGTGTCTATGAAAATTGATTGTTTATGCATTGTTTAGGAGACCATCATTGTATTTAGATATTGGTATGACATACTCACCAGCGGTATTTATTTTAAAGGTCCGTAGGATTAAAAAACACGAAGATCTCTTAAATTGAAGATAAGAACTAACAGAGTTAATTGTTTAGATACTCGACATATGAATGAATATCATTATTTGGGCTATTTTTAATGGTATACAGTTATATATTTGCATTTGTGTAAAAATATGTATTGTTATTATCTACTTGTGTTTATTAGCCAAATTTGCGCTAAAATTGTGGAGAACTCAAGCATTTTACGACAAAATAAAAATTTTTTGTATTTGAACTTTTCTTCTATCATTGAGAGTTTAAAAGTTGGGTAAAGGATCCATTGGACTCAATCGACCGATTTTGCTCATTCAAGAACTTAAACTCACTTTTTGTGTTTAGAATACGTCACCAAAATTTCAGTTCGCTACGTCTTTTTGTTTTTGAGTTATCGTGATAACGGATGGACAATCGAAAATGAATTAATTAGGTGTTTCTATATCAAAACACCTATATCAAAATTTTGTTTGTGATTATATAAACAAATACAAAACCGGAAATTTTATTTCATATTTGCGAACTAAAAAAATTTGAAAAATTCATGTTTAGTAATATATAAAGGTATATTAAATTTATAGTCTGAGTGACCTTAACTGTATGATATCATATATAATACCCATCAAAAAATTTGCATATGGCTTAATAATAGTTAGTATAACAACTTTTATCCTCTGCGAAATTCTAAAAAGTACTCCGTTTTCTGTTTCGGAGCCTGTAAAATGTTTGATTGCGTCCAAAAGCTTAAAATTGATGATTCATCAACTGATGCAAAAATCAATTTGTCCAACACGTAATAAAAAATTTTGATATATCGTTACGTTTTAAGACCACTAGATCTCAAATCCAACGTTTTTAGAGAGATATCTATGTGTAATTATATAGCTTAAAACTTGTTGACTTTACGAGATAAAAACTTAAAATTGAATGACTTTACAGGAAAAAGACTTCAAATTGAATAACTTTACAGAGGATAAAAATAACCAAAAATGAAATATAAAAATTACCAATTTTCGTAATGAACAAATGATATGGTTTTTTATTCTCTTCATTGGTAAAAATTACGTTGTGTGGACCTTGTGGGACGCACATAGAATACTTGTTTGCTTTTATAACTTATTTTATAAACTCATTGAGATCTATTAAAATATTGTTGACAATCTTCGATGGTACAATTATAGTTACTTTAGAATCATATAGATAAAGTTTTGTTACACACTCTTAGAAACCATTTTCAACCATTATTATTTCAATTGTTATTGTTATAAATAATACCTAATTAATTCCTCTATAAATGTATGTCGTTGTGTTCATATTTTTATACTGTTTATTTTATTTATTGTTTTTTTTAGTAATATTGTTAATTATGTTATTGTTGTACTGTTAACAATTGTTACAAGTCAATAACTTGCAAAAAAATAAATTGCAAAATAAAAAACGTAATAAAAGTATAATTATAAATATTCAATTCATTTCTTTTGTAACCAGTAAAAAAAAATATCATTTTGTTGTTACGCGTTGAAACAATTTTATTACAATAATTGGGTTGATGAATATAAAAATAATTATTTACAATTTTTATAGTAATTATTATTAGATATCGACAGGAAAATTGTTTTAAACGGTATTTAAAATTTAATTAACGTTTAACAAAATGAATAGAATTAAAAAAAAAAATATTTATAAATAACAAATGTTTAACAGACCACAGTGTGCCATATCCGTGACATAATAATATACATAAGACTGCTACTACGATTTTCATAATTTTAATAAATAGGATAAATTTCAATGTATTTTAGGCAAAAATTATATTTATTTATCAATTATTAAGTCAGAACATAGCACACTGTATTCTGTATAATGTTTTTTCGATGATTAATTGTATAATTCTTTTAAAATAATTTCATTATCAATAGTCAATTTTATGATAAAAATAGAAATAAAATTTTTTTGAACTACAATCATTGAATTTTTTCTATAACTTGAGTGGAAATTTTCAAAACAAATTTTTTATTTTTTGGATCTTACTGTCCCTCATTTGTGTAATCATAAAATACAGTCAATTGATAGAAACTATTTGGGATCGAAAAAATTCTTACAAAAACATATCTACCCTTTTGCAATTCAAACCCTAATGCCAATCGTTTGCTCACAAATATTTCTTCAGTTTAATCAATGCTTTCAAATATTTTTCAGTACTCTCCGAAACAAACGTGAGCGCATAAATGTTTAAACTGTTACTACTTTACGATTTGAATTTTTTTTTTTTTGTATTGTGTGCCCAGACTTTTTATTTTTTATGGAAAGTTGTCCAAAATACTATAAATTTTTCTGCTACCTATTATAATAGATAGTAGGATACTTATAGTGAAAAATAAATTAAATTTGGCAAAAATTATAATTTATGTCGAAATATTCTGAAATATTCCAAATTTGAGTCAGAAATGCACATGATTAATTTATTATCTTAAAATTAAAATTCGATATTTTTATCCTTACATCACGTGACCTAAAACACTAGGCTGAGACTATTTGACGTCATTTAGGTAAAATTAATAATTGCCATTGTCAGTTCAATCTATCAACACTATCTTAATTAGTAAAAAAAAATTGTTTGGTTATGTTTTTTTGTAATTGTGTTGTTATATTATTAGTATTTTCAATATTACTTACCGATATTACGTCATTAAAATGGTAGACAGCGTTTTGACTTTTATAAAAAGGATAAAATTTTAATATAATTTTTAGGCAAGAAAACATTATTTTCTTGCAAATATATTTATTTTTTGTGACTTTTTATAAAGAACTCAATATTTTCGAGTACTTTTTTGAACATTCTTACCCCATTTCCAGTGAAACCAATAATGAGGGTTTAACTGAGGTAGAAAAAAATGGTCGTTTATACCACTAAGGGTCATTTTTTAAACCGGGATGAATTTAATTTTCTAAATGCCTTAACATCTTAGATAAAAAATTGTGAGCCGTCACGGGACGCCTGGCAGATGTGACACATCGAAATAATTTTGTAGGTTACCCTTACATGTGTAACGTAGTAAATAACACTATATATACTATAGGTATGCGAGATTAGTGTGACATAACATATTACGCACAGTCACTTGCGCATTACCTACGACGACGTATAGTACATATATTCCATCATATAGCATGGAGATGCGTCGCCATGCGCTATATTGCCACGCCAACAATCAACCGTCGCCTAAAGATGTTTCACATCCAAAAATATTTAAAGATCATTATCATAAATATATTAGTTCTCAAACTTACTACTTTTATACAAAAACAATAAGGGATATTTTTCTTAAAAACATCTGAATCATTGTATGAAATGACATCATTTTAAATTCTGTTTCAAATTAAACCACTCTACGTGGGTGCATTCAAGGGTAAACATTTTTAAGAAGATAAAATAATACACACAGAAATTTGCCCTTGTATTCACGGTTTATTGAATTACACTTGAATCATAATAAAATTTATAATTTTTATTCTTTTTATAGGTGACAAGCTGTCAACAACTGGTGGTGATTCGTCACAAGTACCAACACTGATCAGGGTGTGTCACTACTGTTGTTCTTAAGAATTACAACATAAGAAAAAGGAAGAAAAAAAGTTTAAACAAAAAACAATCGCCGTTATAATTCTACATATAAAAACAAAACACAAACAACAGAGTAAAGTGGATTTATGAAGATTTGAAAGATGACGAAGCAAAAGAATTGTTATTCAGCATGCTGTTATTATAATTCATATGTTATACAATTCTTCTTTTTTATTATATGCCTTCAAGCAAATATTTATTCTACTTATGCAGTTGTAAATCCACCGTAAGTTCATATTAATTATAACTTTGTTTTGTTAATTTTATTATTATAGAGATGAGGTGATTTATAACGAGTGTTAAAAGAACAATTAAATTGAAATTACTACTAGACCAGGGTAGAAGCCTTTAACAATGGTAAAAAGTTAAAAAAAATTATACTAGGATGAAACCCATTGGAAACGGAATGGAATGGATATAACAAAAATGATAGCATAAACAAATTACGGGCAATCTGACGTCGGGAAGTGGCAGGACTTTTAATTTTGCCGTAAATCGAGATAAACCGTGTTTTACCCTTAAAAACTCACTCTCTTCCACTTGCCGACCTCAGATTTCATCCCACTATAGTATTTGTTGGGTTCAAAAATTATTGACTCTGGTCTACAAGTATTAAAAAACAATTAAATTGAAATTACTATCTATTAAAAATTCTACTGTTCCGGTTTATCGGTTCAAACGAAAATTTAGAACTGTCTTTCCCGTATAGATTGAGAACAGACCCTTATACCTCACACCTAAACTGTTTCTCCTTTCGGACGGACCAAAATTTTATCTGGAATGAAGATTATATGGACTAAAATAAAGGAATCGATTTTTTTGAAGGGCTATAACAGATCCTTAAATTTTCAAAATTATAATCAAGGATTTTCAATGAAGAACGTACTTTGGCATAACAGTCGTATGTCGTCTAATCCGGTAATTCCTATACAGCCTGTGAGATCTTTCCTGATGTCCCATTTCAAGATACACATAATTACTGGAATTTCTCGGAGAGCATGCGATATACTAAGCAGTAAAACACTACGAATGGGGCCATTTTATTGTGCACAGTTGAAAATAGCTAAGGGGCATTTGGCAATCACAATGAGCCGGGGTGTTGTTGATTCCCTTATGAAGTAAAAATTCTTAAGGAAACTTTTATTTAAGAAATTTGTTTTGTAAATAATCTGCAGAGAGTCAGATGTATTAAATATTTGGAACAGAAACTTTGGCCTTTTTCGAGGAAGTCTAGTTTGAATTTAGAAATTTTTCATTTTTACAGTAAATATATCGGCCATTATTAAAAGTTGCTAAATTTATTGTTATTGAGCATTTGAATTGTTTACTCTCGGTGAGATATCACGTGTCGTTAGCCAGAGCGTAATGCAATCTTCAATTTTCTCTTGTAGACCTCACCGCAATTGAAAACAATTTTTTACTATACGTTGATCTACGAAGTTTTGCTATTCGATGATATATTCGTGTTAAGCTTTAATCTATTCACACGGTTTCTGCAAATAATCTTTGAAGGGTAATCATTTTTAACCCCCGACCCAAAAACGACGAGTGTTAAGTTTGACGCGTCTGTGTGTGTATGTGTCTGTCAGTGGCATCGCACCTCTTGAACGGATGACCCGATTTTGATTTTGTATTTTTTGTTTGAAAGGTAGTTTAGTTGGGAGTGTTCTTAAGTATGTTTGGTAAAAATCGATCAAAGATGGCTGCCGACATAAAACGGTGGATTACATATTTTTTCATAACTCTCTCAATATGGATATCAAATGAAAGGGCTTGATTAGTAAAATTCTATAGAGGTAGCGTTAGCAAATGACACAATCATTTCAAGTCCATTATTTCATGTTGGAAATGAATGTTTATTAGCAGGCATACAGTGTTATGGAAGTCAGCAAGCTCCGAGTGGATGGACGCGCGGGATAAAAATTTCTGCTGAGTAGCCATACAATCTTCATCTAATGCAATCAAATGTCATATTCAGTTGACAATTATCCCACCCGTAAATATGCTGCTTACAATTTTTTTTTATATACTACATTATTGAAACTATTTCTATTATTAATTTCAAGCGACCTGAAATATATTTTATTATTCCTCCACTTTGTTATTAGTCCACCTTGGGTACGCCTGCTGAACCGCCATTTGATTATCATATAAACTTTCAATAAAATCAAAAAATGATCGGCCTGAAAATCACTATGAAAATTGCAACGCTACCTCCCGAAACTACTACAACAAATTTCAAATCCAAGATGTGTCGGGGTTTTTTAAAATTTGAATCTAATTACTGCCCAGAATTGGCGATATAATAAAACTGTAAGACATCTAATTTGAAGTACACTTTACGTATTATTTACGTAAAGTGTATTTCAAATTTTACGTATTACAAAGATTACGTATTTCAAATTTTTTTAAGCTACATGAAAACAATTACCGAGATGTAATAAGATCATTAAGGAAATTTGATATCAAATTTACTTGTAAATTAATGCTCCAATTATTTTTAATACTCGTTATAAATCATTCAATGTCAATAATAATATTTTTTTAAATTTTATTTCGCTCATATTAAATGAAATCTTCACATGTTTCTAATGTTCGCTATTATAACTGTAAAATAGAAAAGTAATTAAAAAGAAAAAGAGATTGTTTAGTCATCGATAGATGTAATGAACCGATGAACTAATATAGATATTGTAAGTACATATAGACCAGTCAAACATCCTCTTGCAATGGAATTAATTCTGTAGATATATCAACCATTAAAAATTTAATACGTATAAATTATCGTACTTGTAATAGTGAAAAATAAAGCATGAAATTTGACAAAAATTAAAATTTATGTAGAAATATTCTTAAAAATTTAAGGCATAAATGCACATGATTAATTTATTATCTTAAAATTAAAATTCGATATTTTTATCTTTATATCACGTGATCTGAAACACTACGCTGCCATGGTGTAACGTCATTTTGGTAAAAATTATTAGTTCTCATCTGTCAGTTCAATCTAAACAGTTATCATAAATAGTAAAAAAATATTTGAAAAGTGTTAGGTTTTGTTTTGTTCTTAATGTGTTATACCAGTATTCAAAATATTACATACCGATATTACGTCACCAAAATAGTAGGCCGTGTTTTTATAGAAATAAAAAATCCACAATAAAAGAAGTGATATGCTATGAGCCTTGGACATGATTATCCATTTCTTGAAAATGAATTATAGACAAGCACTCTTTGTTTGCTGAGTGACTTATAATGTACTTTGCACATTTGTATTAATAATAGATTTATATACTTATTTATAGTTATTCTGTAAGGATATTATTTCTCCCTACAAATTTGAATTCTCATTTGAATCGATAATAAATAGTCGATTTAAATTTTAATTATAATTTTGTTTATTTTATTTAGATTGATAAATAAATTTTTCTTTGGTTTCTGTTCTTGCATCGATTCAACTCAGAAACTTAACTCTTTTGACTGCTATAATTTTACAGCTTTAATTTAAATCACTTCCTCAGTGATATTCGGAAGGCATTTGTTCACTAGTATCGGGGTTTTCCATTTGGTTTGCACAAAGTGAATATTGGGATAGTTCCTTCTAAAGTCAGCCATAGCTGCATACCTTCCCCTTCTCTTCATATTCCTCATCGTATTTTTTGACTTATTCTGTACAAATATGTATTGTTTAAAAAAAGAATGAATAAAGAATTGAATTGAACTTCAACTACCTTTTGAGATATACCACTGAAAGCTCGCGGGCACATATACAAAAAAAATTTTTCCTGTCTTGAATATTTGTTAACGTTACAAACCTTAGACACTAATTAATATACTCGTGACATATAAGAACATGTCGAGTATACAAATATTTATTATTAATTTGATAAATTGACAAAATATTTTTGTAGTTTAACCGGTTAAAAAATAAAGTAATTCCTGACATCACATAGAATTGTTGTAAAAAAATATTGGTTATAAAACCAGCTCCAAAACAATAAAAATAATAATTATGATAATTTAACTAGTTTTTTGAAAAATTATTTATAATGCTTAGCTAATGCTAAAAGTTCAAGATCATTATTTAAACTTCACTTGAATAAGTACTTTTTATTATGAAGATAATAAATACATTTATTTATTTATTATTTAAAAAAATAATTTGTCCTACATTTCAATTACTTTAACGGATATTTTCAAATATTGTATGTTAATTAATACAGGGTTTACCAAATCTAATATTTATTTTCTATTCCTGATAGCAAAGTCCTATTCAATCCTATAGAATTGATTAGAAAATCAATAGGATTAAATAGGAAATTTCATTGAACAAATGATTTCCTATTCAATCCTGTTTCCAAAATTTTTAATAGTATTTAATTGGACATTTTTTATGAGGGATTCTAAATTCATTTGAAGTCCGGAAGAGCACAAAAAAATTTTCTTTAAAGGAGTAGATATAAAAATTGAAGCCTCTATAATAAAGACAATGTCTAAAGTTACTTACATTGTATTTTTTTTTCAATTTTCACGCAAAAATACCTCAAATTGCATGCTTTATTTTTCACTACCAAAAGTAACCTATTACCAAAATGTGTATATTACCTAAATTTGAGCTAAAATTATGGCGAATGTAAACAGCTAATATTTCTTCTACCTCTTATAGTTTAAAAGTTGGGCCATAGATCCATTGGATCCAATGGCCCGATTTTGGCAATCACGAACTTAACCTTACTGCTTAAGTTTAGAATACACCAAAAAAATTTAAGCTCGTTACCTCTTTTTGTTTTCAAGTTATTCTGCTGACGGATGAACCGACAAACAGAAATGAACTAATTAGGTGATTCTATGAGAACCTTTATCAAAATTTTGTTTGCGCGGTCAATAATTCCTAGCGTTACAAACTTTAGACTAAAATTAATATACTTTGACATATTATATACATATCGAGTATAAAAACATATGAATCATTTATTTTGTATTATATAAAAAACATGTTTTAATAATTTAGTTTATTAGTTTTTAATTGTTGGAAGACCCTTGACTAAACAACATTAATAAAAAAACCATTTTTCTGTAACGGTTTTTAATTTCAATTTCATTTGACCCAAAAATATACATTATCGTTATTTATCATCCATTAGAAATGCGTCTTGTTGCGAGGTTACTCATTGGCGTCGACAACATTAATTTTTAGGGGCACATCTAGAGCGTATAAAATATAATTTGTGGATGGGTGAATTCATTGATAAGGAAGGTTGCTCAAACATCCGATATCATCTGAAAATTTTCGATGAAAACTAATTTATTTTAATATTGAAATTGGTTCGATTTAATCAGTACGTGAATTCAAGAAATAAAATTTCTATATCGTTTTAGTCTTTTTACGACTCAAAATAATAAAATATTGTTTATTAACAATTAAACTCAGAACTTTCGAGATATGACTCCAAAATGTAGTTGTTTATATCTAGTTTTAACAGTTTTAAATTAAAAAAATTACCCTTTGCGTCATATAAACGGAATTTTTTGAAAATTATTGTTTATAGGATCAAGTGGTACAAAAATGAGACACAATAAATTTTAGGTAAAAATGTGACAGTCATGTATTTTATATTACACCTAATATTTGGGGGGGGGGGGCAAAATGACTAATTGATATTAATACTCTTTGAGCTAAGTGTACTTATTCAAACACTAAAATTGATCGGACAACTTTTGTTATAATACTGCATTATGCAATCGGATACAGTCGAAAGTAGTTGCGTTTTTAAGATTACATTCAACAAGTATAGTATAAACTGGTGAAGAATGGGTATCGTCTTATTGCATGGGGTAAATTTAAGACGGCTACTTGAGTAAATGTGAGACAGCACTGGGGTAAATTTGAGACGATTTTGGAAGTAAATATGAACCCACATATGGTTTAATAGTTACGATACGTAAAATTTACATACTAAAAACGAAACCGTATACTTCAGATTGGCTTATTTTAATTACAGAGCGTAATTTATCTTTAAAATATGCTTCAAAACTTGTTCGAATCTATAAATCTAAGTCAAGTAGACCCAACATAATAAAAACGTTTCTAAAAGTGGTAGAAAACAAGTTTTATCATAGGAACGAACAATAAACGAATTTAACCGGAAAAATTACAGTGATGGCCAAATGGAAAGTACGCTCTTTCGAAGGCAGAAATTTTGTCTGAGGTCCAAACTCTCCAAATTTGTATGATGGAACTGCCAAGATTTCTTAGAAATTAAGTGTTTGCTATTAATTTTGATAAATGTCCACTAAATTTATTACAAATGATTTTTAAAACAAATTCCTAAGTTATATTAAGTTATCAGCAGAAAAAAATTTGTTGTTTTTTGAAGAAACCAAGCAATCTTAGAGCTACCCAAACTTTAAAAAGTATAATTATGAACCTGAAAACACAATGTTCATTTTTAACCACCCTTGTCTTTTTTTTACCCCAAAGGCAGGATAAAAATGAGACAGAATACATCTTTCTAGAAAAAATACTTCATGTTTGTAAAAGTTTTTATGCCATTAGTATTGCCCAGTAACCTTTTCATTGATTAAACATCTTTTTAATAATAAAATCGAAAATTAAAGTTCATAAAAATTATTAAATTAGTTTTAAAATTATAAGTTAATTGATCTCATTTTTACACAACTTGACTCTACTGAGTTTTCTGGAAAAAGAATTTTCCTAGGGTGCTCTTTAAAAATTAAAGCAAATTTTTTTTTTTTTTTTTTTAATGTGATAAAAATTAGACAATAAGATAATAAGGATTCCTAAAAATTCAAAAATCGATGACTCTTAACGATTAAATCAATAGCTCCTTGTTGCAAATGTAAACATATTCGTATAAAATTGCAAAGCTACGCCACCTGAAACATTGAAATATATGAAAATTCGAAAATATGTTCATTAATAAGACCTCGGAATTTATAAAACAAGCCAGAACGGCCATAATTAATTAATATTTTAACTACCTATAATTAATTTGACAAATTTGCTACTTCTGAGGATAACTTTGTTCTGCACTCAGTGCAAAAACATCTTCGAAAATATATTCGCTAAATAATTACATAACTGCTTGTAAATTATCAAAAAATGTTTTTCCAGATATTTCACAGTTGTTGGCGCTCGTACATTACGGCCAGATACCGCATACCATGTTGCCGTATCAATGCAAGGTGATCCAAAACGACAATTATTTTCAACAACCAGTGTACAAATAAGCATTGAAGGTCGTTTGGATGCTGGGGGATTATTTAGTACAACGCAAACAGCAACAGTTGAACCATTTGTAACTCTAGTGGTGAAACTGGAAATCGGTGACATTGGTCCTGGTGAATATAATTTAACAGCAATAGCGGTACCCGATAATGGAGGCGGCGGTAGTACATTCCGACAGACCAAAGAATTAGAATACGTGCCGAAATCTTATTCGGTTTTCATACAAACTGACAAAGCAATTTATAAGCCGGGACACACAATACGTTTTCGATGTATTGTACTGGATAAACGATTACGGCCAGGTGTAACTGGTAGTATTGATGTTCGAGTAACGGATGGGGCTGGCAATCGTGTTAAACAATGGATTCGAGCCTTAACATCGAAAGGTGTTTTCTCCGGTGAACTACCTTTGAGTGAATCTCCCGTACTTGGAGATTGGAATATAACCGTTGTTGTGTTGAATCAAACGTTCACAAAAAGCATTCATGTTGCTGAATATGTACTACCTAAATTTGAGGTTAAAGTTGATGCACCAAAACATGCTACTTTTGTCGATGGTAAAATTCCAATTACAGTACGTGCCCGTTACACGTATGATCGACGTGTAAAAGGCGAATTAACTGTATCGGCATATCCGTTAATATATTCCGGAATTCTTCAACCAATATTCCAAGCACCTGTCCGTCATGTACTCCCAATCGATGGCGATGCAACATTAGAAGTTGATTTGGCTTCGGAATTACAATTAGGTGATGAATATGAACGTCCAATTGTTGTGGAAGCAATTGTGGAAGAAGCGTTAACTGGTCGAAGACAGAATTCTTCAACTCGTGTCATAGTTCATAAATATCCGTATCGATTGCAATTATTTAAATCGTCTGAATATTATAAACCAGGGTTGGAATATTCTGCCCAGTTATATGTATCCAAACATGATGGAACTCCAGCCAAGGGATCTGTGATAATACGACATGGTTTTTCTTATGATAGTGATAAATATACTGCAAATGAGTATCAGTTAGATTCACAAGGTTTAGTTGATTTGAAATTTAAAACTCCAGCTGCAAATCATACCGTGTTGGGAATTGAAGCTCAATATGAGAATTTAAAAGAATGGTTTTCAGCTGTTACAGCATCTTCATCATTGAATGGTGTATTTATTCAAACAACTTTATTAACGGCCACGCCTACTATTAATTCCGATGTAGAAGTTCGTGTTGAATGTACTGAACCATTTGCTTATGTTACTTATGAGGTATGTTCTTCAAATTTACAGTAAATATTAACCTTACCAAGACATTTTAGAATTATTTCACGTGATTTTTTAAGCTTTAATTTATTCGTTTTTCAATGGGATTTTAATTAATTTAATGTACATTTGTAGATGTATAAATAGAAAAATTACACGAAAAGGCTATTTTCTAGTATATAATAATGTCTCGTCTTAAACTAAATTCAAACTTATGACACTGATAATAAAGCGAATTTTTCAGTGTCAGAAAGTTTTTTGGTAATCATTTGTATTTGGAGATTGAATGAAATCTTGAATCAGCCCGTTTTTCTCTAGTTTGCTCAAAAATACAACTATAAACTAGCCAAGTAAACGATGTTATATTATAGGGGAAAATCTAGTAGAAGTCTAGTAAAAAGGGAAGCAGAAATCAGGGCAGTGGACTTTTTAAGGCTTTGTTTGTCAATCCCTTATCAATCTTCTATTTTACCTGGTTTACTTTTGGCTGCACTAAAAACCTACCCTTATTTTTGTACGCAATATAATATTATCTTCATTTTAATTGCTCAATTATTCCAAATATTTGGACTGTTCAAACATATAGTATATACTCCTGTTGCCGATTGAATCCCTTCTAGTGCAGAACCATCCGTGTAGCACATTAGGAAGTCTTGCAGAAAGCCTATTGTTTCTTCTTTTCTCTACTCGGAACAGATAGATTGAATTTTTTTAGGGAAATTTTTAAATCATTGTTGGAGAGAAACTTCGATTTTTCTTATCCTAACAATTTTCAAACATTGTAATTTAGGTTTTGGGACGTGGTGATGTTCTAGCTGCAAACATGATTCGATCAAATGGTGATCGTACAGCAGTATTACGATTTCCTGTAACACCTCCAATGACTCCAACAGCACATTTAATCGTTCACTTAGTTACAAATTCTGGTGAATTAATAGCAGATGCTTTAGATTTCGATATTGAGGGTTCACTTCAAAATTTCGTGAGTTATTTAATTATAAAAATTTACACAACTTTAATTGAAAACGAAAAATTACTGAAATACGCAGGTCGATATTGATACAAATGTACCAGAAACAGCACCAGGAAAAGATGTAGAAATTACAATTCGTACAAAACCAAATTCGTATGTTGGTTTATTAGGTATTGATCAAAGTGTATTAGCATTACGTAAAGGTAATGATTTAAGTTTGGAAGAAGTGGAACAAGAATTACGATCATATGATTCTGGACATGCATCACCGTATCGTAACAATGAAGGTGAACCAATGCCATTAATTTGGCGTCCAGGAACTGAAACTGCTTACAATGCATTCCATGTAAGTTTTGCAATAGGTCTGTCTAAACAAAAGTTATTTGTTTTTAAATATGCTTTCTTATTTCAGGATTCGGGAGCAATTGTTTTAACAAATAGTGAAGTGGCTGAGATGCATCCTATGCGTAAGACATTTGCTTGTATTTTATTAAAAAGTTGACGAATTAAAAATACTAAAATACAAATAATAATTTAATGATAGTGTGCAATAATAGTGAAACTAATTTAGTTTTTGTGAATTTATAAATAAGAAAATATTAGTTTAGAGATAAAAATCGATCGTCTTCAGCAGAAAAAAATGATTCATGAGAACCCATTTTGAAAATCATTCAATTGTTTGAAGTAAAACCATTTTTCTCTCTAATTTACTCCAAAGTTATGATAAAAAAGAAGCTAAAAGCGTGAAGTTATTTAAAAGTTGTGAAAAATTTTACATTAACATACTTCAAATGATAGAAAAGTCAAAAGATGGCTTTTCCAAGCGGCTAAGACAGCACCTCTTCCGTTACCACTTGGTGTTAACAATTCGCCATTAAGTTCTTAGTGGCAAAAGCTGGTATTACTTATTACGCCACCGTATTGTCTAGAAGAATGCCGCTTATTTAACATTCAACAAGTATACAAAATAAAATTTTGTTCTAGAATAAAAAATTTATATTAAATCCTTTTCATTTATTTCTTTCCAATCCAATTTTAAAAAGCTTAATTGGACAATTTTAATAGGATTTAACATTATATAAATAATAATTTATACATAAAATGTCTTTATTTTATTGAGTACTGATTTACCAGCAAATTCACTCACAACAAATTTGAAATTGCATGTACGAGGTTGGTCTGACAAGTTTTCGACCTCAACGTGAAGGTAGCAGCATTCGCCAAGAAAAACTATTGACTGTAGTTGTGCATCTTTTGCGTTGTTTTTATTCATATGACAGTCGTTTGGAGTGAGTGTTTCTGTGAGAATGGAAAAAATTGATCCCATCGACTCTCTCAAAGCAATGTCAATAACAACTACGTGTCCAAAATGGCTGAAATCTTGATGAGTAACTGTCAAAAGATGCAAAACTGCATTCACTAGCTTTTATTAACAAGTGCTATCTCCACGTTGAGGTTGAACTCTTCAGACCACAACAAAATCTTATCACCAAATTTTATGTTATGAAATTACCCAAAAGAACTGAAGAAGTTTCACTTATGTTCGTAGAAATAGCACTTTTTTTTTAATTTTTTATATTTACAGATCAATATTTTTCATTAAAAAAAATTAATTATTGCATTTATTTTACTGACTTTTAAGCTAATTTTTTTAATAATATGTCTCACGAAAATCAATAAATAACTTTTAAATAAAATTAAAACAAATATTGTTTGAGACATAATTTTAATAATTAATATGCAATCTAACCCTGGGATATTTACAGTTTATTACCGCTCTAATGAATTGGACGACAGCTTTCTGCTAAACAATGAGATACCGCAAGGAGATGCTAATACAGAATCACATCGTATACGTAAAAACTTCATTGAAGCTTGGCTTTGGGACGCCATTGACTCGGGGTAACAATCTAACTCATATTTATTTTATTTTTTTTATTCACCTTACTTAATTTTCCAAATTCGAAAATGTGCTTCATTCTTTTTTTTTTTTATTTCATCATCAAGCTTTAACAAATCTTGGACGCTGTACTACTTTCATACAAAATTTTCTTACAAAACAATATTTATTTATGTGGTATTACAGACATCGAGGGTCGGCCAGAGGGGAGTCCAATCACTGCAAAGCCGGATCTTGGGCCGGCCATAGGGTTATCCGGGGTTACAAGACCCCCATTGGCTGGCCCATATGCATTCAGTCGTATACCACGTCCTAGAGTTCTGTGGAATCAACCACGTATATTCTTCTCAGATATTATTCCGCCAGAAAATACTTGGCTATTTTTAAATATGACAGCAGGGTAGGATTCTTTTGTTTTATGAATAATATTAACCTTTCTACCCCAATAACCAAAAAATGATAGTATTCAATTAATTTAACCATTTCTTAAAGCTAGGAATCTGGTGGTAATGATTTCATTAATAATTAAAAAATATAACCAAAAATGACATCCAACTGGGGGCTATTTATCGGAACTCGTTTAAGATGGGGCTAAAGTAATGTCAAAATTTAAATTTGCACCATTTTATAAGATATGAACGAAATTTAACAACTTGAATTGATACAAATTTGTCCTCATGATATGGATTTTTGAACTGTTGTTCGCAAAACATTTGGCTCCAAAGGGAGAAGTCTGGCATTATCAATTCTGGTGATCTAGATTTATCACAGGAAGCTTTGGTGTTTTGAAATCATCAACGGAAGATTTTGATCTTCCAAATTGGCGAATTGAATTAGCTAGCCAGAACAAGTGCCAGATTTCGTTGCCTGAGGCTGTTTATTGACCACAAAAAATCTTCCAATTTTTGCAAGGCCAACATTGAAGAACAAATCACCAATTTGAACCCAGATGTTTCATTTAACCGATATTTTTGTTTTCTCTGCTGAATGTAAACAATTGTACACATTTGCAAGTGTACTCTCTCAAAATTGAGCCCAATTTTTTCCCATTTCTAACAAAAAAAATTAAACATTATTTAATTGAAATAAATCGATTCTACATTTAATTATCGACGACTATTAAAATCATACATCAATATTGCCGCCAGATCTCTAGCGATTATTTGAAACGTTAATATTAACAAAGTGTATTTTTAGGGTCGATGGACGAACATCAGTACGTCGAACAGTACCCGATTCAATAACATCATGGATAATTTCAGCATTTTCTGTTGATGCAGTATGGGGTCTTGGCTTAATGAAAATGCCTAAAAAGTTACGAGTATTTCAACCATTTTTCGTATCCCTTGATTTACCATACTCTGTACGACGTGGTGAAATTGTTGCCATTTCAATTGTTGTCCACAATTATATGGATCGTGATGTTAGTACGGAAGTAACACTTGATAATACGGATCAGGCATTTGAATTTGCTGAAATATCAAATGAGATATCTGATACGAAACCGAAAATTGAATTGTATCGCAGGAAAACTTTAAATGTTCCGAAAAATGGTGGTGCTGGAATATCGTTTATGATTACGCCTAAAAAATTAGGTTTTATGGAAATTAAAGTAACAGCCACGAGTTCAGTAGCCGGAGATACTATCCATAAGCCCTTATTAGTTGTCGTAAGTTAAACATTTTGTCTGAAGTGCTGAAAGGGCATTGATTGATCTCAAATTAGTAGTAACACCAATAATGATATAAGAATATGATATAATATATGATAAAAGAATTTTTTCCGAGTTTGACCTGGTTTTTTAAATGTAGCCTTTCTCTTTATTGAGAGGTTACATTTGAGTCCATAGCAATATTTCTTCTGTCAACCAGGCCACATTTCAAGCGTTTGAGATTCAATATTCCAATTAGTGATTGTCTTTGAATACTTCCAGGATTGGATAAAACGGTCAGGCTGAGATGTGTACGGTGGGTCATTCTAGCACGAAGGGGATCAGGATATCAGAAGCACAGACGCAAAGAGAGGCACTCCAAAAGTCTCTTGCCTCAACCTATGATTCCTATTACAAGATTCTTCGATCTTGATCTCGATGATGTAATTTTATGATTAATTATAACTAACTATATAAAAATTTCTGCAAACACTATCGAAATTATGCAAAATTTGAGGTCATTCGGAAACTTCAGTCAAATTTCTACGAAACTTCAGTCAAATTGATAAATTGATTCAATATTCAACATTTTAATATATGTGTAATTTTTTTTTAGGCTGAAGGTGAAACCCAATACATGAACAAAGCCATATTTATAGATTTACGAAATAATCCATTCTTAAAAACAAATATCACGTTAGATATTCCAAAGAATATAATCCCAGGATCTGAGTATATTGAAATATCTGCAGCTGGTGATATTTTGGGACCAACAATTCTAAATTTGGATCAATTAATTCGAATGCCACATGGCTGCGGCGAACAAAATATGTTAAATTTAGTTCCAAATATTCTGGTACTTGAGTATTTAAAAAATACACAACAAATTACACCAGCTATCTCAAATAAAGCGATCAAATTTATGGAAGTTGGATATCAACAAGAATTAACTTATAAACGTCCAGATGGATCATTCAGTGCGTTTGGTACTTCTGATCCAAATGGAAGTGTTTGGTTAACTGCATTTGTAGCACGTTCTTTCCGTAAAGCAGCTGCATTTATAACTGTAGAAGAATCCATAATTGATGATGCATTAAAATGGTTATCCGAAAATCAAGCATTAAATGGTAGTTTCCCCGAAGTGGGAAAAGTAAGCCATCAAGAGATGCAAGGTGGTGCTGGACGAGGTATTGCATTAACTGCATACGTTTTAGTAACATTTTTAGAGTCTGGACAAATGTATGCTTCGAAATATGCAAACACGATTGATAAAGCTATCGATTATATTGCAAGAAATTTGGGTCGAGAAGAAAATGTTTATGCGACAGCTGTGTCAGCTTACGCTTTACAATTATCGAATCATCCAGCAAAACAAACGGCTTTGAATATATTGGAAACGTATGCAAATGTTACGAAAGATATGAAATGGTGGGAAATTCCCGTACCTGATTATGAAAAGAATAATCCATGGAGAACAATGCCAAATGCTTTAAATATTGAAATTACATCTTATGCTATGTTGGCATTAATGCAGAGCGGATTATTTGAAGTACGTAATTTAAAAAAATATTTTTTCGTAATTCCAAGTTCTCACAATCACACTTCAAACTACATTTGCATCGATTAACGCCTAAGTACGAGAATGGTTTAGGTTTCATAACAATACTGGTGTTTTTGCCCCCATTCCCCAGACACATACGTCTATAACAGACACTACTCATATCATTATTTTTAATCTTTTATTTATTTAACTATCCGTAACATTGGAAAAGATATTAAGTGAAGACTAGGATTTGGTGGATGGCTCTGCTGCAGCCGCCTTTTGAAAGGAACCATGCCGACATAGGCATTGAATTGCGAAAGAGAAACTGCAGAAAACTTCCACAAGTATAGTCAATCACTTTATTCTTATCCATGTTTCGACAGCCGAGTCAGTTAACTGTACCATTAATTTTAATTAGCATGTTTCTGGGATTCAAACCCATAACCTCCTAAAGTGTCAAAATTTCTAGTCATAAATACATAGCTATCTCGGTTTATCCGGTGGTTGAGACTAGTAGGTATAATACAAAGTTCAAATTTTCCAAGTTTAATGCAATTATACTCTCCACAGCTTTTTTATTACTTGGTTTAAAGATGGCAACGATTTTTCTAGCTTTATTTATAATGTCTCGTAATTATTTCATATCATTTTCTTTAATTTTAGGATTGTTTACCAATATTAAAATGGTTGATAATGCAACGAAATCAAAATGGTGGTTTTACATCTACTCAAGATACCGTAATTGGTTTACAAGCATTATCGGAATTAGGTGCTAGTTTTGCACAAGGTTCAAGATATCCAAATTTACAGATAAAATATGAATATCAAAAAGATACAATCAGTGAATTTTCAATAAATCAACAGAATTATATGATATTACAAAAACATCAAGTAAGTTTAAAGAATCACGCTATGTCTACCAATAAAATAAAGATAACTTAATATCCTAAGAATATCGTAGGTAACTATCTGTCTCTCCTCTCGACAAAGGGAAAACACCTAGTAGACGCAAGTGGAGAAAAATTATTTTAACGTTAGCGTGCCTATAAACGTGGTAATCATTAAAAATTCATTGAACTAATTTTCATTTTTTTTCATTTTTAGATACCAAAGAAAATACGTTTCTTAAATATTTCAGCAGAAGGTAACGGTTTTGGAATTTTACAAGTTTCATTCAAATATAATGTTAATGTAACTGGAGCCTGGCCCATGTTCACATTAGATCCACAAGTAGATCGCAATTCAAATCGAAATCATCTTCAATTATCAATTTGTTCTGGGTTAGTTAAGAAAACTTCACAAGCTAATTTAAATATCATTTTCTAATATTATTTTCTATTTTAGATTTGTTGGTAATCGTAATGATAGTTTAGATGCACAAAGTAACATGGCCGTCATGGAAGTAAATCTTCCGTCTGGTTATACAGTGGATTCAGAAGCGTTACCAAGTTTACGAGCATCACCACACGTTAAACGAGTTGAAACGCGAGATTCAAATACACAAGTTGTTTTATATTTTGATCATATGCATCGTAAACAAGAGTATTGTCCGACCGTATCGGCATTCCGTACGCATAAAGTTGCGAGACAAGTACCAGTACCAGTTACTCTTTATGATTACTATGATACAGGTAAATTTTCTAATCGGATGGATTTCTAATTTTTCATAATTGTTTTTAATCCTTTTCGTGAACGAGATATTTTTTAATAAAATAGTTCTTTACTTAGTCAAAAATAATTTTTATTGGACACATTTTCAAAATTACTTTTCGTCGGGACTTTTTGGGATTATTTTAAAATGGAACATTGGTTTGAAAGGTGTTACATGTACTTAAGAAGATTATGTTAAAACAAATTGCAAATTTCCGATTAGAAGTACTTTGATTAGTTCGAATTATGGAAGGTAGATGGAAGGAGAACTAACTTTGTATGAAAAACTGTCCGTCAAAATGCGCTAAATTAGAATGGCGCTACAGTTGCAACAGGGTAAATTTCAAAGAAGCGCATAAGTTTATACAAAACATAATAATAAAATAAAATCTTTTTATGTCCACTAGAACAACTTTTTATGACCCAAACTTTGCTCATGATTGTTGAAAACGTATTTTTCAAGTTAACACTCACTATATTTACAAACGTCCACATTTTTTGACAGCAGTTAATTTAGGTTATATTTTCTTAATTATTTTGGACTACGGAAATTGTTGAAGTTCTGTTTACTACTCTAGCCACTAAAATTCATAAATTTCGTAACTCGTCACACTTCAATTTGTCAACTACTACTATTTTCATACCATAGTCATTGCCTATTCTAGCGCCACTTATGGCGGGATTTTTCAACTGTTATTTAGTGCTTACAGTTGGGCACTTTTTCAATTCTTCCCATATGAGATAGCACTCTTTTAAATATCTCCCTCCATATGATTTTTTCCGGACTAAAAATGGTGACTATTTAATTCAAACCTATTTTGCATAGCTATGCTTGTTAAGGTTATAAATTATTAACATTTAATAGTCAACTGTCATTTGCCTTTTTGAAGTGGTGTCCCTCATAAGATAGCAGAGAATCGCTACTACGTTAACGCTTATTGTTGTATTAAAAGGTTTTTGACCCTCATGCTTTTTGGAATAAAATTTTTAAATGTAAGTTATTAAAATGCTTAAATATTTTTTTTAATAATTAGCACGAAAAGCTCGAGTATTTTATGAAGCAAAAACTGCAACATTATGTGATATTTGTGAAAGAGAAAATTGTGGTAATGTTTGCGCAAATAATCCAGATCTACAAAAGGCTGATGCTGATGGCGATGACAAAGGAGGTGTATCGTCTGTCTTACCGTCAACGTTTATTACAATGTTACTTTTGTCTTTATCTTTAATTTATTAATTTCATTAATTATGTTTTTTTTTATTAATTTTGCGCACTAGTCTTATTATAAAACAAAAAATTTTTATTTTATACGTATCGCAAATTTAGATACTTTTACTAAAAACAAAGTCTGAAATTAATTTTTAACAATTTTCGTTTATGTATATAATTAATAAAATAAAAATTATTTAACGCATTAACTCAGGGTAGTTCAAATAATGAACCCGTCCACAATCTTTCTTTATTTAAATTGTTATTTAAAAATATTTCTTAAAATTTAATTCCGTAGATCTTTGACCGGATTATATGTTATTGCACATAGAGACAAATATGTCGAGTAGATAATTATATAAAATAATTTAAGATATACTTATTTTAATATTTAAAATTTTATTTTTGTGGACAGGTCTATTATTATAGATTTATAAAATTTTTGACAGCTAAAAGTACTATTATAAGATGTTAATTGTTATGAAAAATTGAACAATTTGATAAAACTTATTAAAAAAAATTAATCTACATAATTATATAATTTTATCAAAGTCATACTTCTAGTTATGTTCTTTTGACTACTTAATTTTTTTTTTTTTTAATATTTTGTTTAAAAAAAACCTTAATAAAACAATTTTATTTTCTATTTCTTATACTTACCAAAATGATTTTTTAAATTAATTATTAAATTCTCTCCAGTTGTGCTCGAGTTATAGATTTGATTTTAAACAAGAAAAAAGCGAATGAATTTTATTGATCACAATTAGAGATCGATTAATGGTCTGTCGGTAGCTATGTTAAACAACTAACATCTTTCGAAATTTGTCATCAAAACGATGAAAAAGTCACCGAACATAGCCAGTATTTACCAACGGCATGAATGGAACGGGTCAAATCTGACACATTTGACTGTGTGTTCATATTTAGTTTGGCGTTTAAAACGTCAAATTTAAAATTTTTATTACACTGTAATAAATAAAAATTAATTTTAAACACTCGGTACGACATTACTTCGTACACAATACATTTTTGTGTTTAGAAATTCAGATAATGTGCAGAGCCTAATATAAAATACATGCCTGATTCAAACCATAAAATTATCGACGTGAGGATCTCCTTAGTAAATGGTAAAATAATTTTCTAAGAAAAATTATATCAAAAATTTTATTTTATTTTTTACAACAAAAATAAAAACAAATATTACTTAATTACAGTCTTGTAATATATTATGTAAAAAAAAGAAATCCTGTTATAATCATTTTTGTTTTCTACTAATAAAGTTTTTTAATTTTTCTAAACATGTTGATATTATATTCTTTCGTACATCCTCAATTTTTTTCCTTTGCAAACGTTTTGTTGTAATATTATGCAATGGACCAAATGCTAATGCAATAACTGTACACGCTAAACAAACTACATTATATGGCATACTAAAATCGGGCGTTGGTAAACTAACCAATAATATTTCAGTATAAATACGTATCGGATATGTTTGTCGGGACGCATTAAAACTATCCGAAATTAAACTACCATCAATCGGAATACCGGTATAATTTTTTGCTAATGGTAGTGCACTTGTAATTACAGCCGCACCAATATAAAAACCATGATTAGCGTCTGGTGGATATTCTTGCCATTTTAAGAAAACATAATTGAATTTTACTGATATTGTAGTAATTGATCGAGCTGGTAATGTCATACCGATTTCAATATAATACGGACGTTCACGAGTTTGTCCAGGAATATATCGTATGACTGACGGTTTAATGAGTCTACCGTTCGATTCAATTTTTAGAGTATGCAAATAAATTTCAATATACCATGGAATTTGTTCAAAATAAATAATGTTTAAATCTTTCCAATGGTTATTATGAATTCGGGTAGCAATCCCTCCTTTTTCCTGGCCATATCCAACAAGATAACGATTTGCGTATAAGGGTGGTGGTGAATTTGGTATTATTTTTGGTTCGCCTTTTAATTTCGATGAAATACTAAATACTTGATCAGTATTACCGGTTAAATCGTAAACAGCGTATGTTCTTTTAAATCCACCACGAGACGATTCTACGATTTTAGGTGGTTCAGGTGTAACTTTAAAAGTATTAGTGAAATTATGAGTTATATCTACGTAAATAATACTGGAGTTTGCTAAAACACATGTATTTAATAAGCCTTGGCCAAATAGATATCGAAATGACCAATCACGTTTGGTTGGCATTAATGCTGGATCATAAACTAAGCTTACTGTTTGTCGAATTTCTAACGAAGACGATGTGCATTTTTTGTTACTACAAACAGGACGGATATGTAAACCAAGTGAATGATACCTTGTGTTATGAATTTGAGCGGCATTAAGCAAAGAAGCAAATCCTCGTTTAGCTTCACATGGCAACATCTTCTTCCATGGTGTTAAATTCTCCGTACAAACAACTTCACGTGGTAATGATGCATAACGCACATGGCTTTTATTAAAATGTTTATCGGGTACAACACCTTCAGGGCGAAAACTAAATTCAGGAATTACACTATTTGTACCATCGATAAAATTGAGTGATGCACAGAATAAACCCGATAAAGTATCCATAAGTCGTTTCCAGTTTAAGTCCACATTATCTACATCATTTTCAAACCAAGCCCATACTTCAGCGCCGGGAGGTGCGTCAATTACCGGATAACCCCAATATTCATGACGCCATAAACCTTGAGTCATAGAAATATGGAATTCTCGAACATGATATTGATTTAATATTTCTGCTAGTGCACGAGGAAACAAATGACTATGTTGAGCTGCAAGCAAAATTGGTACCAATAAATTTTTTTGTATTTTCATTATAATTTCAATCTTTACCTTCTTTTAAATTAGCTTCCCATTTTGTGCTAAATTGAAAGTATGTATAAATATGCCCATTTGGTAATGGATTTAGTAATAACTCTTCATTAAAAATATCATTATAAGCATTACAAAATGAAAATAACAGAAAAATTAGTGAATTTTTGAAAATAGTCATTTTTTCAAAAGAGTGTCATGTTTTATGATGATTTCGAACCTGTCAAATTAAATTGACATATGCGCATTTCTAACAATAATTAGGTTCGTTCTACTTGTATGACAGTATGGTGAGGCAAATTAAACTAATCCAACGAGTCTAATATATAATTAGGCAAAATTGGACAAAACACCTTACTACAAAATATTCTAACAGACACGGCGCTGAAATCACTAATTTATTTTTTATATATCATTCACATTGCTCTGAATTATTTAGATTATAATATCTTCTATTATAGATAATTAATAACAAGTTTAAAAAATAAAAAAAAATCTTAACAATCACACGCGAATAGCAATATAATATTATATTAATAAAAAAATATATTCATGGTTCTAAAATATGTTTGAAAGAATTAATTGATAGTTATCAGGGTGGCACTTTATCATTAAAATTTTTCATAGATTTCATCATATTATACAACTAACAAATTACTAAATTGATACCATATTAATGCTAATCTTTTACTTTCCTCAAGGAAATTTAAAGCATCTGTTTTATACAATGGTTAGATTATTCATAACACATTATTTACTTTAAACATTACTACCTACTTAAATTGTCAGTTACACAGAGAAGAATGTGGAAAAAATTAAATAATGACAAATTCATTTTATCGATTTTCATTGAGTAATAAATATAAATTTATGTGAATGAGTGAATATGCAGATAAATGTATAGTATCACAGTCACATGATTATAATAACGTGATAACACGATAAACTTTTGTGACATCATTGGTAAGAACTTGAGATTTTTTACAACCGTGGTCAGTGCATATACAGCCTGTGTTCAACATCAGGCCCAAGACGAATTCAATGTTAAGTATTAATTTTGTTCGCGTGACTTTCTTTGTCAATCATATAAACAATTACAATATATATTTTTTTTAATTTTTTATATATAATTTTTATTTAGGTGACATTTGCAACACATTTTATATGTAAACAAATGAAAAATAATTATATTTTCCATCATACAAATGTTTTATTGTACAATTCCGCTACTCGCATCGCTTTAGTCGATTTAAATGTGATGGCTTATTTTTTCAATACCACGATCATATAAACAGGTTTGGACAGGCAATTTTAAAAAAGTATGATCAAAAGTGTACCATTTGCAATAACCTAGAGTTAGCGCTGTTAAATAATAAAATCGAATTGAAAATCGTTTAGTACAGTTTCCAATTAATTAACCGTAAGTTAGCAATATCTGTAGGTTAGTAAAATGGTGTAACCTAAGTTTTAAGACCGTGGTTTTTACATACAGGGTTGTCATTGTGGGCGATTTTCCACAATTGGAGCATTATTTAACCTGTTCTCCTGTAACCTATACTGAAAAACAAGCCTTAAAATTATGAATTAAGCATTTATATTGTATATTATTTATTCTATGATATATATATCATACTCGTGTTTAAACATATATAAACTTGTTAATACTTTAACACAAGTCTCATGATGCATGGAAGGCAGTGTTGCCGATGACTCAAGTTAAAATTACCCACTCCATAAAGTCCCATTACCCGTTTTTACCCGGCACACTGAAAGGTAGTGTTACCAACTGCTAAAAGCGAGGTAAATTTAAAACTAAATATTAAATCTTGAAGTATTTAAAATAAAAAGTACACAATAATTAATTATTAATAAAATTTATTAAATTATTTTTTAAAAGTTCAAGTTATGAGAGCAAGCGGGAAAATGTAAATTTAAATTATACATAAAAAATATTTATTCAACGTTTTAACAAAATGTAATTTTAATAAAAAACCATTACCTGACTTTACCCGTTTGAGTCCAATTACCCATCATTTACCCATTCAACGTCCAATTACCCGAAAAATGGGTAATTACCCGGACATTGGCAACACTGCTGGAAGGATATATTTAAAAATAACTAAGTTTACCAAATTATTAACTACTGGTTTAAAACAGAGTTGCCAGATGGGGCGATTTATCGCGAATTGGGCGATTTTTTCTATAGGTACGCTCCTTTTTTTAAGTTTGGGCGATAAGTCGCAAATTGGGCTCTTTTTACTTTTCAGCGTTGGCAACAAGTTAAAGTACATAACCGTTACAAAAATTATTGTTTCCTTTAATGTCACAATTGACTTTCTTAAATTTTGTTGCTATCTGATGAAAAATTAAGACTTAAAACGTTCATTGGGCGATTCTTCAGAATATTTTGCGACTTTCGATGATAAATGGGGCGACTTGAATAAAAACTTTCTGGTAACTCTGGTTTAAGATCCAAGTACTAAAATCGAATGTTGTTATTTTCAGATACACGGTTTGGAAAATTGAATTCGTTTGTCGTCTTTTACCTTTGTATTACTAGAATTAACAAAATTTTTAGATTATATTAATTATATGTATAATTTATATCAAAGTTAATTGAATATTAATTTAATGATTATTATCGCATTAAAATAATTTTTTATAATATAATAAAAAAAAAAGAAATTAAAAATACTAAATTATTTCAATTTAAAAAATTGTTTTTTATATAACGAAATAGTGCTTTAGTGGGTTATTTTTTTTTAATGTTTGTAATAAAAATGCAGATCAATTTTTTTCCATAATTTGATTGACATAAAATTATTTAGATTTTCAATTGACTTGATATTAGTTAAATATACCTCATTCAATAGGTTAGGTTATTTATTAATTTCTAAAAAATTTATTTAATCCTTCAAAATGTCTGAAGAACCTGACCGCGGTAAAAATAATTCTGCATTAATCAACAATGACCACATAAATATTGAAAAACAATTAAACACTGAAATCATAAATAAAGAAGACCTATTGCATGAAAATAATTTAGATGAACAACAAAATATTTATGAAAATAATTATTTATTAACCAAAAATGATTGCATTGAAATCGAAAAGAATTCAGAAAAATATCAATGGATTATTGAAAATGATTATTTACAAAAAAAAGAAGGTAGTATTGAAATTGAAGAAAATAATTCGGAATTGTTCGATAAAATTGAGTGTCAACATATTAATGATGAAATTGAATATGAAAATACAAAAATATTAGACGTTGATATTTCACACACTAATGTAAATGATGGTTTGTTAAATGAATATGAGCGCGTTAAAATTGAAGAAGATTTAAAATCAAAAGAAATACATCTTCAACAACTGAATACGAAATATCCTCTAGTAATTAAAGATGTTCGTATTGAAATTGTACGAGATTTACATACAGAATTAATGATAAAAAACGAAAAATATGATTTTCATGATTCAGTTCACCAACAACAAAACCATGTGCAAATTCCTTTAGAAATTAAAGATGTACGTATTAAACTTGAACGTAATCTAGACATTGAACTAATGATTAAAACTTTAAAAATTGGTAATGAAAATGAACACATTTCTGAAATATGTTCAGAAGAATCTGAATATGTTAGTGAAACATCAGAAGAATCTGATGATGATACTGATAATCATTTTAAAAAAAAACCAACTCCCACGAAAGGAAAATATTTTTCCTGCAACATTTGTAATAAAGTATGCAGCTTAAAATCAAATTTAAAAATACACCAACGAATTCATACAGGAGAAAAACCTTTTCAATGTGATGAATGCGACAAACGATATACTCATAAAAGTAGTTTGGATGTCCATAAACATATTCATACAGGTAAAAAACCGTTTGTTTGTGATATTTGTGATAAATTATTTGCTTTAAAAAGGGGATTATTTCGACACAAATTAACTCATTCTGGAGAGAAACCATATTCATGCGAATTTTGCGATAAAGCTTTTTCTGATCAAGGTCATTTTAAGAGACACAGAGAAAATCATATTGGTATACAGAAAATGTACCCCTGTTCTGCATGTAGTAAAAATTTTCATCAAAAAAGAAGCTTAGCTCATCATAAACAGGAAAATTCATGCATAGCACCATTTTCATGTGGTATGTGTGGTGAAAAATTTACCAACAAAGATGATTTAGTTAAACATAAACAAGAGAAACATTTTTATTGTGATATTTGTGATAAAACTTTTACTTGTAACCAGAATATGAACAATCATAAACGTCTTCACAGTGGAGAAAAACCTTTTATTTGTGATTTTTGTAATAAAGCATTTGCATTACGAAAATATTTAATTCGTCATCAAATAATTCATACTGGAGAAAAACGTTATTCATGCAATGTTTGTAATAATCGTTTTGGTTATAAAAATAGTTTGATTATTCATAAACGAACTCATACCGGTGAAAAACCTTATTCTTGTGATGTTTGTAAAAAAAAGTTTATATGCAATAGTGATCTAGTCAAACATAAAGTAACTCATTCAGACAAAAGGGCTTATTCATGTGATGTTTGTCATAAAAAATTTAGACGTAAATATGTATTAGTGATACATAAACGTGTACATGTAAGAAAAACGTTCACAGGAGAAAAACCTTTTTCTTGTGATGTTTGTGAAAAAAGATATGTCCTAGAAGTCGATTTGACTAAACATAAAAAAACACACACGCAGGGAAAACGTTTTTCATGTGATATTTGTGATAAAAAATATTCTCAAAAGCATGCTTTGCTTTTACATAAACAAAGTCATGAAGACAAAACATATTCATGTGATATTTGTTATAGACAATTCTTATTTAAAAGAGCATTAGATCTACATAAACAAAATATGCATTCGGAAGACAAACCGGTTAAACCTTTTGCATGTGAATATTGTGATAGGACTTTCATAAATCGAACAATATTAGATACGCATAAACGTACTCACACAGGAGAAAAACCATTTGCATGCGATGTTTGTGAAAAAAAATTTTCTGTTAAATCCTTTTTAATCAAACATAAATTTATACATAGTGGAGAAAAACGTTTCACGTGTGATGTTTGCGATAAAAAATTTACCTTTTATTCAAATTTGTATGCTCATAAAAAATGTCATTTGAAAAAACGAGTAAGACGTTTTAAATGTAATATTTGTAAGATTGAATTTTACAGCCTCAGAAGTTTGATGAGACACGAACGTATTCATACAGGAGAAAAACCATATTCATGCGATATTTGTGATATTAGATTTGCTCGATCTGATGCTTTACTTAACCATAAACGAACAGAAAATCATTTTATCTCATAATAGTGTTTGTCACTTGAAATTAAATGTCGTGAGCAAACATTTTTTTAATAAAATAAGAATAAATATAAATTTTGTTTTTAAGAGTTGTTTTTGTAATAAGAAATTTTATTATAAAGTTTTTTATTTAGATAATTTTGGAGTTAAAGCTTTTTATTTAGATACTCTCGAGGAAAATGTAATTTTACAACAATAAAAACAGGTGTGTGACAAAAGGAATGCTAGAAGCTTGTTAACATTTTTTTTTTTTAATTCAGCTAAACATTATTTTTCAATATTTTGGTTTCTCATTTTATTTAATTTTTTTAAACCATGAAAGATTCAATAAGGAAGACAATACAGTGTATACCACATGCATTTCTTACTAGTTATACTGCACAAATAATTAAAAATAGAATTTATTTCTTTAATTTTAATTGTACGCGAAAATAATAGAATATTATATACCTGTTGTATAATAGATTTTGATAATTGTAGAACACAGTATAGAAAATTAGTCTCACTATCTGTTTTTTTTTTTTTTTTTTAAGTTATCGAGATGAACAGACAGGCAAAATTGCTTTAACTAAATCGTTTCATAATTCACGCTTAAATGAATATAACCAAAGAATATTTGTATTCTTTGCATAAATATATAGAGTGCTAAAAAATAAACATATTTAGCATAAGGGGTTATATACAGTTAGAAGGCCGAAAAAAGGCGAATTTTCCAGAATTATTTCTGAGAAAACTTTTAAATTTATTGATCTAAAAATTTGTACACATATTATGGTATCTTTTAACTGTATTTTAAGACTTAGTAAAAATATTTATTATGAAAGGAGTTATAGCTGATCTCCGGGAGCTCCTGTTAAAAAAGTCGTTTTACGGTGACCACTATATCTCTGAATTGGATCCTCTGAAATTAAAAAACCAAACGGATTTCGTTTAAGTAATGTTAAATCTAGTAATTAATCTAAGGAATAAGCAAAATAAAAAAATCGATTTTTGAACAAAATTTCGGCCTTAAATTGTTTATAAAAAAGAAAAAAAATATTTGTCGGTGAGAAAAAATCTTCGATTAATTACTAAAAAATATATTTAAGAAGCTCGTGTTAAAATTTGAGACTAATCGGTTTAGCCGTTTTCGACTAATGTTGGTCACCGACTATGAAAACACCATTTTGAGAAAAACGCGTTTAAAGTTTGAAAAGTACTTTACATAGGATAAATATACCTTTTTAAATTTAACTTTGCATTTGCTTGTAACTTCGAAAATATTCACCGGAACGATGTGAAATTTTCTATGTGTATTCTTAAATATATGTACATTAAGAAAATAAAAATCGATTTTTTGAAAATTCTAACTGTATATAATCCCATAAAACATACATATACATTCAAATATACATATACTTGTAAAACATTATCATCCCTTTAGTGTAATTCTATATTTTACAGTGCATTATAATTAAAATTGTGATGGTAATAGTAATTATTGTGTAGTAAAGACTATAATTATATTTGTGGTACTAATTAATGTTGATAGTTGTATTAAAGTTAAAATTGTGATAGTTCCTATAATTTTGATAATTATATTTTGGCAAACTTAATATGAATATAAAATATGACATTTTCGAAATGATTTTAATTTATTTAATATAATAATACTATTTTTTTGCAAATAAAACTTGTTTTTTTACTTATTACCATTATCCAATATAAAAATCAGCTATTTAATATAATTTATAAACATTTGTGGTATTGTTAGTACGTTTGTTCGCTCGGCGAGGCGCTGTCAGTCACAACAAATGGGCCGCACTTTTTAACAGAGGATAAGCATTCTAGTAGTATTATGATTTCTATGATTCTTTGACATAACTGTATGTATACAAGATAGTTAGATATAATTGGTAATTTTATTTTTAAATTCTATTGATTTCCGGAATTTTTCAAAACCGAGAGATTCCACTTAAGTATCTGTATAGGTAGGTTTAAGTTCACGCTAAATAATGGATTATTTGGACATACAAGAGGATGCCAAAAATTGAAAAATCTTGTTAAGATTTTTCAATGAAAATTTTATGAAGACTCCCACAGGTGACCCGAGTTGTCAAAAAAATTATTAACAATTTTCTATCCTCTTCAAAAGTTATAGGGTTGTTTGCTTGAAAAAATTGCTAAATTTCTCAACAAAAATTGCTATAACTTTTGAACATGCTCTGTAACCTCCTCTCAAAGCTTTTTTTAAGCACTTGATTCGTATAGATATGGTTTTTATAGTCAAATGCTAATACACACAAGGGAGACTTATATTTATCACCATGTATTTTACAAAAAGAGTTAAACATGTTAAAAATATAAGATCGTGGTCAATGATATGTTGGTTGATTGAAATCAGTTTTGAAAAACAGTCATGATATTGAACACAGGCTGTATACATCTCAATGCATCATTGGCAATAATTTTTTAAGTGTTGCGCGTGTTGTGTGATTTTGTCATCAAGTTTAAAATACACATGTGCAGGTTACATGTGACTAACCGCCTCTGTCGTATTGGCAGGTTTAATTACACATTCAATTTATTTTGTGTAGTAAATAAGAAATTCAAATTTTAAACTAATGTTTGCGTTTATATATTTATTAATTATTTTAATAGTTGTTAATTTATTTGAGAAATGAGTGTGTTCAATGATTGGCGACCATTTATTTATGGTGGTCTTGCATCGATTGTAGCTGAATTTGGTTAGTTCTGTGAAGAAGATAAAAAAAAATTCATCGATATTACAACACGCAATACTAATTATATTTAATTTAGGTACATTTCCAATTGATACTGCAAAAACTCGACTGCAAGTCCAAGGACAAAAGTTTGATGGAAGACATACCACATTAAAGTATCGGGGAATGACCGACGTTTGGATGCAAATTATTCGAAACGAAGGTCTTCCAGCTCTCTATTGTGGGTAAGCGGTAAATTTATACTAAAAATAATCGTATATGATGATTTTACGATTAGTAAATTAAAATTTTTCTTTTATTGTTTTATGTATTGTATATTAATACAATCGAATACTGTAACTAAATTATTAAATATTTATATCAGAAATCTTCGGGAAACTTAAAATATAGCCGAATATGTTACAATGAAATTAAAAACTAAACTAAATGTATACTTTTCATACATTAATTTGTATACATTTACCTTTTGATTTTAAATTTTGTTTCGATTTTGTTTTGGCCAAAATGTATAAAACTAATGAAAAAAAATGAAGAGCAAATATTTTCTATCTTTGTCAAACTTATTGTTAACAGTACGAAACTGAAACAAAATTAATTACAGCTAGTGAGCTGGTGGCAGTAATTTTTATATGATTTCATCGTCTGACAGATGTTGATAATATTACTAAATAAAATAATCATGTCAAATAATTTCTACCATTCATTAACTGCTCACAATATCAAATAGGAGCTTGCAAAAAATATTGATAAAAATAAGTGTCTTAAACTGATATTATAGCTTCTGTCGATAGTCTTAATAAATTGTATTTAATATTAAAAAAATATTAATGCTAGTGGCAGAAGCTTTTCCTGTTGTGTTTTAGAGTAGTTAATTTTTTTTCTAATTATGATATATAAAAAAATAAATTACTTCATCGGCTGGCAGATTAGAATAATTATTGAAATTATAAAGAGATAAAAATAATTACCGCTGCCACTACGATGATGTTGTATTAATAATCTGTATTGTTGGAAAAATAACTATTAGTAAGGAGAAGCATAATGAAAATAGCAGAAAAAAATCGATACTATATTTTTGAAGGCAGCATAATTTTACTACCCGAAGACAGCTCCTAGAGAGTACAAATACACACTCACTAATATTATTCGTATATGTTATTTTTTATTCACATGGAAAATAATGTTATAAAGAATAGGTGATTTAAAACCGATTATGAAGGTCACAGAGAGAAATACAGGGTAATAGATGCTTCAAAATACGTTGATGCTCCATATGGCGTGTTTTATTAAATTTATGACATTTTTTTTTATTACATCTAAAATCAACCAAACAAGAGTAGATGTAGTTGTAGATGTCTGCCACATTTTTCTTATATTTACAAATACTTTACAAAACATAAAAATAATTCTTGAAAAGGCGATATATCACTAATTTTTTTTTTTTTACAGTTTAATAATTATTTTTATAAAAACTCCCATCATCTTGACTTCTGTCAGCTTTAATTTCATTATCTATAAAATGCATTTGATAAGATATAATTGATGACAGGAACGATAATATAATTTTTGAAAGTTTTTTTTTTTTTTTTTACAATTTCGAAATTATTTATTAAAAAAAAAACATAAGAGCTACCTGTGCTAGATACTTATTTTTTCTAGTTAACAAACTGTATTACGTCTTGCGTTTTGGTATCAACGAGAATGAAATCATATACCTAAGTTGCCAGCAGTACCCTAGATAATAGTTTAATATATGAGTTCAAGTTTTCCTTGGTGAAAATTATACTTATTTTCAATTTAAAATAAAAAATCATGTCACACGATTACAAAGACTTATATTAAGTAGAAATAATGGTAGAGACCTATATTTCTACTAGATATAGGTCTCTACCATTCAAATTTCTATATCGAATCGTAGTTTCGAATTGTATTCTCATTCGATATTGAAGTCGGACTTCGGGAAATGGTGTGTAGTTAGATAAATAGATACAGTTTTAGCTAATAAAAGTGTGATAAAATGAAATTTTTTATTTTAGTATTCGACCAGCAGTATTAAGACAAGCTACATATGGAACAATTAAATTTGGTTTATACTATTCAATAAAAAAAGTATTAGTTGATCAAAAACAGGAAAATTTATGGAATAATGTACTATGTGCTGTAATTGCGGGTGCTGTATCGGCATCCGCAGCAAATCCGACTGATGTACTCAAAGTGCGCTTGCAAATACATGGAAATCAGGGTAATAGTGATAGTTTAGTGAAGAATTTCTTTAATATTTATCAACGTGAAGGAGTTGTAGGCTTATGGAGGGTATGTATTTGAATTTGTTTTTAATATAAAAACATTTCTTATTTTTTAAATGATTTATAGGGTGTTGGTCCAACTTCTCAGCGAGCAGCAGTTATAGCTGCTGTAGAATTACCGGTTTATGACTTCTGTAAATATTATTTGATGCCAACTTTTGGAAATAATTTAGCAAATCATTTTATGTAAATTATTTATTTATTTATTTATTTTTTTTTTAAATTTCTTTCTGGTATAAAATTCTCAATAATTAATTTATTATGTTATTTTTAGTTCTAGTTCTGTTGCAAGCCTTGGAAGTGCTGTAGCTTCTACACCTTTAGACGTAATTCGGGTAAGTTTTTGAATTGCATCAAAACCTTTATACATATATGTAATAAAATGCAATTTTTTTAGACTCGCATGATGAATCAAAAGAAATTACGAATGGTAAACGCAATTGAAACACCTCCAAATAATATACACATTTATAAAGGTACCATAGATTGTTTTCTAAAAACATATAGATATGAAGGATTTTTAGCACTCTATAAAGGTTTTCTACCAACATGGTTACGTATGGGGCCATGGAACATCATATTTTTTATTACTTATGAACATCTAAAAAAATTTTACTAGGAAAAAAGTATTAATTATTATAGAGAGATGGGCATTTAATTATTTATGTTGACTGTTGATAAGTGCGTACAAAGCTAATTAATTTTTAATTTATTTAAAAAAAATTAATTTTTGTTTTATGTGATTTATTTTAAGAAAACTGTACTTTAATTAAATGTTGAGTAAAACTCGAGTTCAAATAAATGAGTACATGGATTGTTAGAGCCAATTCGTTTGGTATTTCAGCGCTGTTTGCAAAGATCAAGTGTGAATTTTTAAATTCCAGTTTACGTGAACATATGTTATTTATAAATACGCTATATGTGGCTCTAATAGGCATAGTCTCGGAAAATTTTCTACAATGAATTTGCAAGTTATAAATTAGAGAATACACAGACGAGGATTTTAATAAGTATTTAATAATCGTGAATTTTTCTCAAATTTGGCTGATTTGAAAGATATTTTATCAAAAACTATTGAAAATTAATCAAATTCTAATGATTTATTCTTAAGAAACAGAACTATTGCATTTATTACTTTTAATGTAGTATAATAATTTGAAAGTACTTACTTTTATTTTTATTACAAGTTTTTTTTTAATGAGCTTTTGATTATCTTGCCTGTTTCGTTTGGTTCAAATCTTGCAAGCAGATTTCGAACCACTTCCTCTTATTTTACGAATTACCGATGACAATGCATACCATGGAAAATCTGCAAAAATAACAACTTTTTGCCTATACAAGGTAGGAAAATTCAATTTATTAAAATCGACGTGAAATCATCAAGGGGAATTAGCTTATTCATATTTAATATGAATATCTATTTTAATCTAACATTTTCAAATCAGTATTTAAATTAAAAATATTTATAACCAATAGAATTAAATATCTATCATGACAAGTCTGCTTTAAAAATTCGATAGATGTTCTGAAGTTTCACAGGATAATTCTACTTAATAAACTGTCTCATGTTTTAACTAGACAATTTAGTATTTATTTCATTTGTCTGTTTCAATGTGAGTTTCGGTATAACTTTTGAAAAGATTTTGATGAAATTTGATAGTATCACATTCAGAAAATTCACTGTATCTGTATAGATCTCATTAGGCCATAACGGGCATTAAAATAATATTGTTCCTCTCGCATGCAGTATGTTAAAGTTTGTAATATAAGTAATGAAACTTTGTTAAAATCAATTATGTTAAAGAAACTTATATTTTCTCCCTGTTGAAAAGAGGGTATTAAATTTGGAATGTTTTACATTGTGTAGTTATTTAATTATTTTCGACTAATTTTGTCAAAAATCCTCGTTAAGAATTCAAAATTTAATCATGTTCAAAAGTCAATGTTGCTTATTTTAAATTTGTTAATTTTGATGATATACGCTTAGTGATTTAAAAAAAAAAAATGTAGTAAAATTATATTGTGCACAAAATTTTCATGAAAAAACAATTGATACATGTTCATGAACACATATTTAGTATAAAAAATAGATTTTGCACTTATAATAATAATTATCTATCATGTTGGAAACCAAAGAATTAAATTTAAAAAAAATGTTACAGAATTACAGCATATTATTGTGAATCTCAAGTAGAGAATTTCTTTTCTGTTTTTTTATAATTTTGGTGCATTTATTTACTTTCTTTTTGTTTTTGTATGAATATTTTACAAAATGTGATTTTCGCTACAGTAATTATTTTATTGTTAAACAAAAATATAAAATTCTAATTAATTTATTAATCTGGTTTTTTTTTTCTCTTATAAACTTAACATTACTTTTTCCATTTTACATTTCTTCCCACCTCTAATCGATCTTTTACTTCAAAATTTCAGTTTATGCTCGCAGGTTTTGAATAAAATAATAACGTAAGATTCCTATAGGTTGTATATTCCAAAGGTAAGATTTATTATAAAATTTTAAAATACACGGTGTTTTGATCTCTTTTAGATTTAATTTTCATTACGTAAGTAAAACATTGGATTAATAATCAAATATACTATAAAAGTCGTGTATTTTATACTTTTAAATTATCATGAATGGTTTAGTTTGATTTTTGTGTATCCATGCTGTGTTAGGCTTTTGTATTTAATTCTTTTGGGGTCAATGGTCACGCATGTTTTACGATATTCACAGGGCGTCAAAATTTCAGAAACAAATTTACTAGCAAAGCCCCGTGAATATATGATAGACACCATTTACTTGAAACGATAGTATATTATGCAACTTATTTGTGACGTAAATTATTTTTGACCGAGAGTAAAGTTTGATATATGAGTCGAATATGGGGTTGGAAATTTCTTTTATGTCCATACATTATTTTATTTTTTTTAAGAATTTATTTTTTGAAAATATTCATTTTTTTTAAATTCCTCATAGCTGCAAAATGTTGAATGACGTATCTATTTAATCTTTGATTTAAGTCAATTTTCACAGGTACCGACTTATGTATAAAGATCTACATAACTCATTATCAATCATAGCCAGCACAATCCGTTTTTTTCCAGCTCGACGCAGGTGGCAGCATCATAGATGTATTCCGTAAACAACAAAAAATAAATAAAAAAGTGCCAGTTATTCTGCTGCTCCAAGTGGCTAAGTTTGGCAAAATGGAATCCCATTGTTAATGGTGAAATCAGTCTATATTTCCATAGTCTATGAACAGTCAAATACTATTATAGACTATGAAAAATAGACGGATATAGACTATGAAAAATAGACGGATATTATACTGTTGATAGTCAATATTCGTCGTGTATAGAGTAAATAAATGAATTTGGGCAAATCTAAAGAGGAATCAATTTAAAATGAAGAGGTTTAAATTTCTTTAGAGTCATTACCAATATAATGGGTTTCATTGTAGATGTTACCTAATAAATAAAATGAAAATTTCTTCAGTTTTTCAGATGGGTTCAATTGAAAAAAGGGAGTGTATGCGGAACGTTTAATTCCTGATCGTTCGATGTGTGTATATTTTTTTTACTTTTTGAAAACTTTTCCTTTAGGAGTCGCTTTAAGCAGATAAAATGCAAATAACAACAAGCCGATTTAATTAAACTTATAACGAAGTTAGTCTAAATTGATCAGTTTTTTAAAATAAGGGTTGATTTTTTTTTAAAAATAATTTGTATTTAAATAAAAAGACATAATGATTTTTGTGCCTATAATGTTTTTATTATTCAGTTCATCATATTAATAATTTGTGCGTTTCTTGAATATTTCAATTATTACAAATATTGTCTTTTACATTTTTCTTTTTTTTTTTATGATATTCAAAAAACATAAATTTGCTAGAAATTAACACTAAATACTTGTTGAATTCAACAAAATTGAAACAAATTTGTTTTAATTATATTATTATAAATTTAAAAAAGCAAAATACATAAAGCTTATGACTTATATGAGAACTTATAGCTTATGACGTTGTATTAAAATTAAAAAATGTCCATGTATATGATGATGATTTCATGATAATTTAGTACAATTTAAATTTTAAATTAGGCCTCTATTTATTAAATTTTTTTTTGTCAATTCCTCATAAATTTTCATTTCATAATTTTTTTTTTAATAGGTTATAATTTATAAGATATGTTTAACAAATTAATTAAATTTTCTTTATAACGTTTTAAATAAGTTAAAATCAACGAATTATAGGAAACTTGTTTAGATACTTGTCTAGATATTATTTTCACCACCATTTCTTATTAAGATACACATGGTTTAAAAATTAAAAAAAATTCATTTACGATTTTCGTTAAAAAAAATCGGTCAGAACTAAAATAATAAAATTGGCTGTATCCATTACACAGCCATAATTTTACATGGAAAAGTTTTCTATGTATAAGAGAATATTCAGGCAATTGGATGAACAATATGAAATACTGAGCTGTAGATTATCAATATAGTAGGTCTAATTCTTATCGTTACATTCATTTATACACCGATAGATGGTGTTAGATATAGTAGATACCTTTATAGTTACTTCGTATACTTATGCGCCAGCGACTGCGATAGTTTGTCTAATAGCAGATATCATACTATCCGAGTTCGTTCATTTACGCACCAACAGATGGTGTTAAAACATAGTCCTCTGGTCACAAGATATTTTCTATTACGAATGAAAACACACGTTTCCATGTCAAAAATTTTATAGATTGTTTACAAGGGTGAATGTACCTTCCATGTTCAGAAACAGTCATTTGAGTAATTCCTATGCACAGTAATCAATAGTTTTATGGTCATTCAATGGTACCGACTTATGTATAAAGATCTACATAACTCATTATCAATCATAGCCAGCACAATCCGTTTTTTTCCAGCTCGACGCAGGTGGCAGCATCATAGATGTATTCCGTAAACAACAAAAAATAAATAAAAAAGTGCCAGTTATTCTGCTGCTCCAAGTGGCTAAGTTTGGCCACAAACAGTCATTTGAGTAATTCCTATGCACAGTAATCAATAGTTTTATGGTCATTCAATCTGAAATAAAATTTGAAATATGTGAAAGTATAGAAAAACATTGCAAATTTCAACTTATTTTAAAACGTTAGAAAAGAAAATTCTACTATAATAAAACCATATCACAGAGAATTCAAAAAATAATAGATTATCTACAAATTTCCTGTGGAAAGGAAAATTATATGAATTTATTTCCAAAAGACTTTTGGAAGACTAAAATTTAATTTTCAATTAATCCTAAATATGATATTTTTCTTTTTCATGGACAGACAAATCATCAAAATTTACTAAAATTATTGAGAAAATAAAGTTAGGTTACAATTTAGCTTTTCAATAATTTTTTTACATTAATTATCAGTCATAGTTTTTAAATTTAATTAAGTAGTATTATTAATAAGTATTTTATAATTAAGTACATTCATTTTTTTAAAGATTATATTAAAAGAATTTGTTAAATTACTTTTCTGAAACTTTTCTTTGGTTTTCATTTATATACTACAAAAATTTTATTTACTTAAAATTAAATAACAAATTAATATAAGATCTCTACAATTACATTATAATATCTAAATTTGATTAGATAGGTCCCGCATGGTTAAAATTGTGAATTAGTACCCTTTTTTAAAATAAGCCAATTGTTGTGGAATTTTTAAGCACAAAGTAGAGTGGTTGGAAATTCCTAGTCATCTAATTCTAATCATTGCATATGGATAAAGCAAATGATCTATTTCTATTTAAAGTCTATTTTTATATGATAGAAAAAATATCCCCAACGTTTTAAAAGTGTATTTCTCGGTGTCTAAAAAGAGTATTTAGGGTAATTGTGCATTAAAAATGTTTTATCGATTACCGTATCTTCAGGATGTGGAAATGAGATAATTCAGGTCGGGGAAAGTTAGAAAAATTGGGGAGAAATAGTTTTTGAAGTGTTAATTCAGTAGTAAAAATACAGACCCGTACTAGCTCGACCCAAATTAATATTTAATCTTTGAGTAAACCTAAGGTCTAAAAACCCGCAGGTGGTAACTTAACGCCACAATCGCAGATACGTGCTAGCTCGGCTCAAAATTTCGCTTGAATAGTTTCATCACATGGTACACTAAGATTTAATAATATCGCAAACTCATGAAAACTCAACCCAAATTAACAGCCGAGAAGTTTAATCACTTGGTAATTTTAAGCACAAAAAACAAACATAGTCGTGTCAGCTCATTCTCACAAACGCTGGCCTGTGTAGACTGTGTTAAGTCGACCCAAATTAACGGACGATGACTTTAAATACTGGGTAACGTAAGAATTAAAAACTTTCAGATCCATATAATTTTACCCCATAAACGGAGCGGAGACCAGTGATATCTCGACTCAAATTAACGCCCGAACAGTAGAATCACCTCGTAAACGTAAAACTAAAAATCTCGCAGATCTGAGTTAGCTCGACTCAAATTAAGAACCGAGAAGTTCACTGTATAAATTTAAGAACTAAAAACCCCCAGACCTGTGCTAACACAACCTTGAACGCGAACTCGTGTTAGACTCACCCAAATTATCGCCTGAGAAGTTTAATCACTGGATAAACGTAAGTTCCAAGAAACCCCGCGGTTCGTGCTAATCGTACCCCATAACATAAGAGTAAAGTGTGCAAAGTTCTTATAAGGGAGTTCTGGTCAGGAATTTTTAAGTTTCCTATTTTTGAATATACAGTACCTCAGTCGCTTATCTACTACCGTACTAACGAGGGTTGTAGGTTCGATTGCCTCAATAAAACGTTCATAAATTTAAATACCTAAGAATATAGAACTAAGAACGAATCGGTGGCTCTTTATACTGCCCAATACATAGGATAGTACAATGAGCTCAGGATCTCTAAATTAGTGGTGGCTCTGAAAAACCACTATGCCAATACCCATTATAAATGTCCTATCAAACAACGTATGCTAATGATTTGAAGTATAAAACAATTTTTTACTCAATTAGAAATTTCCTAATTCCGTTCCATGAAATTATCTTTATGAAAAAAGCACCATTTGACGGAAAGATCCTCGAGAAAAAATAGTATTTGATTTTCATGAATAACAATTGGCTAAGATATTTTATTAAAATTACCTTAATTTATTAATAAATATTTTATAAATAATCAAAAAATTGATCTAATATAAGTTAATTAAATCTAATTAATGCAATAATTAGGTAAATTAATTTCAGCAAAGTAAATTAACAAGATTTAATTGGTATATGTGGTATATACCGTATGTCCGGTAAATCTTTAGCCACACTTTACTGATAAATATTTTAAAGATATAGAAATATATCTTTAACAAAAGTTGTTAGATTAAAAATACCATTAAAAAATACCTAATCACTTTCATAGAATTGCTCCATTCGTACTAATCTAGAATACAATTTTCAATTGAAATAACTCAAGGCTACAGCTAACTCTATGTTAGTAGAATAGTGCAACGTAGCCAGTTATTTAAAAGTTAACTAACTGGTAAGAAATGGAAGATTAATTTAGAAAGTACAAATACTTTGGAATGTTATTATCAATCTATTTATATTTGACATTTCCCACAATGATAAAAGGTAAAAGAAAACTTAGTCTTCATACTGTGATTTAATGAACGCTTAAATTACACAAAAATAAATAAAATCCTTTTAATTCTTCCAACGTCACATATAAAAAACTAAACACACAAAAATAAAATCCATCAAATTTTTCAAACGTCCCATATAAAAAACTAACCAAAAAACTCTCTCTCCATTTCGTTACATCATCGAACATCAATCTATGCCATCATTGCCTGGCTTACTTCAACTCAATACATATTTATGTGATACCACAACACATTCTATAGCTGACTTCAACTCAATATATATCCATACAATGCCACAACACATAGAAATACATATTTTGTTTAAATTATTCCAGTTCTTACTTTTAACTAAAGCTCAGTTAAAAGACTCTGACACGAACGTCAAAAGTGAAATGTTCTCCTTTTCTAACTTAACCTTCTTTACCAAAATATTTATCATTAAAAAGTGTGACTATGACTTTATATGAGACATATTGTATAATTTAATAATTATGGTAACATTAATCAACAATTATTAATTACTAATTTTAAATATTCACAATTAGTTTTTGTTGTTGTTTGTTTTAAATGCTTTTGTTTTTGAAAATATTAAATTTATGAATTCACAGAGCAGTTCGTTCATCATAAACAATCACAGCTTCATTGTCCACTAATGAATCAGTATCTTTATTTGTGTGTAAAAATTGACTACGGCTTTTACTTAATGCAATTATCGCTGCTTCATCATTACGCATACGATTTTTACGTTTTTTACTGAAGTTTACCTGAAAAATATAAAAAGATATATTTAGTTTTCTTTTATTTGAATTTATATTTTTATCCAGTTAAATTGGATAAAATTACGGCAATATATAGTTTGTGAGAAATCCTGGATAGTTAATGGTGAGCGCAGTGCAAGAAAACTATAGAAGGAAGACTCCCAGTTTTTACATTTCAAAATTAAAGAAATCGAAATTTCTATACATGTAATACTTCTATATGGACACTTCTTATAAGTGGAAGGTGTTCTGACTAAGTGAAACAGATAGTGTATCGTTCTCTCTCTCTTCTGAATGCTTCAGTCAGTTTTGCGGATCCAAGTGAATTCTCAAGTTTGCACAGTATAGATAAAGTGTCTCGAACGAGAGAGAAAATAAATATTGTCGGCACCGTAACGTAGAGACGTTCTTTCTCATACTAACTGTCCATATAGGAGTATTAAATATATGGAAATTTCAAACAAAAAGGTTATCTAAATTTTGGCCTCAATTAAAGTCTTCAATGATATTTCATTAGAAGACGTCAACCAATCGTAGGCTTAACAGTGTAATATAGATGTTAGCCTCTGTGAACTGCTTCGAAAAAATCAAACATAAGGAGGCAGTGATGCCTCCAGACAAAAATTCTGTAAGGGCATTTTGCTCTGGTCAAATGCGATGTAAAAAGTTTAATTGAGGCTAGTAGGTTCATTCAAGCAAGTACCTTTTTGTCAATTTCCTGTAGACATCTACATATGAAAATAGCTTTTAACTTCAGCCTAAGGAGCTGATCTCTCATGCTACGGTGGAGTCCTCCATTTCTCTCGAGTCAGAGAGTTCATTGCTATGCTGTCTTTCACATTAAAATTACCCACTATCCAGATTCTGACAAAGATTTTCTGTATTATACAGTCAAAGGCCTCGAAACGATCAATAATATTGTATCGAAATTTTTAAAATTCAACGATATAAAACGACGCAAAATACCCTATAAGAGAAAATTCTTAAATATATCTCCTTGTTTATATCTCTCTTTTTTTTCCTTTTTTATAATAAGAATCTAGGAACCTATCGCCAAACGATAAATTAAGATTGAGCATAGAAAGCCTGATTTTGATATTTGCTTGGAAAATCATTGAGTTTTATTTTTAAAGAATGCTCTTTCTGAGACAAAATGATACAGGGAATCCTATGAATATATGCATGTCCTCATTACCAAATTGGAGGGGATTGCATTTAATTTTAGAAAACATAATAATTTTACTTTTGTAAAGTCTCAATTACCTTGATGTTCGTCTTACCTTAGCGTATAATTCAGCTAAATCATCTTCCGTTGATAACGGTCGTGGTTTGGATCGTACCCATGCAGGTAACGACCTTGTTTTTAATGTAGTACCTTCAGCCGATGAAGGTTCATCTTCTTTAGTACCTACTTCGTCTAAAACTGAAAAACAATGAAAATTTAATAAAAAATTTAATGAATTTTTAAAGAAAATTGGATGCCTAATCCAACCATACAAATTGGACTGTATACTTAGATCTTAGAAATATTCACAAAAATCTTAGATAAAGGTGACGATTTTTTGCTACTAATTAAAAAAATTGTATTAAAGTGTAAATTCACCATTACACCGAGTGTAATTTTAACGGTTGAAGAACACTTTTGAGTTTAACTATTTGCGATTTTAAAATGTAAACGCTTGTAGTTTAGTGATGTAGTCATAAATATCTATTGTTGAATGCTTGTGTAGCATGTGAGTTTGAGCAGACAGAGTTAGTGATATACAGTGGTGTGGTCATGTCAAAGAGTACTTATTTGATTATGTACAAAGTAGATTCGGTTGCTAGTAGATATATTGAATAGTGAACGGATCACTACAGCATTGATGTTGTGATGTAACTGTAAATAAATGTACTTCCATGTGAGTGATATGGTTTTTGACTTAATGGCAGCTATGTTGTGTAGTCAATTGAAATGTTGTAAACCTACGTGGAGTATAAAACCGTTGAAGTGAATAGACATGAAAGACATATGTAGCTGTAAATAAATTTAGTACCAAGTGATCAAACTATTTGAGTTGTACGATGTAGTAAACATTTTGATGTGATTGGACTATTTGTGAACGATTAGAAGAGCGAATTTTCTTTTGTAGTGAAGGGACGATTTATCTATTTGAATGGCAGTTAGATATATACAATACAGGGTGATTCATTGTGTATTAACTTAAATCGTAAATTCTATTAATCATTGTATATATGTCTTTCATAAACGTAGTAATACTACACTATTCTACACTAATGGCGGATTCATATCAAAGTGACGAGTAACGCGGCGATGGTAAAGGTACATACCATAGATTTGCCAATTACTAATCATAATATTTTACAGTCCACTCTCATTATCGCATAATCTGATTGCTTGTCGCCCTTAACATTGCTGTGAATTCGGTACAAGTATAATAAATCTGCTAAAAATTACATGAAACTATACAATATTGAATGAAAAATATACTCACTGCTACTTGACGCATATTGATTTTGTGATAATTGATGTGCCGAGAATTCAGATATTTGTGGCATCATTGCAATTTGTTTATGTACAACATCTTGATCCGGATGTATAATTTCACACGTTCCAACCGGTTGGCTATGCGGTCTTGGACGTCGTTCAATTGTTGTATGACTTTGATTATTGGAATTATTTGTATTGTATGGTGATGTGTTTGGTGGATATGTGGGTAATGATTGTGGACCACTTCCACTATTTGGACATGGCACATGTGGATGGCTACTTGAACGTGGAACTTGATTACCAGGATGATGTAAACGTGTTGTGGATGAGCAAATTATATCAGGTGTATGTTGCACTAAAAATTTAATTTACAAAAAATTAGTTCTGGTTTATCTAGGATCCTTTGAAAGAAATTTAATCGTTAATAAAATATGAAAAGGGTATTTTTTTGAGTGGAAAACAGGTAGTGGCAATTGAAAAGATCTCAAATCAGGTTTATGAGTTAGTCATCACAACGGATAAAGTTGAAAGTAGTTAAAAAAAAAAACGGAAGAGAATCATCTAGGGAAGATCTGATGATATTCCTAGCGTTAAACCGAATTAAAAAATCAATAAACAAACAAATTCTTACCTCCAACAGCAATTGCTAAACGTCCATCAGATCCAGAAACCGATCCTCGTTTCAATATCCCCTGTAATTGTGGCGTCCATATATTATATGAACCAGATGGCACCATATCAGATCTATGGCACCAATTTTGTTGTGAGGATGCCGCTGACATCCCTGAATTTGACGTATTTAGTCGTTGACCTTGCGGCCAAGGAACATGCATTGTATTTGTATTAACAGTGCTCTGTTGATTTGAGGGACCCGCTTGGGTTGATTGATTATTGACTAGACGGCTATTGTATGTCCATGATCCATTCTTTGGATCTACATACACAGCTGAATGACTTGGATATATTGGGTGTGATAAGCCAGCTGATCGGGCAATTTGAGGCGCTGGCTGATCCTCTCCTTTCCGCGCACCTATAATGACAATACAAAAATAATTGGAACAAGATTTAAATAAGCTCTGGTTATTCCTGATTAAAAAGATAGAAATTTTTATCTGTTGTGGACCCAAAATATTTTTCAAACATTAGACGTTTAATTCACCAAATGATGATTTGAAAAAAGCTTGATTTTTCATTCCATTTTTTTGAGTACTCGGTTTTTTGTGATAAAAATTGAGAATATCTTATGTTTAAGTTGTTAACAGCGGGGCACATGTTTTTTTATTAAGAAAATATTTTGATAATATACGTTAACTGTAACTTTGAAAGTTAAATATAATTCCAGGTGATTCTCATTTTAGTATTTTGATTTGAACTTTCAAATTCCGTTACCAAAATCAACTATTTTATCTATAAAAAGTTGTACAAGTCTGCAAAATATTCAAATTTAAGATTTTCTCTGATGTTTGATTGAGTTTGAATTTTTACACATGTGTATAATTCGGATGACAATATTATATATGCGATAATTTAATACAAATATCATGGTTGCGTTGTCACACTTTTCTAATTTTCGGACACTTACACCATATTACATTACATAAAATCAATATTCATTTTGAAAATATAATTAAAAAAAAAAAACGAATTTTATGAATGACTAGCTTACCAAAATTTTAACAGACCCTGTACTTAAGCAATGCTGCTTATCCTAAATATCGCCCTTCATCATTGTTGTTGCATAGCTTAAGAATTATGCCTACAACAATTTAAATTGTTCCAAATTATTCAAACAATTTTTCGCCCTGCTTTATATTCAATTGTCTGTATTTTCCATCAACATGGTACATTAATTAAACCCCTTTAATTAAAATCCATTACGATACTAATTTAAATAAATTATTTTTATATCAACGATAAATGATTTAATTTTTCATTTAAACAAAACGAAAAGTTAATTGGCTATCTCATATTGAATCAAGTAACCGGAAATTAAAAATAAATTAGTTTTCATTTAAACTCACTTATTACAAATTTTCTCTATTTGCTGCTTCTCTAATTAACAAAATAACAACCTTATAAATTGATTTACATGTTTTTACAAATTTGTATACTTTATACTCTGAATTATTGAAAATATTTCACCTATTTGAAATATTTATAAAATAAATTTCATTTAATTAAAATGTATGTATTGGCCAAATAATGTTTTAAGTAACGCCAGTACCTGTATTTGTATATACTATACGAGAAAAATTCGGAGAGTTATTAATAGTGTAATGGTTGATTACAATTTGCGCGCCTATGAGCTTCTATGTTCTGAACGATAAATATCTGGAAATTCTTGTATGGTTTAAAAGGTTAAGACTAAGGGCAAGCGCACACCAAAAGATTTTCTGATCAGAAAATCTGATGTAACTTTTAGCATGTATTTTATATTAGACCCCGCACATGGTAAGAATTCTACATAAGACATCAGATTTTCTGATCAGAAAATCTTATCATGTGCGCATGTATATAATGCTGTCTGAAGCAGACTAAGTGTCTGTTTTTTTAAATTTGTTAGGACCCGAACTTTTATTTTAAATTTTTGGGCTGGAAGGTTGCTATTTTGACAGCTTTAAATTCTAGCGCATTCGACTGGCAGTTTAGCTAGGATAGGTGGAACATGGGGCCAAGTATCCTCTCAACAAATTTAGAATTTTTTAAACAAAATGAGATAGTACAAAAATTGACTATAATATATGATTACAGAAGTAGTACAAAAATTGGGCCAGATTTCAGTTTCAGGGCTATAATAATTTCTAGTGGCGTCAATGGTTTCTATTTTTGAAGAATCTTTAAAAGATAATTTCCAAATTCATTCATCGATGTTAACAACCACATAATCCCTAGTGTAAAATTAATTACAAAACAAAACCATTTTTAATTTAAATACAAATTCTCTCATTGTTCTCAATGAATATAATATAGTGTCTTTTTAATCAACAAAGTCCCAGGCTATTTCCCGTTTAAACTATTAACTTTATATGTAAATCTAATATTATTAACTACTGTTTGCATGTAAAATTTAATGACATTGAAATAATTTGTATTTAAAACAAAACATTTAGTTATTCCAAAATAATGGAAATTAAAACATTCCAACAACAATAACTTTGTTTACAAAACTATAGTTAGATTTTTACTAATAACAATTTATTAAGAAAACTTGGAATAATAATTTGTGGTGTATATGATCATTTTAGGGTTATATCAATATCATTCTGTCTGAAAAATTATTACTAACTAATTATTCTTTTGTTACTTTCCAATTTATACTATTTTTAGATTTCAAAATTTTACTTATTAATACTCATAAGAGATACTAATAATATGTTATTGTTAAGTATTTATATTTAGACTTGGAATTGTGGAGGGAAGCGAAAGGACAATGCTAATTGTTACATTTTTAACAATAAATTTCCAAATCAGGGAAAATTTTTCCCAAAATCTAAACACACTTTTCGGCCAAATTGATATAGAGAAATTCTAAATGAGATATAAAATATTTCAATGAGAGAATATTAAAATAGTAAATATCTTTAAAAATACTTTCAGAAGAAAATATCAGGTGCAGAAAAAATGAGAAATGCTATAAATGAGCATTTCTGCGGTCTACAAGAATAATTTTTGAAACACAATGCCTCTTTCAGGGGCGTAGGAACAAAATTTTTGCTGGGTGTGCAGGTTCGAAATTTTTACCCCCCCCCTAAATTTTCGATGATAATAATTTTGTATGAAAGAAGTTTTACAAATTGTAATAGAGCAATAAAATTTTTAATCTCTTCAATAAAGGGGCATGGCCCACCCAGGGAAATTCCAGCTGTCCACCCTGCCCATACGGCTCCTACGCCCCTGGCCTCTTTAAAACTAATAATAAAAAATTTGTTTACGAAATAATGTAAATCATATTATTTTGCTATACCTATTTCGTTTGCCTAGTAGCCTAGTTAGCTTAATAAATTCTTTAATTTATTAACAAATATCAATTTATATATTTTGTTAATTAAGGTGTGTTTTAAGGTATACTGAAGATGATTGTAAAGACAATCGAAATCAGTATAGCAAAAAATAATTTACATTATTTTGTAAATTAAATTTATTGTGGGGATATAAGTTTCAATAATCAGGCGCAAAATAGTTCAAAGAAAATTTATTTTCTTCGCCTGAAAATATTTCAACTTTTACAAAATTGATATTTACAAAGAAATTTCGAAATTTGTATTTTCCTTTCCCATTATTATACACTTCATTTTTCTATAACTATTTAGTGGAAAATTTTCCTAAACAAAGCGATGTCAGTATTTCTTAGTTCTAAATTATAAACACCCTTAAAAGTAAGTTTTTGATTTCGAATTTTAGAATGTGCAGCTGTCTTCCGGTAGAAAGTTAATACTATCTAAGTTTATACACCATGAGAGTTACATGAGTGTAAATAATATTGCCTATACGTGATATAAAGATAATAAAATATACGTATATATGACTTCATTAATGCTTACAAACAAATATACATAGTTATATAATTGCCTGCATAATTTTAAATTCATGTAATTTGATTTGTAAGTTTACTTACTATCTTTGTGTATTACATAACTAAAAATTATATTAGAAAGTTTCTCTTTGATAAATATGCTATAATAATTTTATCTAATGAATAATATTTATGATAAGAATAATTCAGAAGAAAATTGTCAGCACATCTAAGCCAACATACCAAAGAAATTTAAGTAAAAAATAATTATTCTAAAAAACACTTTAAAAATATTCTTATCAAATAATTTGAACTTCATATTCAATACTTCTTGCATACATTTAACTAACTCTGGGAAGAAATAATTCGAATATAATAAAAACAATCTTTGCGTGACAATCATTTAGGATTTTAGACTCTTCATATCAAGTTTTTAAGAATCATATGGGTAATTTATGAGTACTTTTTTATAATTTCGTCGCTATGTGCCTAAAAAATGCGGACTTATGAACATTTTTCTCTTTAAATATTTATGTAACTGCGTTTCAAATATTTTATATAAATTCATAATAAAAAATTTTTATACATATTTTGTACTTTTTATACTCGACATACATAATAAGTCAGAGTATAGTAATTTTAGCCTAAAGTTTGAAACACTTCCTAATATTGACCGCACAAACAAAATATTGGTGGTATATGTTAGGTGTTTATAGAAACACCAAATTAGTTCATTTCCGACTGTCCGTCTGTCTGTATACGATAACTCAAAAATAAAATAGGATAGCAAGCTGAAATTTTGGTGACGTATTTTAAACATAAAAGTGAGTATAAGTTCTTGAAAGAGCAAAATCCATTGGGTCCAATAGATCTTTGATTGAACTTTTAAACTATATAAGATAGAAGAAAAGTTCAATCACAATAAATGTTTTTTTTTTTCTTGGAATAAACAACTTTAGTTTGAATAATTTTTTCGTAAAATTCACCACAATTTTGACTAATTAAAAATAATCCAAACAATGAAATTCAATCATAGGCTTAGTATCTAAAAAATTAACTCTGCTAGTTGTTATCTTCGCTTATTAGTTTTTGATATTTTTTTAAAATATGGTATATTAAAAATTTAAGCTATTCACTTGTGTATCAAAATATGATGCAAATACTTAAAATGAAGATACTCTGCTTGGTAAACAGATGGAATACATGCAACACATAGCAACATCACAATATCGTAACACCTACAAACCATTGGTCTCGTAACACGTAACATGTAACACATAATAGTACAGACAACTATAAGCTTATGTCGAAAAATATGGTCAAAGGGTTGGGAAATAAAACTATACAAGTTTTACGCTACCATAATAGTTCTATTACCCATAGACTGTCTTAATCTTGTATTTTCATCGAATAATGTTTTCAAATTAAAAAAATATTATTAATCTAGAAATGAGTTTTCGAAGGTCAAACTATGAGAGCATTCCTGTACTTTGTAATAATTTAAATATTTTAAAGATTTTAAATATTTAGCAAATTACTCATAAAAAAGTTATACTTATAAAAAAGTTCGGCTATTACGAGTTTTAAGTGTCGTTAGTCCATCTAAAACTTTTTTGCAATTATAACTTCTTCAATTTTTTTTAAAATAATTTTTCTATGTGAATAAAACTTTGACGTAGAGGCTCAGTAGAACCTACATCCAAATTTTAATGCTTATCGGTACTGTTTGTTAGAATTAAGAGGGAAACCATGCATAGAACTATCATGCATAAGGACCAGCGCACACCATCAGACTTAATAACATATATTTTATATTAGACCCCGGTACACGGTAAGATTTATACATAAGACATCAGATTTTCTGATCAGAAATTCTGTGTGCGCGCGTATATATAATGCTGTCTGAAGTAGCATCAGAATTTCTGATCAGAAAATCTTACGATGTCATCTGTTATTTAAAAAAGTAATTAATAAATTTAAAATATTTGAAAGTTTATTGGTTCATTGTGGTTCGTTTTACGTATCCGATGATGTGCACTTACTTAAAAATTTTGTCTGATGTATGATCAGATTTTCTTATAAGAATTTCTTATAGGATTGTTCGATGGTGTTTGTGACCATCAGATTTTCTGATCAGAAAATCGTACGGTGTGCGCTCGTCTTATAAGTAGTTTTAGAAAATGTAGGTACAAAATGTGTTAAAATACTTACAATAATGTTTGTGACCACGCGGCATTATGCAACAACGATAAACAATTATAGCTAATAATATTAATGAGATTAGAAATCCACCAACGAAAATTCCAACTAATAATGGAAGTCGTTCGCTAGTGATACGCCACCATGCGGTGTTACCACTCCATCGGGAGCCTGGAAGCTGTTCCTGGTCTCCGTAGGTATCACCATTTCCTGGTGCCATTCTAGCCGTCAGCGTAACGGATGCGCTGTACACAGCCTCACCACGTCCATAGTTGGTAGTAGTAGAATGGTCTCCATTTGATGATGATAATGATGCTGTTGCTGATGCTGATGATGATGATGATGACTTTCGATGTTGTCCTGAATGTGATGTTGATAATAATGTTCCATTATAATATCGTTTTGCTGATGTACTACTGAAGATTCGATCGAATATTGCTCCAGATTTATATATTCTGTTACCATTTGATATCGATGATGGTAGGGTTCGTGTTTCAAGTGACCCATCATCAGCTGGAACAATTAAAATAACATACTATTAATATTTTATTAAAATAAAAGCTGTATTTAAAAAAGGGAACCAGGCTAAATTTTTTCGTACCATAACTATCACGGGAAGTGGTAAAAAATTAAAAACCAAACTGAAAAATTTGACCTAAAATTGTGATAAATTCACGAAAAACCCATATTTGGTTAATTAAAAAGGTGTCGTCCAATTTTGGAATTCGAAAACTGTAATTCAAAACCTCACAATTTCTGATATAATTAATGTAATAATAGTTATAATACACAATATTATATAATAAACTTTTCATAGTTGTAAGTACTACGTATTTTGTGTATTTTATTAATGTTAATAATTGAAAGTAGTTCAAATATCGATTCTAAATCATATTTCGAGTATCTAATCACTTTTTTCCGACAGTTTTTTCTTGGAGATTTTGACTATTATACCAGGGTACAATTAATTTTTGAAAACAAAAGAAATTAAAGTAGAATGAAACCAATTGGAAACGGAAGATAATATGATAAAATTGAAAACAAAAATAAATTACGGGCGCTCTGGAGTTCGGGAAGTAGGAAGGGGGCTGAGTCACGTCAAGTGTTAGTATGTCCATATGAATTACAGGTTAAACATCGTTTTTAAGAAACAGATACAAAAGAAAATAAACTTTGATAGCTTATAACTTCTGTGTGTTTAATAAATTTTATTTAATTTTCAAGTTTTTTTATGGTATTGAGTCTAGTTTCACATTTTGATGTGAAATATAGCAAATTTAGAATCGGCCCCGTATCCTGTTAATCAAATAAGGGATCCATAATTACATATAACAAGCTAAAAATTTGTTTAAATCTTTCTTAAGATACGGATCACTTTTTTTTTTTTCTAACTCATATCCTTTCGACCCAACTCAACATTGATCCTTTCCAAATATATTCTAGAAATTTTGTTTTGGATAAAAGAGTGTGGTGCAATGGCGAACAATTTTTCTGGCTTATTGTTGAATAACTAACAATTAGCTTCTAAACAGAAACCCCACTCGTAAAACAATGACCCTGTTTCAACAATATTCAAATGAATATTTAAAAATAAATATATTAAATGTTTTTAAAGTTTACAATATGATGGCGTGCACAAACTGTCCATGTAACATTATAATATCGAGTAGTAATAAAACTATAAAAAACAAATTGTCGTAGACAAGTTAATGATACGCGTCATTTTCTTCCAATAAATATAAAAATTCATTATAATGAAATACAGGCTGATTCAATAACTCTTTGAAAAATTCAGTTAACTCTAATGACAATACAAATATTTTAAGAAAATTAATTCACGAAACAGATTTAATTTTTGAATTATTTGGTGTTTTATTAAAAGTAGCAAAAACTATCATTTTGTAGATTAAAAATTTAATACTAATTTGATTGTATTGATGTGTTCAATGGATTTTTATGGAAATTAGAAATTTTAGTTCTTTGAAAATGAAATATTTTTCTCGATATCCTTGCATGAGAAACTGCTAAAGAAAATCTGTTTTAAGTTTCTCACTCAAATGTAAAATTTGCAACTGATTGCAGTTTATCAATTTTTACAAGAAACGTTTTTGTTAAAACTTTGCCATGTAATTAAAGCGATTTTTAGTTTATGAAATCGCTTAATAACAGATTATAGTTTTTTGTCACATATAGATGTGTATTTATAAAATCTTGAGACTCTTATTTTTATATCTATCACTTATTTCAATGGTTTTTAGTTAACATTTTTCTAATTCCTAAACGATGTATTAAAAATTTTAATCAGGATTATATAAGATGATTTAATAAAGCTTAGGCTAGGTACCATAGTGTTTAAGTTAACTTGTATTATTATTATGATGTATAATATTAAATGTGATCCATTAAGGGGGATTGAAACATAATACTGTAGCACCCTCTATTATGTAGAAATCTTTCAATTTTTATTGTCCAAATAACTTTTTTGAACAAACTTAATTTTACAATATTCACATTTACACGGAGGGCTTATTTTTGGGAGGGAGCACATTTACTCGGAGGGAGTTTTTCACGAAAAAACATTTTTAAATCTACAATCGAATGTCAATTTTTATTTTAGAATTTGTTTTTTCGAGAAAAACTCCTAGGCAAGCCCTCCGTTTTCATGTCAATATTATAGTGCATACCAAATAAAAAATAATTCCAGGCCTAAGGTGAAGTTGCAATAAAAATTTGATGACATTTTCCATGCTTGATTCAAAGAGAACCAAATAGAACCAAATTCGAAAAATCACTTAAAGTGAAAAATAATTTTAAATCCGAATAAATTAGAGTTTACGTAAAATGTTTGGATTAAAAACAGTAGATTTCGATTGAACCCGGGAACTATTGAAGGTACTCGAACTATAATGCTGTTTTTTGTAAAGTTAATAAATCACTCAGTTATGTATGCCGTCCGTACAGCAGACATGTAAAACATAATTCATTGATAATTCAACAACATGATCATAAAATTGTAAGTAGATATAAAAGAGGGAAGAAAAGTAAAGTTTCTAATATAGTAGAAGAAGCGAGGGTAAAATAAGAACATGATCACCATAACATAAATACTACGTGCTACATCGAATGCGTTTTCGTTGGAATATAAATTTAACTTTAGCCACAATCGATTTTACTACCCTTTTTTTTATTTCTCTTTTACATTTTATTATGTTTATTATATTCAATTATTTATCAACTTTATTATTCTTACATATAAATTATTATTGTGTACGTTTTTTTTTTGTATATTCTACGCGCTAACAACGCAGTTGTAACGTGCTCAAAGGTAAATCAAATTCAAAAATGATTTTTGAAAATTTAGCCCACAAAAATAAAGGTGTTTAAGCTCATTGTTTGAAAAACTCTATAAACTTTTTAAAATTTTAGTAAGATTACATGAAAGTATAAAGCAGGCTACACACGTGCAACATTCGTTCGTAATGTAACACCATAATGTAAATCTATACTGTTACGTGTTACGAGACCAACAGTTTGTAGGTGTTGCGATGATATGATATTGCTTAGCGTTCCATCTGTTTACCAAGCAGAGCACCTTGACTTTAAGTATTTGTTTTTGTTGATAAATTGTAAATGTTGCGTTATTGATTTAACACTATTTGTAACCTTACCTAGCAACATCTTTTGATGCGATTTGAATTTACCGATTTGTGGGACGCCATGTAACATCCTTGCATATCAACTTTTGTTATATGACGGTGTTACCCGTTCACGCAATGGTTGCTGTTACGCGTCAAAGTTGTCTTACTTTACACGTGAATGTTCCACGTGTGTACGCTGCTTAATATTCAATTTTCTGTTTATATTTGTTTTATTCGACCACCGGCGCAAAATTGACAGCCATTTGAAATTGTGTTAAGATTTGACTAAACATAGGATCGTGGCTGAAACACTTTATATTTTTGAATAAAATTTGGCTCGGAATTTAAAGTCAACATGAAACACTTTTTCGTGAAAAATCCATTTTTGAAGAATAAAAAGGGCGCCGGGCACTTCTGAATTTAATTATTAAGTTAAGTACAGTTTCGTTAAATTGTACTTAATTATTATTAAGTACAGTTTAACAAAAACAGTAATTAAGGATCTTTACATGTAAGCACATTTTTTTTTCAATATTGGGCTCAATCCCTCAAAATTTTCGATCAAAATCCAGGTTTACTACGTTATTACTTCAAATATCAAAAAACTTTTGATTGAAGCAATTTTTCTAAAGCTGTTATGATTTGCCACAATTTCTATTATAGTTGTTATAATACAAAATATTATAACATATAATAACTTTTCATTATTGTATGGACTACTTAGTGTATTCCATTAAGGTTAATGATTGAAAGTATACTCCAAAAATCAAAAAATGCAACACTTAAATTTTTATACCTATTTAAAAACCTTAAATACCCGGCTGTTATGTTTTGTGGAGTTCTTTATCAGAATTAATTTTGTTATTTATTTAGAACCGTTATTCAAGTGCATTCAGCAGGGAATCTAGAAAGGCAAACAATAAAGTTATCAGCTAGACAAACAAGGATGCGAATAAAGCGCTAGGCAAGCAACTACAAACAGAAAAAGATTATAAAATACACCATAAAATTAGTGTATTTTATACTTTTAAGTAAGCGTGGATGTTGTTTGTTTGTTTGTTTTTTAGTTTTAATAAAATTTCCCATTTTATTAAACGATATTACATCGATCCTTTGCAAAATTTGGAATATTTCGGGCCAAGAAATTACGTTGTCCCATACAAACTTTGCCGCCGTTTTTCACCCCCCTTGTGGTAGAATCTAATCCATTAGCACTGTCAGTTGTTATCTTTACTTAGTAGTGGTGTTAATTTTAATTGGAGCAGATCTTAAAATTATAGTTGAAAATCATTAATTCTTAACTGATAGAGCTGTTCGAGTAGTAGGTACATTTTTAGAATATAAATTATTAGCATGGCTGTGATTACGTTACACTTGAAGCGGCAACCACTGTATATTTTTTTAGGAAGAAAATAAACTAAATTTAAATAAAAAAAAGTTAACTTAATAATAAATATAAAATAACTAAAAAACAGGATACATCGCACACACATAAATCTTTGAATGAAATAGGTCACGTAAACATTCATCGTTAACAAATCGTGATTTTTTACATTCAAACAATGTTTATTGTATTATTATTATTATCCACTTCTTTTACATACATACCAAAAGAAATCCTTTCACTGCATTACGAAAAAAAAAAGAAAAGTTTTTCTTTAATGCAGAATAATAAATTTTAAGTACACGAATTACGAAGTTACAAACCATCAAAAAGTTATTAACTTTTAAGTGGAATATTATTAGAAAATTTGGGATCACGATAACTTATGTAAGTTTTTACATAACTATTTTAAAATGTTGAAGATGTCAGAAGTAAACTAGTAGCTCTGTGAATGGTAGACCTCACCCTTGGCATCACCTACTTTTCACCAAGAAGGCGGGAATTTAAGTCAGCCATAGCTGCATACCTTTCCCATCCCTTCATATGCCCCATCTTATTTTTTTGACTTATTCTGTACAAATTTGTATTGTTTAAAAATTATTTTTTGATCAGTAGGATTTCTTTGTTTTTTTAGAAGCTTAAAAGCATCCGACAAATGTCAACGCTGACAGGAAGTGTCTGACAGTATGGATTATAAAGTTTTTAAATACTTTTTTGGCTCATATATAAAAATTAACTCGGAGACTGTAAGAAAAGAGAGTTGTCTTTTTAGCTGTCTTCAACACGCTGTACTTGTAAAATAGCCATCGAAGCACGATTACAAGAAAAACATTTTAATTGTGAGAAAATAAGTAAGGTTTGGCGAACTTGGGATAAGAGTCAAATTTAGTTTAGAATCGGGGAAAGAAAAAGTAAAAAACGGCTTGTAATAAACTTTTGTGTAAATAGAAAATTTTCAACTTTTTATTAAAAAAAAAAAAAATTAAATAAATTTTTGCTATGTTCATATATTAAAATTGTCAATGGACTATTTTATTTTTGCATAGAGAATTGATCGTATAAGTTTATTTATTATTTAAAATAATTCACAATACATGTTCACATTATTTAGTTATATATGTATGAAATGTTTTATTCAAATGTCTAAGGATTACAATATTTGTAAAGGATACAGAGGACAGTAGCATAACCAGACCAACGAAGGACGTGCGTTAAAATATGTTGAGTGTTAAGCAGGATCATAGTTCATGGTCTTACACAACACTGGTGTGTAAAAACCAAATTGATATTTATGGGCATCATGCATCAAAATGTTTTTAGTCGTTTCTATGGTTACGAAATAATAGTTTATCAATCAATTGATATATATATCTCTGTGGTGATAATGGTATGTGATTTAACATAGAAAATTCCTCAAAATTTATTAACTCATTTAAATGAATACTTATATATATTTGTAATTTTTACTAATGTAATTTCTTCAATAATTTTTACAATTTTTAACCCAATAACTTTAATGTCTTTTTTTGCAATTATTTAATAATTTTTGTTTGATATTTGCTATACAATTGATATGCAAACAATTGAACAAATAATTATATTTTCTAGAATATGAATATTTTATTATAAATTTTAGAGACTAGTAGCGCAACAATCGATTAAGAAGTCCCTTCCACTTACTATGTACGGTCCGTCCGATTCATGTTTTATATGTATGGAATATTTTAGCAGTTTTTATTTCAGATTGATATATATATATATATATATATATATATATATATATATATATATATATATATATATATATATATGAGGGTATATATATGTGAGGGTATATTAAATTTAGCCTAAAGTTTGTAATGCATAAGACTATTGGTAGTTTAACAAATTATTAGTATAGGTACTTTATCATTTAATAAGCCTGTCCGTATTCCCGTCATCACGATAAGTCTAAAATGAAAAAATTTAGCGAGCAGAAAATTTGACGGAGTATTCTTGACTAAAAAGTGATTTTAAGTTTACGAATAACCAAAATCACTGAAATTGGTTTTATGGATCCAAGATCCATATTTCAAACCTCTGGATCTGGATCCACCCATTAAGGGAACAATTTCGGCAGAGAAGCTGTGGGCACTGATTTATATAAGATCCTAGAGCATCACTTGCCCTGGATGGTTCTTTCTCTGCACCTTGAGCCAGAAGGCATTTTGGACTTCAGGCGATGCACCATTCTAAAGGGGGTACACAGAACCAAAAGTTCTAGGTGCAAGGGACGCAGATGCAGTTCACCTCTTATTTTTATTTTATCTGTCGTAAAGACAAACAAGTTTTGTTTGAAACATTTTTTCATAGTCGCCAGAATTCCAGCATAAATACAAATAAATAATATATAATATGTATTTAAAGAAATTAATGCAATCATATTTATAATACATATTATCATATAATAAACTCTTCATAGCTGTATAGTAAACATATTTAATGTATTTTGTTTATGTTAATAATAATCTATAGCGCAAACGGTCATTTAATAGGTAGCAATCTCTTGGATTTGATATCAATTTTTCATGTATTTAAACGATATCAAAATTAATATATCATTTACGCTTGAAAAGTTTTCTTGTATTATTCATCGCTAACGTTTATCGCTTTGGTACTCATACTCGTTTTCGACTTCATAAGAACTTAGGAAGGATATGCATGCAGTTGCTCTCAAAGTATGAAGTCAAAGAAGAAATTTTTCTTTTCGACAATGTGCCCGCAATCTTCGTTTGAGTTATTTGTGAAACAATGCAGTGGCTTTCAAATATCTAAGAAACATCTTACACTCAATTTTACATTACAACTAAAGTTATTTTGTACTTTTTAGATATGCTTACTTGATTTTTTATTAATGTAATATTTCTAATTTAACATGTTAGCGAAGAAATTTTTTCTGATACTATAGAAGGGTTGTAAATCCAAAAATAGCTTCAAATTGTTGCATTGTTTCGTTGATTTTTCAACGGGTATGATGTAGTTTACCAATATTTACATAATAATATTTTTTAAATTACATTCTGAATTTTGTTATTTATGTATGTAATTTTTTAAATATTTTGTAGTCGTGTAAGTAATTAATTTACGTATTCACTTTAAAAAATAATGTTTGGTCAAGTGTGTATCAAAGCCACTACTATTTTCAACATTTGTTCGGTAAAATCATTAGGAAATAAGACAGGGTGAATTTTGTTTAAAATATAGACACAGCCAAATACTATTATACTAATAGTTATATTCAAAGATTAAACAAAAACTGTGGTGCTTTTAGTTAAAAGACACACAAGAGTCTTACATCTTACTGAAAATATCTGGCGATTACAACGAACTGATCACGAATCCGAGATAAAAAAGCAAGAATGGTTTCAACTTCATTAAAACCCACTAGAAGCAACAGAATTCAAAATTTCAATTCTTTTTAAATTTAAAATATGTTTTATCTCTGTCACTTCTAGGAGGTTTTAATGGGATTGTAACCATTCACAGTTGTTTTTTGTTTTTTGACCTCTGATTCGTGATTATCACCCCCAAAAATTCCCGGCAGATGATTCTCGTAGAGAAAATTTAAGATTTTTTTATCACTTCTACTATTTGGGATAGGAAAATTAGCCTAATTTTCTAAATTTTCATTGTGACACAGAAGTTGGTGTAATAAATGTTTCTGAAGGTCTAAGGAATAATAATTTTTAAATTGGAGCAGGTCCACCACTTTTCCCAATTCCCCGGTTTATTGATTGGATTAATACATATTTGGCAATATAGTGCTAAGGAATGTATGGAAATATTGACTTTTGATAGATTGCAAGTGAACAAGAATTTTTTTCGGCTGAGCAGGATTTGAAAATCAAGATTGTTTTCCTAACGATTTTTCCAAACAAAATTTAAAAAAAGAATGTATTTCATTAATTAGGCATAATTTTACACGCATGTTTTTCATCCAATATAAAATTAATTGTACTTGTTTATTTTTGAAGAAATCATTGAAGAAATTATACAATGTCTGAAATTATTCATTTAAAAGTTTGGTAGTGAAAAATCGAAAACTTGGTGCATGTGAAAAGTTCATAAACATTTTCTGTGTTCCGTGTGAATTCATTGGTACGGAATAAATGTAAAATAATTTGAAACATATGTGTTATTTAAAGAATTTTCAACTTGTCTAGGCATTAAGAGAAGGTTAATTTATGTTTGCTCTCATCCATAACTCACAGACATAACGTCAAACAATTTGTCTATTATATTTTTAAAATTTGTAAACAGACTTTTAAATGTAAAATTTTTCAATCCGTTTTACTAAACTTACAGATTATTCCTATAATTTATTTTATAAAAAATCAAGATCACTAGTGATCATGAAATAATTCAAACCCTTACACATTTCGAGCACATTTTGGGTATATAATAACTATTGTTGTAGGTACAAAATACGGGAATATAATACGGGATTCGGATGCTAAATTAGTACATTAATAATTTAGATTATCATGATTTAATTTTTTAAGTATTTTTACAACTAGGGGAAGTTATTTTTATAATATCCTGGCATTGAGTATCTTTGTTAGACAACAAAAGTAGCGTCGCGCACTCTGTGACTTTATTTTTTATACCTAGCATTTAGGGTATGGAACTTTGTTTTGCGTTTTTTTTTTATATAGGCAGCTTCATATCATTAACTACAGAAAAAAATGAGCTTTAATATGGCACAAATGAAATGGGTATTCGTTATGAACGAAAAGTTTTACACAAAATTATATTTGTATACACCTGGGTGCGTAGAGGTTGCAGCTAAGCAATCAGCAGCAACTATGACTTTTCAGGTCTTTTAAATACACTGTTGTGAAGTGGTGCAGGTTTTATTTCCATAAGATGTAAACGAAATGTTTCTCTAACAGTAAATTATAATATTTTAATTAATAATATTGGCGGGTTATTTTTAATTGGCACCTGATGAAAAGTGACTTCCCCTAGTTGTATAAGTACCTAAAAATTAAATCTGGATAATCAAAATTATTAATGTACTAATTTAGCAGCCGGATCTTAGACTTAAATGATTGTTCGAATTTTGCGTACTGAGCATTAGAGGAATTTTTTCATATTTCTGAAAGATTATAATTGAATACCCTGCATACAGTTTTAATGCAGTTAAATTCGTTGACATCGTATAATAATAATACTTTACAAATTACAATAATAATAATAATAATAATAAAATATTCTCAATATAATTAACATTACTTGCCTATTGAAAGTTTTTCTATTATTATAAATAATTTTTATATAATTATTATGTGAAAAAAAACTTGTATTTTAGTTTTTACAAGGAAATAATTTTCATGCTAATTTGCATGACAAATATACATTAAATATGTACGTATATATTAAATAATAATTTCAATGTTTTTGTAGCATAATCATTTGTATAGATTTATAATACTTTTTTACTTCCTTGTTCGAAATTGAGGAAGTTATATAATTGACAAAGAACACAGCGTTGAGCTAACATGGAACTTGCCTTTTTGAACATTCCCGTTTTATTTTGTTTGATTTTGGCCAGATACTCGTCCATATCCCTCATAATGGGATGAATATGTCGTCAAACAAAAATTATTGAATAATTACAAAAATTAACATTTAATTGTAGTTATTGAGTTGAAAATTGAAAGAACTACAATAGTTATTATTTTTAACAGCAAATTTTAATTATTCATTTAAATTTGATAATAAATTTTGAGAAATTTCCTATGTTAAGGGCAAGATAAAAATTTTTCTTCAAAATTTCAAGTCGATCTGAACAAAATTGACGACGAATATGTAAGTGTTTGAGCGTACGTCGGCTGTTTAGGTCTTGTATAAACCGAGCGGAGAAGGCAGATGATAAACAGACTAAAGAAGGTAGGATTCGTCAAAAAGATGCTGTAGGCATCATGGATGATATCAATATCCTTTATGGACTTGAAGATTCCGTGTGGGGTAAATTCGCTTCTTAATGTTTTCGGTTATTCCAAATTTTTTAGAGTTCAAAACTTTAAAGCGTTTTTCCCACAACTAACGTTTTCAAAGTCCGTGACCCTTCATAACTGCAAAAATGACGCACCCGATCCTTTTAAAACTTTGAACACTATTTCTGAATATAAATTACGAGGTAACGCCGAAGAGGTTTTCTCAAATTTATCAATATTTTTAATTTTACAATTGCCAATTTTTTTTGCAAAGACAGCGTAATTTTACGTATCGTGAGAAAAATATCATTTTTAGTTAATCGTAATTTGTCGAAATTTTGTATTTAAAATTAGTATAATAGAATATTGAAACATTGGATTAAGCATTATAACATCTAATTTTGTATTTCTTAGCGGAATCGAAAACTTTTCATTTTCAGAACTTAATAGAAATCATGTTGTTTATTCTTGAAACAATTTTGATAAGTTTAAAAGCGTACAAGGTAGTAATGTGGCGATCTTATTGGTTTCAAAAAAAAAAAAAAAAAAACAATTACTACCGTGCGCGATATTTTATTTACTAATTTTTACAGGTAAATGCACTTAGAAATATTTTAATTTTATGTAAACAAACTGATAAAATTTTGATGACATGTTGTTCAATACCTGTACAGTGTTTCAGGAAAATAATTTTTATTAAAGATATAGTAATGCACACAGTGCAAATTTATCCATCTGTCCACGGAACTTTAAAAAGAAAACTAATAAAGATACATTAATTAAGTTATTTTTATCTAGAAAGCAGAATGAATAAAATAAAAAACTGAGTCTTCGACTTTTCTTTTCAAGACCAAAAACAGAATTACACCTATCCATTATTCCAGCGTGTGTCTTGATCGTAAAAAGTCCCAAATACAAACGATTCAGCCGTACTCACGTTTTGCGGTTACAAACAAACGAATGAAGAATAGAGAGTATTGAACTGCAAAAACTAATAGACTATGGTAGAAACTTTAAAATGGAAAACAAGTGAAAAAAAAACCTATAGTAGGATGAAACCCATTGAAAACGGAAGAGAATAAAACAAAAATGAAAGGAAAAATAATATACGGGTAAAATACGGTTTACCTCGATTTCCGGAAAGTCCTATGGGAAAAGGCTAAATAGCAAAATAAGGTGAAAATTAAATATTTTAAATCAAAAAAAATAACAGTGTATTTGGAACATAAAAAGGTAAGTTTTCACCCTATTTTGTGAAAATTATAAAAGATAAAAATAAAATTTTGCTTATTTAAATTTTTCACATAAATTTTTGAGGTTATGTGAATTTCATTTTTTTCCATAGGACTAGCCGAAAATCGAAATAAAACCGTATTTTACTCTTAAAATATCACTCCCTTCCACTTTCAGATCACAAATCGCCCGTAAAATATTTTTACTTTCATGTTTGTTTTATTCTTTTCCGTTTCCTATAGGTTTCATTCTACTATAATTTTCTTTGTTTTCAAAAATTATCGACCCTTATCTATTACAATTCTTATTATCTAAATTCGAATACAGTGGATTTATAATGCATACAGTTTTATTTTTGGCTTGTACTTCGTATAATAGGTCTATTCAAAGGTTCCTAAAAAATATATATAAATTTTAACACAAAAATACTTTTGCAAGTTTTATATAGATTACAATAATTGAAGTATAAATTCAAATTTTCGAAAGTGTATCTGGTTAAATAATTTTTCAAGGTAGATTCCAAAATAAACACCATTTTTAGGTGAAAATACAATTTTGTAAATCTGTGAATATAATTTTTTTATTTAAACGCTTAAAATTTTATGATATAAATATTTGGTCCCAACAATTTATTTAAAACAAAGGTTTCTAAAAAAAAAAAAAAAATAAAAATACAATAAAAATTTGTGTATTTTGATGTATTTTATTTTTATAAAATTTACACACAAGTGAATAATAGATAAACACCCCTGGAGCGGAAAGTGCAATCCTATTTGATGCCATTGCGAATGGTTGTATATTGAATACTTGTTTATTCATTGTTGTTGAATGTAATAATGTGATTTTGATGTATTTTTAATATTAGTCAAGCTAGCAGAGCAAACTATTCAAAATTGAATTTAAATATACACAAAATAAGTTGCTTGTTAGGTGCTGGAAAATTCAATTAAGTACTCAAACTTATAATTAAGATAATTGATGTGAAATTACGCAGGCAGAGCAATGTGGAAAAATAACTTTTATAATTTAATATAAGTACCAGAATTAAATGCTTTTTGGCTGATTTTATGGAGTCCATTCAATAAATCAATTTAATGATAATCACAATAAAAATTACTGCAACAAAAATCACTGCTAAAAAAAGTGTCAAGCTATGAGCAGTGACATCTTGAAATAACAGGAAAGTATATTCAAAAATGAATTTAGCTCAAAATTAGGTGTTTTTTAAGTGTTGCAAAATTAAATGAGGTGCTCAAACTTTCAAATAAAAAAATTGCTGCCGTGAAATCACGCTGATAGAGTACTTCTGAAATAAAAACGATAGTTATTAAATGCACTAAAATTAATATATAAAGCTTGTTGGATGCTTTTATAAAGTGCCTGCAAAATATTAATTTAATCAAAATTACCAAAACATGGTAGTTTCACACTTTTCTCTAGTAAGATATGTTGGGCGGTATTTTGGTAATTTTGAATCAATTGATTTATTAAAGGCACACTATAAAAGCAACTAATTCTGGTACTCACATTGTTAATTATTTTTTTACATTGTTCTGCCAGCGTAATTTCACGGCAACAGTGGTCACATAATGACTCAATTTGAGCATTTGCAGCACCTAATCGAACCTAAAAAGCATCTTATTTTAATTCAATTTTGAATACTATGCTCTGCTATTTTGACTCTTTTTTTACCTTAATATTCTATATTGTATATATATATATATATATATATATATATATATATATATATATATATATATATATATATATATATATATATATATATATATATATATATATATATATATATATATACATATATATTATATTAAAAATACAAATTTTATTTATTGTAAATAAAATGAAATACATAAATTAGCCTGTCAACCGTTGCAACGAATTTATATTAAAATTTTTTTAAATATTAACGAATTTTCTTTTCAAGAAAATTGAGATATTGGTTTTGACAATATGACACAAATATATATATTGAAGAAAGACCTATCATTTTATGGACTCCTGTGGTTAAACATGAAACAAAGAAAAAATGTTATTAAAGTATATTCTTGATAAAAAAAACTCGACATGAACTCTTTGTTGAGATAATTTGATTCAAGTAATAGGAAGTAAACTACGAATTGAATTATATATTAAGGATGTTCCAGCTTTCACTCATCATGTAAATGAATAAAGTTACTTATTATGGAAAAAAAACATAAGTTTTATGCTATTTTGCCTATATTATGTTATAATTTCAGGAAAAAGGCCTAACGGATATCATCAAACAAAGGGGATCTGATTTCGGCGGTATTTTTTATAAAAAAAAATATTTTTTATGTTTGTTACATCAGAATTTTCGACTGTCAATTGATTTTGATGATTCTTGTTTTATTTGAAAGCTGATGATTTCCGTGTGGCCCCAATTTGGTTCAGATCTGATGTCTCTAAGAGGAGAGAAGGGGCAACTACAATTTTTAATGATATGTGTGTTTGTGGAAAATTTCGTCGTTTATGAACGGATTTTGATGATCCTTTTTTTTATTGGAAAGCAGATATTCGAAGGGTGGTACCATGATAAGAAAAGTAGGATCTGATGCTCCTAAGGGGAGAGAAGGGGAAAACAAATTTTTAGTAATTAAATTTCCAATGAAAATTATTTTGTTTGTATACAACATTAAAAAGTAAAAAATAAAAATGTAAAAAAATGAACTAAAAAGTAAAAAATAATTAAAAATTTTTCCTTGTGATTAAAGTATTATATTTAGGTAAAAAATTATTTTAATTTTTTATAATATTACAAACATACACATTATTGGGAATGTTTTGTTTTTATTTTTAAATGAAAATCAATTCCAACTGTAACCTGAATGACCATACTTGAATAGGTTTTTGTTTGAATTAGATTTTATACTAATCATAAAAATCATTATTTTTCTAATAATTGTGTCTATGTAATGAAGTAGCTCTGCAAAGGGTGATTTTACCAAGTCATGATATTTGTAAGCCCGGATTGAAACTCCGGCGGTTATCTCTATGGTTTAGGTATATAAAACATACACATTATTGGGAATGTTTTGTTTTTATTTTTAAATGAAAATCAATTCCAACTGTAACCTCAATGACCATACTTGAATAGGTTTTTGTTTGAATTAGATTTTATACTAATCATAAAAATCATTATTTTTCTAATAATTGTGTCTATGTAATGAAGTAGCTCTGCAAAGGGTGAGTTTACCAAGTCATGATATTTGTAAGCCCGTATTGAAACTCCGGCGGTTATCTCTATGGTTTAGGTATATAAAACATACACATTATTCGGAATGTTTTGTTTTTATTTTTAAATGAAAATCGATTCCAACTGTAACCTGAATGACCATACTTGAATAGGTTTTTGTTTGAATTAGATTTTATACTAATCATAAAAATCATTATTTTTTGCAATAATTGTGTCTATGTTAATGAAGTAGTTCTGTAAAGGGTGAATGTACCAAGTCATGATATTTGTAAGCCCGGATTGAAACTCCGGCGGTTATCTCTATGGTTTAGGTATATAAAACATATACATTATTGGGAATGTTTTGTTTTTATTTTTAAATGAAAATCAATTCCAACTGTTTATTCTTATGTTATTATTTAATTTTATTTCAGGTCCCGTAAAATATATTCAAGCAGCAACTACTCCTTGGCCTTAATCAGTGGAAGAAAACATCAATAAATATTATTTAAAATAGTATTAGAAATATATCACTGTGAAGAATGTAAGGACATAAAACCGAAATATATTTATGTTTGAATTTTATTTTCTATTAATAATTAAAAAATTTTTTCTCTAATATTGGTGTAGTTATTTTGATAATAAAATTTGAATAGATTTTTGTTTGTACAAGACTGTAAACAAATAATTAAAATCAATGTTACTCACTTTTGTAAAATTTTGTAAAAAATAAAGTTTAAAATTAAAGTTAAAATTTTTAATTTCAGTGTTCGTCATTATTTCATTATATTTCACTACTGTTTTTGATCCCTGTAAAAAGCTATCATTGCGTTAGTAGTTGGAGGTGGAGATAGTTCGGGTGATAAGGTATTAACAGAAAAGTCGATGGTTAGAGTTTAGTCGTGTCCGAAAAACTTGATTAAGTCATTGGGAATTCCCAAGAAATGACGTATTAGGCCTTGATATGTGTTTTGAGATAATATATTGTTGGGCCATGATCGTAAATAAAAAGATTAATACACAGAATATTTTTATAATAAATGAAAAATGTTTTCATTGCAATTGTTTGATCTTGTGTTAATATAATTTATAATAAAACTTAGACAATAAATTCTGCCATTGTTTTACATTCGAGTACAAAGAATAATAAAAAATATAAGATTTAGATATTAAGTATTGTTTGAAAGAACTATATGAATAATATTGATGTGATTTTTACGTCTGAGTTTTACTTTGAATAATATTTTTACTATGATAATTGAACTGATTCAACTTATTTAACATAATTTAATGTTTTATTGAATTTTACAGACATACTTTCAAATATTTTGCGTATTTCATTGTGTTTAAATGGAATAATGTGCATTTTTAAAAGTTTTTGTTGGAAAATTTAACAATTTTTTCAAGCAAATACCACCATAAATCTTGAACCAGGAGGAAAATTGTGAATCGTCTATAAAATTTTCAATAAAAAATCTTTAAAAAAAATTTTGGGTATGTCCAACCGATGTTGGCAAGCATTATAAATACATTAAATTTTGTTAAGAATTTTCATAGTCTAAATCTCCTTTGGCGTCCGAAATATAATCCCATTCATAGAAAAATCGTATGTAGCCTTTGAAGAATATCAGATCTACAACTTTTGGATGTTACAAACTATTCTATTTATTTTTATTGCACCTTAAAAGGCATTAAAAAAAAACAAACAAAAAAAAACATTTATTTGATAGAGTTATTCAATAGTCCCAGATTTGGAAGTATCCCGGATTTAGAAAAGTCAATTTTATTAAAAGTCTATGAATTACAACTTTGTCAAGTTCCGTTTATAAAGAGTTAATTTAAAAAAAAAAAAAAAATTAACCCTAATTGCGATTTTCATAAATTTCTATTTTATTATAGACAATTCACGATTTCGCGAAATATAATGTTCCCATTTGGATCAATTTTTGTTTACTTCTCGAAGAAAAGATGGACTCAATTGGACCAGGAAAACCCTTTTGAAAGTTACACCAAAAATAGTTGCTCTTTTATGAAAAAATCCTTGAAAATAATTCCAATTTAATTTAATGAATTTTTTCCAGCATTCAAACACAAGATATATATGTCTACATAGGAAAAGAGGTCCTACCAGATTAGGATTTTCAAAATTTTGATTTAAAATTCACAAAATATTTCCAAATGTAAAAAAAATGTTAAATACAAAATTTGTTATATAAGAAAACAGTTTAAAAAAATAATACTTCTTTAGCTTTCGAAGCTCATGTAATCCTTTAAAATGTCAAAATGTGTTGATTTGAATGAAATTTTTTTTGAAACCCACTAATTTTGAGTCATACTTTTCAATTTTTATATTATCGATTCGCTTTCTTTAACCCTTCTATGAAAAATCATGAACATACGTTTACTATCTTGAAATGCATTATAGATATGTGTGTTTTGACAGAATATTTGAAATATATGACCCAAATTTAGTTGGGTTACATACTTTGTTTGCAAAAATTGGTTAAAAATTGAGGATAATACAGCAAAATTAATTTTTAAGATTTTGGTGACGTCATAAGATTCACAAAATTTATTTTTTTCGATATCTTGGCCAAATTCTGGCCAATTTGAATGAACTTTTTTTTGAAACCCACTAATTTTGAGTCATACTTTTAATTTTAGTTTTATCGATTCGCTTACTTTAACCCTTCTATGAAAAATCAAGAACATACCCTTACTAACGAGAAATGCGTTATAGATATGTCTGTTTTGACAGAATATTTGAAATATATGACCCAAATTTAGTTGGGTTACATACTTTGTTTGCAAAATTGGTTAGAAATCTAGGATAATACAGCAAAATTAATTTTTTAAGGTTTTGGTTACGTCATAAGATTCAAAAAATTTATTTTTTCGATATCTTGGCCAAATTCTGGCCGATTTGAATGAAATTATTTTTGAAACCCACTAATTTTGTGTCATACTTTTCAGTTTTTATATTATCGATTCGCTTACTTTTTTAACCCTTCTACGAAAAATCAAGAACATACCCTTACTATCTTCAAATGCATTAAAGATATGTTTGTTTTGACAGATTATTTGAAAACTATGACCCAAATTTAGTTGGATTACATACTTTGTTTGCAAAATTGGTTAGAAATCTAGGATAATACAGCAAAATTAATTTTTTAAGGTTTTGGTTACGTCATAAGATTCAAAAAATTTATTTTTTCGATATCTTGGCCAAATTCTGGCCGATTTGAATGAAATTATTTTTGAAACCCACTAATTTTGTGTCATACTTTTCAGTTTTTATATTATCGATTCGCTTACTTTAACTCTTCTATGAAAAATCGTGACCAGACCCTTACTTTCTTGAAATGCAATAAAAATAAATTTGTTTTGACAGAATATTTGAAAAATGATTAAAAAAAAAAAAAACAATAAATTTATAGTTGTGATTTGTGAAAAATTTTAAATAGTGTTTTCATTTGTATACTAAATGTTAGAAAAGAAATCATTATGCTAAATTTGAAGAATAATCACAAATAGAAGTTTAACGCAAATGAAATGCATAAATTTTATTATCAAACACCAGCGTTTTAAGCTGAAAGACAAAAATATGAAAATAAATAAGAATAAAGTCGAAGACATCTGAATAAAATAAAAGCAATTTTAGCGAAAGTATTTGTTAATATTTATCAAAATCTAACAACGAAGTAAAACATTTATAACTTTTCATCCTTAAATTTGCATAATATATTATTAGAATAGTTGTATAATATAATAGGTGTATCATTCAATCAACTGAGAATTACTTTAATAATTAAAGTAGGTATTTGGAGAGTTTTTTTTTCTATCTACGAAAAAAGAGATAACACTGAAATTTTTTCGTGTATATTTGTATTTTGAACTTTTTTTTCAGTCAAAGAAAATCAAATATGTAAGTGAAACAATGTGTCAAAATATGGGGGACTGGGCGAGTTTAATTTTAAATTAAATATATAATTATAAAACATGGTCTTGAAACAAGTTAGGATTTATGTTTTTGGATTTATATAGAAAGCCAATGTGGAGCAATTGGTTAGTGTGTTGAGTTTTCAATCGAAAGGTCGGTGGTTCGGATCTATGTTGAGGTTTAAAATTTTTTATTCATATTAATTGATTATTGATTTAAATGTCACTATTCTCTTTGTATCATACAACGAGACAATTTAGCGTTATTGTTTGTGGACGTGGGTTGTCAAGTTATTTCATTATTTTTCAGGTTAGAAGTATTTGACAGTAATCGTTGTGAGGTTAGTTTTAAAAGACTCCGATTATCAGTTTCAAAGTGACAGTTAAAGTGAACACATCAATAATAAAAAACAGTGTTAGAAATATTAAACAGCAACCATTGTGATGTTAGTTTTAAAAGACGCGGCAATTCGGTAAGTCATATTAAAATTAAAATATTGATGAATTTAAAAAAATTTGCTATTATTATTATTTCATTATTTTAAACAAATTTGTATTATAAAAATTATTACTTTATTTTTTAGGTTGGAAATATTTGACAGTGATCTTTGTGAGGTTAGTTTTAAAATACTCCGATTGTCTAATTAAAATATTTCATAATTTGCAGATTTGAACTTTAGCAGTTTCAAAGTGACAGTTGATGTGAACACGCGGCAATTCGGTGAGTCATATTAAAATATTCATTAATTTATAAAAATTTGCTATTGTTATTAAAATTTCAATATTTTTCTGGTTAGAAATTTTTGACTGTGATCAATGTCAGGTTATTTTTAAAAGACGCAGCAATTCGGTGAGTCATATTAAAATATTGATAAACTTAAAAAAATTTGTAATTATTATTATTATTTCATTATTTTTCAGGTTGGAAATATTTGACAGTGATCATGTTAGGTTAGTTTTAAAAGACGCGGCAATTCGGTGAGTCATATTAAAATATTTATTAATCCAAAAAAAGTTGCTATTATAATTATTATTTCATATTTTTCAGGTTGGAAATATTTGACAGTGATGATTGTGAGGTTAGTTTTAAAAGACTCCGATTGTCAAATTCAAATATTTGATAATTTTCAAATTTGAACTTTATCAGTTTCAAAGTGACAGTTGAAGTGAACACATCAATAATAAAAAACAGTGTAAGAAATATTTGACAGTGATGATTGTGAGGTTAGTTTTAAAAGACGCGGCTATTCGGTGAGTCATATTTTAATATTTATTAATTTAAAAAAATTTGCTATTCTAATTATTATTTCATATTTTTCAGGTTGGAAATATTTGACAGTGATGATTGTGAGGTTAGTTTTAAAAGACTCCGATTGTAAAATTCAAATATTTCATAATTTGCAGATTTGAACTTTAGCAGTTTCAAAGTGACAGTTGAAGTGAACACGCGGCAATTCGGTGAGTCATATTAAAATATTCATTAATTTATAAAAATTTGCTATTATTATTATTATTTCATTATTTTAAACAAATTTGCTATTAAAAAAATTATTTCTTTATTTTTTAGGTTGGAAATATTTGACAGTGATCTTTGTGAGGTTAGTTTTAAAATACTCCGATTGTCTAATTAAAATATTTCATAATTTGCAGATTTGAACTTTAGCAGTTTCAAAGTGACAGTTGAAGTGAACACGCGGCAATTCGGTGAGTCATATTAAAATATTCATTAATTTATAAAAATTTGCTATTGTTATTAAAATTTCATTATTTTTCTGGTTAGAAATTTTTGACTGTGATCAATGTCAGGTTATTTTTAAAAGACTCAGCAATTCGGTGAGTCATATTAAAATATTGATATACTTAAAAAAATTTGTTATTATTATTATTATTTCATTATTTTTCAGGTTTGAAATATTTGACAGAGATCATTGTGAGGATAGTTTTAAAAGACGCGGCAATTCGGTGAGTCACATTAAAATATTGATTAATTTAAAAAAAATTGCTATTATTATTATTATTTAATATTTTTCAGGTTGGAATTAATTGACAGGGATCAGTGTGAGGTTAGTTTTAAAAGACTCCGATTGTCAAATTCAAATATTTCATAATTTGCAAAGTTGAACTTTATCAGTTTCAAAGTGACAGTTGAAGTGAACAAATCAATAATTTAAAACAGTGTTAGAAATATTTGGCAGTGTTCATTGTGAGGTTAGTTTTAAAAGACGCGGAAATTCGGTGAGTCATAATAAAATACTGATTAATTTAAAAAAATTTTCTATTATTATTATTTCATTATTTTTCAGGTTGGAAATACTTGACAGTGGTCATTGTCAGGTTAGTTTTAGAGGACGCGGCAATTCGGTGAGTCATATTAAAATATTAATTAATTTAAAAAAATTTGCTATTAATTTTATTATTTCATTATTTTTCAGGTTTGAAATATTTGACAGAGATCATTGTGAGGATAGTTTGAAAAGACGCGGCAATTCGGTGAGTCATATTAAAACATTGATTAATTTAAAAAAATTTGCTATTAATTTTATTATTTCATTATTTTTCAGGTTTGAAATATTTGACAGTGATCATTGTGAGGATAGTTTTTCAAGACGCGGCAATTCGGTGAGTCATATTAAAACATTGATTAATTTAAAAAAATTTGCTATTAATTTTATTATTTCATTATTTTTCAGGTTTGAAATATTTGACAGAGATCATTGTGAGGATAGTTTTAATAGACGCGGCAATTCGGTGAGTCATATTAAAATATTGATTAATTTAAAATAATTTGCTATTATTATTTATTATTTCATAATTTTAAATAAATTTGCTATTATTGTAATTTCAATATTTTTCAGGTTGGAAATATTTGAGAGTGATCATTGTCAGGTTGGTTTTAAAAGTCGCAGTTATTCGGTATGACGGTTTGAATTAGATTTTATACTAATCATAAAATCATTATTTTTTCAATAATTGTGTCTATGTTAATGAAGTAGCTCTGCAAAGGGTGATTTTACCAAGTCATGATATTTGTAAGCCCGGATTGAAACTCCGGCGGTTATCTCTATGGTTTAGGTATATAAAACATACACATTATTGGGAATGTTTTGTTTTTATTTTTAAATGAAAATCAATTCCAACTGTAACCTGAATGACCATACTTGAATAGGTTTTTGTTTGAATTAGATTTTATACTAATCATAAAAATCATTATTTTTCTAATAATTGTGTCTATGTAATGAAGTAGCTCTGCAAAGGGTGATTTTACCAAATCATGATATTTGTAAGCCCGGATTGAAACTCCGGCGGTTATCTCTATGGTTTAGGTATATAAAACATACACATTATTGGGAATGTTTTGTTTTTATTTTTAAATGAAAATCAATTCCAACTGTAACCTCAATGACCATACTTGAATAGGTTTTTGTTTGAATTAGATTTTATACTAATCATAAAAATCATTATTTTTCTAATAATTGTGTCTATGTAATGAAGTAGCTCTGCAAAGGGTGATTTTACCAAGTCATGATATTTGTAAGCCCGGATTGAAACTCCGGCGGTTATCTCTATGGTTTAGGTATATAAAACATACACATTATTGGGAATGTTTTGTTTTTATTTTTAAATGAAAATCAATTCCAACTGTAACCTCAATGACCATACTTGAATAGGTTTTTGTTTGAATTAGATTTTATACTAATCATAAAAATCATTATTTTTCTAATAATTGTGTCTATGTAATGAAGTAGCTCTGCAAAGGGTGAGTTTACCAAGTCATGATATTTGTAAGCCCGGATTGAAACTCCGGCGGTTATCTCTATGGTTTAGGTATATAAAACATACACATTATTCGGAATGTTTTGTTTTTATTTTTAAATGAAAATCGATTCCAACTGTAACCTGAATGACCATACTTGAATAGGTTTTTGTTTGAATTAGATTTTATACTAATCATAAAAATCATTATTTTTTGCAATAATTGTGTCTATGTTAATGAAGTAGCTCTGCAAAGGGTGATTTTACCAAGTCATGATATTTGTAAGCCCGGATTGAAACTCCGGCGGTTATCTCTATGGTTTAGGTATATAAAACATATACATTATTGGGAATGTTTTGTTTTTATTTTTAAATGAAAATCAATTCCAACTGTTTATTCTTATGTTATTATTTAATTTTATTTCAGGTCCCGTAAAATATATTCAAGCAGCAACTACTCCTTGGCCTTAATCAGTGGAAGAAAACATCAATAAATATTATTTAAAATAGTATTAGAAATATATCACTGTGAAGAATGTAAGGACATAAAACCGAAATATATTTATGTTTGAATTTTATTTTCTATTAATAATTAAAAAATTTTTTCTCTAATATTGGTGTAGTTATTTTGATAATAAAATTTGAATAGATTTTTGTTTGTACAAGACTGTAAACAAATAATTAAAATCAATGTTACTCACTTTTGTAAAATTTTGTAAAAAATAAAGTTTAAAATAAAAGTTAAAATTTTTAATTTCAGTGTTCGTCATTATTTCATTATATTTCACTACTGTTTTTGATCCCTGTAAAAAGCTATCATTGCGTTAGTAGTTGGAGGTGGAGATAGTTCGGGTGATAAGGTATTAACAGAAAAGTCGATGGTTAGAGTTTAGTCGTGTCCGAAAAACTTGATTAAGTCATTGGGAATTCCCAAGAAATGACGTATTAGGCCTTGATATGTGTTTTGAGATAATATATTGTTGGGCCATGATCGTAAATAAAAAGATTAATACACAGAATATTTTTATAATAAATGAAAAATGTTTTCATTGCAATTGTTTGATCTTGTGTTAATATAATTTATAATAAAACTTAGACAATAAATTCTGCCATTGTTTTACACTCGAGTACAAAGAATAATAAAAAATATAAGATTTAGATATTAAGTATTGTTTGAAAGAACTATATGAATAATATTGATGTGATTTTTACGTCTGAGTTTTACTTTGAATAATATTTTTACTATGATAATTGAACTGATTCAACTTATTTAACATAATTTAATGTTTTATTGAATTTTACAGACATACTTTCAAATATTTTGCGTATTTCATTGTGTTTAAATGGAATAATGTGCATTTTTAAAAGTTTTTGTTGGAAAATTTAACAATTTTTTCAAGCAAATACCACCATAAATCTTGAACCAGGAGGAAAATTGTGAATCGTCTATAAAATTTTCAATAAAAAATCTTTAAAAAAAATTTTGGGTATGTCCAACCGATGTTGGCAAGCATTATAAATACATTAAATTTTGTTAAGAATTTTCATAGTCTAAATCTCCTTTGGCGTCCGAAATATAATCCCATTCATAGAAAAATCGTATGTAGCCTTTGAAGAATATCAGATCTACAACTTTTGGATGTTACAAACTATTCTATTTATTTTTATTGCACCTTAAAAGGCATTAAAAAAAAAAACAAACAAAAAAAAACATTTATTTGATAGAGTTATTCAATAGTCCCAGATTTGGAAGTATCCCGGATTTAGAAAAGTCAATTTTATTAAAAGTCTATGAATTACAACTTTGTCAAGTTCCGTTTATAAAGAGTTAATTTAAAAAAAAAAAAAAAATTAACCCTAATTGCGATTTTCATAAATTTCTATTTTATTATAGACAATTCACGATTTCGCGAAATATAATGTTCCCATTTGGATCAATTTTTGTTTACTTCTCGAAGAAAAGATGGACTCAATTGGACCAGGAAAACCCTTTTGAAAGTTACACCAAAAATAGTTGCTCTTTTATGAAAAAATCCTTGAAAATAATTCCAATTTAATTTAATGAATTTTTTCCAGCATTCAAACACAAGATATATATGTCTACATAGGAAAAGAGGTCCTACCAGATTAGGATTTTCAAAATTTTGATTTAAAATTCACAAAATATTTCCAAATGTAAAAAAAATGTTAAATACAAAATTTGTTATATAAGAAAACAGTTTAAAAAAATAATACTTCTTTAGCTTTCGAAGCTCATGTAATCCTTTAAAATGTCAAAATGTGTTGATTTGAATGAAATTTTTTTTGAAACCCACTAATTTTGAGTCATACTTTTCAATTTTTATATTATCGATTCGCTTTCTTTAACCCTTCTATGAAAAATCATGAACATACGTTTACTATCTTGAAATGCATTATAGATATGTGTGTTTTGACAGAATATTTGAAATATATGACCCAAATTTAGTTGGGTTACATACTTTGTTTGCAAAAATTGGTTAAAAATTGAGGATAATACAGCAAAATTAATTTTTAAGATTTTGGTGACGTCATAAGATTCACAAAATTTATTTTTTTCGATATCTTGGCCAAATTCTGGCCAATTTGAATGAACTTTTTTTTGAAACCCACTAATTTTGAGTCATACTTTTAATTTTAGTTTTATCGATTCGCTTACTTTAACCCTTCTATGAAAAATCAAGAACATACCCTTACTATCGAGAAATGCGTTATAGATATGTGTGTTTTGACAGAATATTTGAAAACTATAACCCAAATTTAGTTGGATTACATACTTTGTTTGCAAAAATTGGTTAAAAATTGAGGATAATACAGCAAAATTAATTTTTTAAGGTTTTGGTTACGTCATAAGATTCAAAAAATTTATTTTTTCGATATCTTGGCCAAATTCTGGCCGATTTGAATGAACTTTTTTTTGAAACACACTAATTTTGAGTCATACTTTTCAATTTTTATATTATCGATTCGCTTACTTTTTTAACCCTTCTACGAAAAATCAAGAACATACCCTTACTATCTTCAAATGCATTAAAGATATGTTTGTTTTGACAGATTATTTGAAAACTATGACCCAAATTTAGTTGGATTACATACTTTGTTTGCAAAATTGGTTAGAAATCTAGGATAATACAGCAAAATTAATTTTTTAAGGTTTTGGTTACGTCATAAGATTCAAAAAATTTATTTTTTCGATATCTTGGCCAAATTCTGGCCGATTTGAATGAAATTATTTTTGAAACCCACTAATTTTGTGTCATACTTTTCAGTTTTTATATTATCGATTCGCTTACTTTTTTAACCCTTCTACGAAAAATCAAGAACATACCCTTACTATCTTCAAATGCATTAAAGATATGTTTGTTTTGACAGATTATTTGAAAACTATGACCCAAATTTAGTTGGATTACATACTTTGTTTGCAAAATTGGTTAGAAATCTAGGATAATACAGCAAAATTAATTTTTTAAGGTTTTGGTTACGTCATAAGATTCAAAAAATTTATTTTTTCGATATCTTGGCCAAATTCTGGCCGATTTGAATGAAATTATTTTTGAAACCCACTAATTTTGTGTCATACTTTTCAGTTTTTATATTATCGATTCGCTTACTTTAACTCTTCTATGAAAAATCGTGACCAGACCCTTACTTTCTTGAAATGCAATAAAAATAAATTTGTTTTGACAGAATATTTGAAAAATGATTAAAAAAAAAAAAAACAATAAATTTATAGTTGTGATTTGTGAAAAATTTTAAATAGTGTTTTCATTTGTATACTAAATGTTAGAAAAGAAATCATTATGCTAAATTTGAAGAATAATCACAAATAGAAGTTTAACGCAAATGAAATGCATAAATTTTATTATCAAACACCAGCGTTTTAAGCTGAAAGACAAAAATATGAAAATAAATAAGAATAAAGTCGAAGACATCTGAATAAAATAAAAGCAATTTTAGCGAAAGTATTTGTTAATATTTATCAAAATCTAACAACGAAGTAAAACATTTATAACTTTTCATCCTTAAATTTGCATAATATATTATTAGAATAGTTGTATAATATAATAGGTGTATCATTCAATCAACTGAGAATTACTTTAATAATTAAAGTAGGTATTTGGAGAGTTTTTTTTTCTATCTACGAAAAAAGAGATAACACTGAAATTTTTTCGTGTATATTTGTATTTTGAACTTTTTTTTCAGTCAAAGAAAATCAAATATGTAAGTGAAACAATGTGTCAAAATATGGGGGACTGGGCGAGTTTAATTTTAAATTAAATATATAATTATAAAACATGGTCTTGAAACAAGTTAGGATTTATGTTTTTGGATTTATATAGAAAGCCAATGTGGAGCAATTGGTTAGTGTGTTGAGTTTTCAATCGAAAGGTCGGTGGTTCGGATCTATGTTGAGGTTTAAAATTTTTTATTCATATTAATTGATTATTGATTTAAATGTCACTATTCTCTTTGTATCATACAACGAGACAATTTAGCGTTATTGTTTGTGGACGTGGGTTGTCAAGTTATTTCATTATTTTTCAGGTTAGAAGTATTTGACAGTAATCGTTGTGAGGTTAGTTTTAAAAGACTCCGATTATCAGTTTCAAAGTGACAGTTAAAGTGAACACATCAATAATAAAAAACAGTGTTAGAAATATTAAACAGCAACCATTGTGATGTTAGTTTTAAAAGACGCGGCAATTCGGTAAGTCATATTAAAATTAAAATATTGATGAATTTAAAAAAATTTGCTATTATTATTATTTCATTATTTTAAACAAATTTGTATTATAAAAATTATTTCTTTATTTTTTAGGTTGGAAATATTTGACAGTGATCTTTGTGAGGTTAGTTTTAAAATACTCCGATTGTCTAATTAAAATATTTCATAATTTGCAGATTTGAACTTTAGCAGTTTCAAAGTGACAGTTGATGTGAACACGCGGCAATTCGGTGAGTCATATTAAAATATTCATTAATTTATAAAAATTTGCTATTATTATTATAATTTCATTATTTTTCTGGTTAGAAATTTTTTACTGTGATCATTGTCAGGTTATTTTTAAAAGACGCAGCAATTCGGTGAGTCATATTAAAATATTGATAAACTTAAAAAAATTTGTAATTATTATTATTATTTCATTATTTTTCAGGTTGGAAATATTTGACAGTGATCATGTTAGGTTAGTTTTAAAAGACGCGGCAATTCGGTGAGTCATATTAAAATATTTATTAATCCAAAAAAAGTTGCTATTATAATTATTATTTCATATTTTTCAGGTTGGAAATATTTGACAGTGATGATTGTGAGGTTAGTTTTAAAAGACTCCGATTGTCAAATTCAAATATTTGATAATTTTCAAATTTGAACTTTATCAGTTTCAAAGTGACAGTTGAAGTGAACACATCAATAATAAAAAACAGTGTAAGAAATATTTGACAGTGATGATTGTGAGGTTAGTTTTAAAAGACGCGGCTATTCGGTGAGTCATATTTTAATATTTATTAATTTAAAAAAATTTGCTATTCTAATTATTATTTCATATTTTTCAGGTTGGAAATATTTGACAGTGATGATTGTGAGGTTAGTTTTAAAAGACTCCGATTGTAAAATTCAAATATTTCATAATTTGCAGATTTGAACTTTAGCAGTTTCAAAGTGACAGTTGAAGTGAACACGCGGCAATTCGGTGAGTCATATTAAAATATTCATTAATTTATAAAAATTTGCTATTATTATTATTATTTCATTATTTTAAACAAATTTGCTATTAAAAAAATTATTTCTTTATTTTTTAGGTTGGAAATATTTGACAGTGATCTTTGTGAGGTTAGTTTTAAAATACTCCGATTGTCTAATTAAAATATTTCATAATTTGCAGATTTGAACTTTAGCAGTTTCAAAGTGACAGTTGAAGTGAACACGCGGCAATTCGGTGAGTCATATTAAAATATTCATTAATTTATAAAAATTTGCTATTGTTATTAAAATTTCATTATTTTTCTGGTTAGAAATTTTTGACTGTGATCAATGTCAGGTTATTTTTAAAAGACGCAGCAATTCGGTGAGTCATATTAAAATATTGATATACTTAAAAAAATTTGTTATTATTATTATTATTTCATTATTTTTCAGGTTTGAAATATTTGACAGAGATCATTGTGAGGATAGTTTTAAAAGACGCGGCAATTCGGTGAGTCACATTAAAATATTGATTAATTTAAAAAAAATTGCTATTATTATTATTATTTAATATTTTTCAGGTTGGAATTAATTGACAGGGATCAGTGTGAGGTTAGTTTTAAAAGACTCCGATTGTCAAATTCAAATATTTCATAATTTGCAAAGTTGAACTTTATCAGTTTCAAAGTGACAGTTGAAGTGAACAAATCAATAATTTAAAACAGTGTTAGAAATATTTGGCAGTGTTCATTGTGAGGTTAGTTTTAAAAGACGCGGAAATTCGGTGAGTCATAATAAAATACTGATTAATTTAAAAAAATTTTCTATTATTATTATTTCATTATTTTTCAGGTTGGAAATACTTGACAGTGGTCATTGTCAGGTTAGTTTTAGAGGACGCGGCAATTCGGTGAGTCATATTAAAATATTAATTAATTTAAAAAAATTTGCTATTAATTTTATTATTTCATTATTTTTCAGGTTTGAAATATTTGACAGAGATCATTGTGAGGATAGTTTGAAAAGACGCGGCAATTCGGTGAGTCATATTAAAACATTGATTAATTTAAAAAAATTTGCTATTAATTTTATTATTTCATTATTTTTCAGGTTTGAAATATTTGACAGAGATCATTGTGAGGATAGTTTTTCAAGACGCGGCAATTCGGTGAGTCATATTAAAACATTGATTAATTTAAAAAAATTTGCTATTAATTTTATTATTTCATTATTTTTCAGGTTTGAAATATTTGACAGAGATCATTGTGAGGATAGTTTTAATAGACGCGGCAATTCGGTGAGTCATATTAAAATATTGATTAATTTAAAATAATTTGCTATTATTATTTATTATTTCATAATTTTAAATAAATTTGCTATTATTGTAATTTCAATATTTTTCAGGTTGGAAATATTTGAGAGTGATCATTGTCAGGTTGGTTTTAAAAGTCGCAGTTATTCGGTATGACGGTTTGAATTAGATTTTATACTAATCATAAAATCATTATTTTTTCAATAATTGTGTCTATGTTAATGAAGTAGCTCTGCAAAGGGTGATTTTACCAAGTCATGATATTTGTAAGCCCGGATTGAAACTCCGGCGGTTATCTCTATGGTTTAGGTATATAAAACATACACATTATTGGGAATGTTTTGTTTTTATTTTTAAATGAAAATCAATTCCAACTGTAACCTGAATGACCATACTTGAATAGGTTTTTGTTTGAATTAGATTTTATACTAATCATAAAAATCATTATTTTTCTAATAATTGTGTCTATGTAATGAAGTAGCTCTGCAAAGGGTGATTTTACCAAATCATGATATTTGTAAGCCCGGATTGAAACTCCGGCGGTTATCTCTATGGTTTAGGTATATAAAACATACACATTATTGGGAATGTTTTGTTTTTATTTTTAAATGAAAATCAATTCCAACTGTAACCTCAATGACCATACTTGAATAGGTTTTTGTTTGAATTAGATTTTATACTAATCATAAAAATCATTATTTTTCTAATAATTGTGTCTATGTAATGAAGTAGCTCTGCAAAGGGTGATTTTACCAAGTCATGATATTTGTAAGCCCGGATTGAAACTCCGGCGGTTATCTCTATGGTTTAGGTATATAAAACATACACATTATTGGGAATGTTTTGTTTTTATTTTTAAATGAAAATCAATTCCAACTGTAACCTCAATGACCATACTTGAATAGGTTTTTGTTTGAATTAGATTTTATACTAATCATAAAAATCATTATTTTTCTAATAATTGTGTCTATGTAATGAAGTAGCTCTGCAAAGGGTGAGTTTACCAAGTCATGATATTTGTAAGCCCGGATTGAAACTCCGGCGGTTATCTCTATGGTTTAGGTATATAAAACATACACATTATTCGGAATGTTTTGTTTTTATTTTTAAATGAAAATCGATTCCAACTGTAACCTGAATGACCATACTTGAATAGGTTTTTGTTTGAATTAGATTTTATACTAATCATAAAAATCATTATTTTTTTGCAATAATTGTGTCTATGTTAATGAAGTAGTTCTGTAAAGGGTGAATGTACCAAGTCATGATATTTGTAAGCCCGGATTGAAACTCCGGCGGTTATCTCTATGGTTTAGGTATATAAAACATATACATTATTGGGAATGTTTTGTTTTTATTTTTAAATGAAAATCAATTCCAACTGTTTATTCTTATGTTATTATTTAATTTTATTTCAGGTCCCGTAAAATATATTCAAGCAGCAACTACTCCTTGGCCTTAATCAGTGGAAGAAAACATCAATAGTTATTATTTAAAATAGTATTAGAAATATATCACTGTGAAGAATGTAAGGACATAAAACCGAAATATATTTATGTTTGAATTTTATTTTCTATTAATAATTAAAAAATTTTTTCTCTAATATTGGTGTAGTTATTTTGATAATAAAATTTGAATAGATTTTTGTTTGTACAAGACTGTAAACAAATAATTAAAATCAATGTTACTCACTTTTGTAAAATTTTGTAAAAAATAAAGTTTAAAATAAAAGTTAAAATTTTTAATTTCAGTGTTCGTCATTATTTCATTATATTTCACTACTGTTTTTGATCCCTGTAAAAAGCTATCATTGCGTTAGTAGTTGGAGGTGGAGATAGTTCGGGTGATAAGGTATTAACAGAAAAGTCGATGGTTAGAGTTTAGTCGTGTCCGAAAAACTTGATTAAGTCATTGGGAATTCCCAAGAAATGACGTATTAGGCCTTGATATGTGTTTTGAGATAATATATTGTTGGGCCATGATCGTAAATAAAAAGATTAATACACAGAATATTTTTATAATAAATGAAAAATGTTTTCATTGCAATTGTTTGATCTTGTGTTAATATAATTTATAATAAAACTTAGACAATAAATTCTGCCATTGTTTTACACTCGAGTACAAAGAATAATAAAAAATATAAGATTTAGATATTAAGTATTGTTTGAAAGAACTATATGAATAATATTGATGTGATTTTTACGTCTGAGTTTTACTTTGAATAATATTTTTACTATGATAATTGAACTGATTCAACTTATTTAACATAATTTAATGTTTTATTGAATTTTACAGACATACTTTCAAATATTTTGCGTATTTCATTGTGTTTAAATGGAATAATGTGCATTTTTAAAAGTTTTTGTTGGAAAATTTAACAATTTTTTCAAGCAAATACCACCATAAATCTTGAACCAGGAGGAAAATTGTGAATCGTCTATAAAATTTTCAATAAAAAATCTTTAAAAAAAATTTTGGGTATGTCCAACCGATGTTGGCAAGCATTATAAATACATTAAATTTTGTTAAGAATTTTCATAGTCTAAATCTCCTTTGGCGTCCGAAATATAATCCCATTCATAGAAAAATCGTATGTAGCCTTTGAAGAATATCAGATCTACAACTTTTGGATGTTACAAACTATTCTATTTATTTTTATTGCACCTTAAAAGGCATTAAAAAAAAAAACAAACAAAAAAAAACATTTATTTGATAGAGTTATTCAATAGTCCCAGATTTGGAAGTATCCCGGATTTAGAAAAGTCAATTTTATTAAAAGTCTATGAATTACAACTTTGTCAAGTTCCGTTTATAAAGAGTTAATTTAAAAAAAAAAAAAAAAATTAACCCTAATTGCGATTTTCATAAATTTCTATTTTATTATAGACAATTCACGATTTCGCGAAATATAATGTTCCCATTTGGATCAATTTTTGTTTACTTCTCGAAGAAAAGATGGACTCAATTGGACCAGGAAAACCCTTTTGAAAGTTACACCAAAAATAGTTGCTCTTTTATGAAAAAATCCTTGAAAATAATTCCAATTTAATTTAATGAATTTTTTCCAGCATTCAAACACAAGATATATATGTCTACATAGGAAAAGAGGTCCTACCAGATTAGGATTTTCAAAATTTTGATTTAAAATTCACAAAATATTTCCAAATGTAAAAAAAATGTTAAATACAAAATTTGTTATATAAGAAAACAGTTTAAAAAAATAATACTTCTTTAGCTTTCGAAGCTCATGTAATCCTTTAAAATGTCAAAATGTGTTGATTTGAATGAAATTTTTTTTGAAACCCACTAATTTTGAGTCATACTTTTCAATTTTTATATTATCGATTCGCTTTCTTTAACCCTTCTATGAAAAATCATGAACATACGTTTACTATCTTGAAATGCATTATAGATATGTGTGTTTTGACAGAATATTTGAAATATATGACCCAAATTTAGTTGGGTTACATACTTTGTTTGCAAAAATTGGTTAAAAATTGAGGATAATACAGCAAAATTAATTTTTAAGATTTTGGTGACGTCATAAGATTCACAAAATTTATTTTTTTCGATATCTTGGCCAAATTCTGGCCAATTTGAATGAACTTTTTTTTGAAACCCACTAATTTTGAGTCATACTTTTAATTTTAGTTTTATCGATTCGCTTACTTTAACCCTTCTATGAAAAATCAAGAACATACCCTTACTATCGAGAAATGCGTTATAGATATGTGTGTTTTGACAGAATATTTGAAAACTATAACCCAAATTTAGTTGGATTACATACTTTGTTTGCAAAAATTGGTTAAAAATTGAGGATAATACAGCAAAATTAATTTTTTAAGGTTTTGGTTACGTCATAAGATTCAAAAAATTTATTTTTTCGATATCTTGGCCAAATTCTGGCCGATTTGAATGAACTTTTTTTTGAAACACACTAATTTTGAGTCATACTTTTCAATTTTTATATTATCGATTCGCTTACTTTTTTAACCCTTCTACGAAAAATCAAGAACATACCCTTACTATCTTCAAATGCATTAAAGATATGTTTGTTTTGACAGATTATTTGAAAACTATGACCCAAATTTAGTTGGATTACATACTTTGTTTGCAAAATTGGTTAGAAATCTAGGATAATACAGCAAAATTAATTTTTTAAGGTTTTGGTTACGTCATAAGATTCAAAAAATTTATTTTTTCGATATCTTGGCCAAATTCTGGCCGATTTGAATGAAATTATTTTTGAAACCCACTAATTTTGTGTCATACTTTTCAGTTTTTATATTATCGATTCGCTTACTTTTTTAACCCTTCTACGAAAAATCAAGAACATACCCTTACTATCTTCAAATGCATTAAAGATATGTTTGTTTTGACAGATTATTTGAAAACTATGACCCAAATTTAGTTGGATTACATACTTTGTTTGCAAAATTGGTTAGAAATCTAGGATAATACAGCAAAATTAATTTTTTAAGGTTTTGGTTACGTCATAAGATTCAAAAAATTTATTTTTTCGATATCTTGGCCAAATTCTGGCCGATTTGAATGAAATTATTTTTGAAACCCACTAATTTTGTGTCATACTTTTCAGTTTTTATATTATCGATTCGCTTACTTTAACTCTTCTATGAAAAATCGTGACCAGACCCTTACTTTCTTGAAATGCAATAAAAATAAATTTGTTTTGACAGAATATTTGAAAAATGATTAAAAAAAAAAAAAAACAATAAATTTATAGTTGTGATTTGTGAAAAATTTTAAATAGTGTTTTCATTTGTATACTAAATGTTAGAAAAGAAATCATTATGCTAAATTTGAAGAATAATCACAAATAGAAGTTTAACGCAAATGAAATGCATAAATTTTATTATCAAACACCAGCGTTTTAAGCTGAAAGACAAAAATATGAAAATAAATAAGAATAAAGTCGAAGACATCTGAATAAAATAAAAGCAATTTTAGCGAAAGTATTTGTTAATATTTATCAAAATCTAACAACGAAGTAAAACATTTATAACTTTTCATCCTTAAATTTGCATAATATATTATTAGAATAGTTGTATAATATAATAGGTGTATCATTCAATCAACTGAGAATTACTTTAATAATTAAAGTAGGTATTTGGAGAGTTTTTTTTTCTATCTACGAAAAAAGAGATAACACTGAAATTTTTTCGTGTATATTTGTATTTTGAACTTTTTTTTCAGTCAAAGAAAATCAAATATGTAAGTGAAACAATGTGTCAAAATATGGGGGACTGGGCGAGTTTAATTTTAAATTAAATATATAATTATAAAACATGGTCTTGAAACAAGTTAGGATTTATGTTTTTGGATTTATATAGAAAGCCAATGTGGAGCAATTGGTTAGTGTGTTGAGTTTTCAATCGAAAGGTCGGTGGTTCGGATCTATGTTGAGGTTTAAAATTTTTTATTCATATTAATTGATTATTGATTTAAATGTCACTATTCTCTTTGTATCATACAACGAGACAATTTAGCGTTATTGTTTGTGGACGTGGGTTGTCAAGTTATTTCATTATTTTTCAGGTTAGAAGTATTTGACAGTAATCGTTGTGAGGTTAGTTTTAAAAGACTCCGATTATCAGTTTCAAAGTGACAGTTAAAGTGAACACATCAATAATAAAAAACAGTGTTAGAAATATTAAACAGCAACCATTGTGATGTTAGTTTTAAAAGACGCGGCAATTCGGTAAGTCATATTAAAATTAAAATATTGATGAATTTAAAAAAATTTGCTATTATTATTATTTCATTATTTTAAACAAATTTGTATTATAAAAATTATTACTTTATTTTTTAGGTTGGAAATATTTGACAGTGATCTTTGTGAGGTTAGTTTTAAAATACTCCGATTGTCTAATTAAAATATTTCATAATTTGCAGATTTGAACTTTAGCAGTTTCAAAGTGACAGTTGATGTGAACACGCGGCAATTCGGTGAGTCATATTAAAATATTCATTAATTTATAAAAATTTGCTATTATTATTATAATTTCATTATTTTTCTGGTTAGAAATTTTTTACTGTGATCATTGTCAGGTTATTTTTAAAAGACGCAGCAATTCGGTGAGTCATATTAAAATATTGATAAACTTAAAAAAATTTGTAATTATTATTATTATTTCATTATTTTTCAGGTTGGAAATATTTGACAGTGATCATTGTTAGGTTAGTTTTAAAAGACGCGGCAATTCGGTGAGTCATATTAAAATATTTATTAATCCAAAAAAAGTTGCTATTATAATTATTATTTCATATTTTTCAGGTTGGAAATATTTGACAGTGATGATTGTGAGGTTAGTTTTAAAAGACTCCGATTGTCAAATTCAAATATTTGATAATTTTCAAATTTGAACTTTATCAGTTTCAAAGTGACAGTTGAAGTGAACACATCAATAATAAAAAACAGTGTAAGAAATATTTGACAGTGATGATTGTGAGGTTAGTTTTAAAAGACGCGGCTATTCGGTGAGTCATATTTTAATATTTATTAATTTAAAAAAATTTGCTATTCTAATTATTATTTCATATTTTTCAGGTTGGAAATATTTGACAGTGATGATTGTGAGGTTAGTTTTAAAAGACTCCGATTGTAAAATTCAAATATTTCATAATTTGCAGATTTGAACTTTAGCAGTTTCAAAGTGACAGTTGAAGTGAACACGCGGCAATTCGGTGAGTCATATTAAAATATTCATTAATTTATAAAAATTTGCTATTATTATTATTATTTCATTATTTTAAACAAATTTGCTATTAAAAAAATTATTTCTTTATTTTTTAGGTTGGAAATATTTGACAGTGATCTTTGTGAGGTTAGTTTTAAAATACTCCGATTGTCTAATTAAAATATTTCATAATTTGCAGATTTGAACTTTAGCAGTTTCAAAGTGACAGTTGAAGTGAACACGCGGCAATTCGGTGAGTCATATTAAAATATTCATTAATTTATAAAAATTTGCTATTGTTATTAAAATTTCATTATTTTTCTGGTTAGAAATTTTTGACTGTGATCAATGTCAGGTTATTTTTAAAAGACTCAGCAATTCGGTGAGTCATATTAAAATATTGATATACTTAAAAAAATTTGTTATTATTATTATTATTTCATTATTTTTCAGGTTTGAAATATTTGACAGAGATCATTGTGAGGATAGTTTTAAAAGACGCGGCAATTCGGTGAGTCACATTAAAATATTGATTAATTTAAAAAAAATTGCTATTATTATTATTATTTAATATTTTTCAGGTTGGAATTAATTGACAGGGATCAGTGTGAGGTTAGTTTTAAAAGACTCCGATTGTCAAATTCAAATATTTCATAATTTGCAAAGTTGAACTTTATCAGTTTCAAAGTGACAGTTGAAGTGAACAAATCAATAATTTAAAACAGTGTTAGAAATATTTGGCAGTGTTCATTGTGAGGTTAGTTTTAAAAGACGCGGAAATTCGGTGAGTCATAATAAAATACTGATTAATTTAAAAAAATTTTCTATTATTATTATTTCATTATTTTTCAGGTTGGAAATACTTGACAGTGGTCATTGTCAGGTTAGTTTTAGAGGACGCGGCAATTCGGTGAGTCATATTAAAATATTAATTAATTTAAAAAAATTTGCTATTAATTTTATTATTTCATTATTTTTCAGGTTTGAAATATTTGACAGAGATCATTGTGAGGATAGTTTGAAAAGACGCGGCAATTCGGTGAGTCATATTAAAACATTGATTAATTTAAAAAAATTTGCTATTAATTTTATTATTTCATTATTTTTCAGGTTTGAAATATTTGACAGTGATCATTGTGAGGATAGTTTTTCAAGACGCGGCAATTCGGTGAGTCATATTAAAACATTGATTAATTTAAAAAAATTTGCTATTAATTTTATTATTTCATTATTTTTCAGGTTTGAAATATTTGACAGAGATCATTGTGAGGATAGTTTTAATAGACGCGGCAATTCGGTGAGTCATATTAAAATATTGATTAATTTAAAATAATTTGCTATTATTATTTATTATTTCATAATTTTAAATAAATTTGCTATTATTGTAATTTCAATATTTTTCAGGTTGGAAATATTTGAGAGTGATCATTGTCAGGTTGGTTTTAAAAGTCGCAGTTATTCGGTATGACGGTTTGAATTAGATTTTATACTAATCATAAAATCATTATTTTTTCAATAATTGTGTCTATGTTAATGAAGTAGCTCTGCAAAGGGTGATTTTACCAAGTCATGATATTTGTAAGCCCGGATTGAAACTCCGGCGGTTATCTCTATGGTTTAGGTATATAAAACATACACATTATTGGGAATGTTTTGTTTTTATTTTTAAATGAAAATCAATTCCAACTGTAACCTGAATGACCATACTTGAATAGGTTTTTGTTTGAATTAGATTTTATACTAATCATAAAAATCATTATTTTTCTAATAATTGTGTCTATGTAATGAAGTAGCTCTGCAAAGGGTGATTTTACCAAATCATGATATTTGTAAGCCCGGATTGAAACTCCGGCGGTTATCTCTATGGTTTAGGTATATAAAACATACACATTATTGGGAATGTTTTGTTTTTATTTTTAAATGAAAATCAATTCCAACTGTAACCTCAATGACCATACTTGAATAGGTTTTTGTTTGAATTAGATTTTATACTAATCATAAAAATCATTATTTTTCTAATAATTGTGTCTATGTAATGAAGTAGCTCTGCAAAGGGTGATTTTACCAAGTCATGATATTTGTAAGCCCGGATTGAAACTCCGGCGGTTATCTCTATGGTTTAGGTATATAAAACATACACATTATTGGGAATGTTTTGTTTTTATTTTTAAATGAAAATCAATTCCAACTGTAACCTCAATGACCATACTTGAATAGGTTTTTGTTTGAATTAGATTTTATACTAATCATAAAAATCATTATTTTTCTAATAATTGTGTCTATGTAATGAAGTAGCTCTGCAAAGGGTGAGTTTACCAAGTCATGATATTTGTAAGCCCGGATTGAAACTCCGGCGGTTATCTCTATGGTTTAGGTATATAAAACATACACATTATTCGGAATGTTTTGTTTTTATTTTTAAATGAAAATCGATTCCAACTGTAACCTGAATGACCATACTTGAATAGGTTTTTGTTTGAATTAGATTTTATACTAATCATAAAAATCATTATTTTTTGCAATAATTGTGTCTATGTTAATGAAGTAGTTCTGTAAAGGGTGAATGTACCAAGTCATGATATTTGTAAGCCCGGATTGAAACTCCGGCGGTTATCTCTATGGTTTAGGTATATAAAACATATACATTATTGGGAATGTTTTGTTTTTATTTTTAAATGAAAATCAATTCCAACTGTTTATTCTTATGTTATTATTTAATTTTATTTCAGGTCCCGTAAAATATATTCAAGCAGCAACTACTCCTTGGCCTTAATCAGTGGAAGAAAACATCAATAAATATTATTTAAAATAGTATTAGAAATATATCACTGTGAAGAATGTAAGGACATAAAACCGAAATATATTTATGTTTGAATTTTATTTTCTATTAATAATTAAAAAATTTTTTCTCTAATATTGGTGTAGTTATTTTGATAATAAAATTTGAATAGATTTTTGTTTGTACAAGACTGTAAACAAATAATTAAAATCAATGTTACTCACTTTTGTAAAATTTTGTAAAAAATAAAGTTTAAAATTAAAGTTAAAATTTTTAATTTCAGTGTTCGTCATTATTTCATTATATTTCACTACTGTTTTTGATCCCTGTAAAAAGCTATCATTGCGTTAGTAGTTGGAGGTGGAGATAGTTCGGGTGATAAGGTATTAACAGAAAAGTCGATGGTTAGAGTTTAGTCGTGTCCGAAAAACTTGATTAAGTCATTGGGAATTCCCAAGAAATGACGTATTAGGCCTTGATATGTGTTTTGAGATAATATATTGTTGGGCCATGATCGTAAATAAAAAGATTAATACACAGAATATTTTTATAATAAATGAAAAATGTTTTCATTGCAATTGTTTGATCTTGTGTTAATATAATTTATAATAAAACTTAGACAATAAATTCTGCCATTGTTTTACACTCGAGTACAAAGAATAATAAAAAATATAAGATTTAGATATTAAGTATTGTTTGAAAGAACTATATGAATAATATTGATGTGATTTTTACGTCTGAGTTTTACTTTGAATAATATTTTTACTATGATAATTGAACTGATTCAACTTATTTAACATAATTTAATGTTTTATTGAATTTTACAGACATACTTTCAAATATTTTGCGTATTTCATTGTGTTTAAATGGAATAATGTGCATTTTTAAAAGTTTTTGTTGGAAAATTTAACAATTTTTTCAAGCAAATACCACCATAAATCTTGAACCAGGAGGAAAATTGTGAATCGTCTATAAAATTTTCAATAAAAAATCTTTAAAAAAAATTTTGGGTATGTCCAACCGATGTTGGCAAGCATTATAAATACATTAAATTTTGTTAAGAATTTTCATAGTCTAAATCTCCTTTGGCGTCCGAAATATAATCCCATTCATAGAAAAATCGTATGTAGCCTTTGAAGAATATCAGATCTACAACTTTTGGATGTTACAAACTATTCTATTTATTTTTATTGCACCTTAAAAGGCATTAAAAAAAAAACAAACAAAAAAAAACATTTATTTGATAGAGTTATTCAATAGTCCCAGATTTGGAAGTATCCCGGATTTAGAAAAGTCAATTTTATTAAAAGTCTATGAATTACAACTTTGTCAAGTTCCGTTTATAAAGAGTTAATTTAAAAAAAAAAAAAAAAATTAACCCTAATTGCGATTTTCATAAATTTCTATTTTATTATAGACAATTCACGATTTCGCGAAATATAATGTTCCCATTTGGATCAATTTTTGTTTACTTCTCGAAGAAAAGATGGACTCAATTGGACCAGGAAAACCCTTTTGAAAGTTACACCAAAAATAGTTGCTCTTTTATGAAAAAATCCTTGAAAATAATTCCAATTTAATTTAATGAATTTTTTCCAGCATTCAAACACAAGATATATATGTCTACATAGGAAAAGAGGTCCTACCAGATTAGGATTTTCAAAATTTTGATTTAAAATTCACAAAATATTTCCAAATGTAAAAAAAATGTTAAATACAAAATTTGTTATATAAGAAAACAGTTTAAAAAAATAATACTTCTTTAGCTTTCGAAGCTCATGTAATCCTTTAAAATGTCAAAATGTGTTGATTTGAATGAAATTTTTTTTGAAACCCACTAATTTTGAGTCATACTTTTCAATTTTTATATTATCGATTCGCTTTCTTTAACCCTTCTATGAAAAATCATGAACATACGTTTACTATCTTGAAATGCATTATAGATATGTGTGTTTTGACAGAATATTTGAAATATATGACCCAAATTTAGTTGGGTTACATACTTTGTTTGCAAAAATTGGTTAAAAATTGAGGATAATACAGCAAAATTAATTTTTAAGATTTTGGTGACGTCATAAGATTCACAAAATTTATTTTTTTCGATATCTTGGCCAAATTCTGGCCAATTTGAATGAACTTTTTTTTGAAACCCACTAATTTTGAGTCATACTTTTAATTTTAGTTTTATCGATTCGCTTACTTTAACCCTTCTATGAAAAATCAAGAACATACCCTTACTATCGAGAAATGCGTTATAGATATGTGTGTTTTGACAGAATATTTGAAAACTATAACCCAAATTTAGTTGGATTACATACTTTGTTTGCAAAAATTGGTTAAAAATTGAGGATAATACAGCAAAATTAATTTTTTAAGGTTTTGGTTACGTCATAAGATTCAAAAAATTTATTTTTTCGATATCTTGGCCAAATTCTGGCCGATTTGAATGAACTTTTTTTTGAAACACACTAATTTTGAGTCATACTTTTCAATTTTTATATTATCGATTCGCTTACTTTTTTAACCCTTCTACGAAAAATCAAGAACATACCCTTACTATCTTCAAATGCATTAAAGATATGTTTGTTTTGACAGATTATTTGAAAACTATGACCCAAATTAAGTTGGATTACATACTTTGTTTGCAAAATTGGTTAGAAATCTAGGATAATACAGCAAAATTAATTTTTTAAGGTTTTGGTTACGTCATAAGATTCAAAAAATTTATTTTTTCGATATCTTGGCCAAATTCTGGCCGATTTGAATGAAATTATTTTTGAAACCCACTAATTTTGTGTCATACTTTTCAGTTTTTATATTATCGATTCGCTTACTTTTTTAACCCTTCTACGAAAAATCAAGAACATACCCTTACTATCTTCAAATGCATTAAAGATATGTTTGTTTTGACAGATTATTTGAAAACTATGACCCAAATTTAGTTGGATTACATACTTTGTTTGCAAAATTGGTTAGAAATCTAGGATAATACAGCAAAATTAATTTTTTAAGGTTTTGGTTACGTCATAAGATTCAAAAAATTTATTTTTTCGATATCTTGGCCAAATTCTGGCCGATTTGAATGAAATTATTTTTGAAACCCACTAATTTTGTGTCATACTTTTCAGTTTTTATATTATCGATTCGCTTACTTTAACTCTTGTATGAAAAATCGTGACCAGACCCTTACTTTCTTGAAATGCAATAAAAATAAATTTGTTTTGACAGAATATTTGAAAAATGATTAAAAAAAAAAAAAACAATAAATTTATAGTTGTGATTTGTGAAAAATTTTAAATAGTGTTTTCATTTGTATACTAAATGTTAGAAAAGAAATCATTATGCTAAATTTGAAGAATAATCACAAATAGAAGTTTAACGCAAATGAAATGCATAAATTTTATTATCAAACACCAGCGTTTTAAGCTGAAAGACAAAAATATGAAAATAAATAAGAATAAAGTCGAAGACATCTGAATAAAATAAAAGCAATTTTAGCGAAAGTATTTGTTAATATTTATCAAAATCTAACAACGAAGTAAAACATTTATAACTTTTCATCCTTAAATTTGCATAATATATTATTAGAATAGTTGTATAATATAATAGGTGTATCATTCAATCAACTGAGAATTACTTTAATAATTAAAGTAGGTATTTGGAGAGTTTTTTTTTCTATCTACGAAAAAAGAGATAACACTGAAATTTTTTCGTGTATATTTGTATTTTGAACTTTTTTTTCAGTCAAAGAAAATCAAATATGTAAGTGAAACAATGTGTCAAAATATGGGGGACTGGGCGAGTTTAATTTTAAATTAAATATATAATTATAAAACATGGTCTTGAAACAAGTTAGGATTTATGTTTTTGGATTTATATAGAAAGCCAATGTGGAGCAATTGGTTAGTGTGTTGAGTTTTCAATCGAAAGGTCGGTGGTTCGGATCTATGTTGAGGTTTAAAATTTTTTATTCATATTAATTGATTATTGATTTAAATGTCACTATTCTCTTTGTATCATACAACGAGATAATTTAGCGTTATTGTTTGTGGACGTGGGTTGTCAAGTTATTTCATTATTTTTCAGGTTAGAAGTATTTGACAGTAATCGTTGTGAGGTTAGTTTTAAAAGACTCCGATTATCAGTTTCAAAGTGACAGTTAAAGTGAACACATCAATAATAAAAAACAGTGTTAGAAATATTAAACAGCAACCATTGTGATGTTAGTTTTAAAAGACGCGGCAATTCGGTAAGTCATATTAAAATTAAAATATTCATTAATTTATAAAAATTTGCTATTATTATTATTATTTCATTATTTTAAACAAATTTGCTATTAAAAAAATTATTTCTTTATTTTTTAGGTTGGAAATATTTGACAGTGATCTTTGTGAGGTTAGTTTTAAAATACTCCGATTGTCTAATTAAAATATTTCATAATTTGCAGATTTGAACTTTAGCAGTTTCAAAGTGACAGTTGAAGTGAACACGCGGCAATTCGGTGAGTCATATTAAAATATTCATTAATTTATAAAAATTTGCTATTGTTATTAAAATTTCATTATTTTTCTGGTTAGAAATTTTTGACTGTGATCAATGTCAGGTTATTTTTAAAAGACGCAGCAATTCGGTGAGTCATATTAAAATATTGATATACTTAAAAAAATTTGTTATTATTATTATTATTTCATTATTTTTCAGGTTTGAAATATTTGACAGAGATCATTGTGAGGATAGTTTTAAAAGACGCGGCAATTCGGTGAGTCACATTAAAATATTGATTAATTTAAAAAAAATTGCTATTATTATTATTATTTAATATTTTTCAGGTTGGAATTAATTGACAGGGATCAGTGTGAGGTTAGTTTTAAAAGACTCCGATTGTCAAATTCAAATATTTCATAATTTGCAAAGTTGAACTTTATCAGTTTCAAAGTGACAGTTGAAGTGAACAAATCAATAATTTAAAACAGTGTTAGAAATATTTGGCAGTGTTCATTGTGAGGTTAGTTTTAAAAGACGCGGAAATTCGGTGAGTCATAATAAAATACTGATTAATTTAAAAAAATTTTCTATTATTATTATTTCATTATTTTTCAGGTTGGAAATACTTGACAGTGGTCATTGTCAGGTTAGTTTTAGAGGACGCGGCAATTCGGTGAGTCATATTAAAATATTAATTAATTTAAAAAAATTTGCTATTAATTTTATTATTTCATTATTTTTCAGGTTTGAAATATTTGACAGAGATCATTGTGAGGATAGTTTGAAAAGACGCGGCAATTCGGTGAGTCATATTAAAACATTGATTAATTTAAAAAAATTTGCTATTAATTTTATTATTTCATTATTTTTCAGGTTTGAAATATTTGACAGTGATCATTGTGAGGATAGTTTTTCAAGACGCGGCAATTCGGTGAGTCATATTAAAACATTGATTAATTTAAAAAAATTTGCTATTAATTTTATTATTTCATTATTTTTCAGGTTTGAAATATTTGACAGAGATCATTGTGAGGATAGTTTTAATAGACGCGGCAATTCGGTGAGTCATATTAAAATATTGATTAATTTAAAATAATTTGCTATTATTATTTATTATTTCATAATTTTAAATAAATTTGCTATTATTGTAATTTCAATATTTTTCAGGTTGGAAATATTTGAGAGTGATCATTGTCAGGTTGGTTTTAAAAGTCGCAGTTATTCGGTATGACGGTTTGAATTAGATTTTATACTAATCATAAAATCATTATTTTTTCAATAATTGTGTCTATGTTAATGAAGTAGCTCTGCAAAGGGTGATTTTACCAAGTCATGATATTTGTAAGCCCGGATTGAAACTCCGGCGGTTATCTCTATGGTTTAGGTATATAAAACATACACATTATTGGGAATGTTTTGTTTTTATTTTTAAATGAAAATCAATTCCAACTGTAACCTGAATGACCATACTTGAATAGGTTTTTGTTTGAATTAGATTTTATACTAATCATAAAAATCATTATTTTTCTAATAATTGTGTCTATGTAATGAAGTAGCTCTGCAAAGGGTGATTTTACCAAATCATGATATTTGTAAGCCCGGATTGAAACTCCGGCGGTTATCTCTATGGTTTAGGTATATAAAACATACACATTATTGGGAATGTTTTGTTTTTATTTTTAAATGAAAATCAATTCCAACTGTAACCTCAATGACCATACTTGAATAGGTTTTTGTTTGAATTAGATTTTATACTAATCATAAAAATCATTATTTTTCTAATAATTGTGTCTATGTAATGAAGTAGCTCTGCAAAGGGTGATTTTACCAAGTCATGATATTTGTAAGCCCGGATTGAAACTCCGGCGGTTATCTCTATGGTTTAGGTATATAAAACATACACATTATTGGGAATGTTTTGTTTTTATTTTTAAATGAAAATCAATTCCAACTGTAACCTCAATGACCATACTTGAATAGGTTTTTGTTTGAATTAGATTTTATACTAATCATAAAAATCATTATTTTTCTAATAATTGTGTCTATGTAATGAAGTAGCTCTGCAAAGGGTGAGTTTACCAAGTCATGATATTTGTAAGCCCGGATTGAAACTCCGGCGGTTATCTCTATGGTTTAGGTATATAAAACATACACATTATTCGGAATGTTTTGTTTTTATTTTTAAATGAAAATCGATTCCAACTGTAACCTGAATGACCATACTTGAATAGGTTTTTGTTTGAATTAGATTTTATACTAATCATAAAAATCATTATTTTTTGCAATAATTGTGTCTATGTTAATGAAGTAGTTCTGTAAAGGGTGAATGTACCAAGTCATGATATTTGTAAGCCCGGATTGAAACTCCGGCGGTTATCTCTATGGTTTAGGTATATAAAACATATACATTATTGGGAATGTTTTGTTTTTATTTTTAAATGAAAATCAATTCCAACTGTTTATTCTTATGTTATTATTTAATTTTATTTCAGGTCCCGTAAAATATATTCAAGCAGCAACTACTCCTTGGCCTTAATCAGTGGAAGAAAACATCAATAGTTATTATTTAAAATAGTATTAGAAATATATCACTGTGAAGAATGTAAGGACATAAAACCGAAATATATTTATGTTTGAATTTTATTTTCTATTAATAATTAAAAAATTTTTTCTCTAATATTGGTGTAGTTATTTTGATAATAAAATTTGAATAGATTTTTGTTTGTACAAGACTGTAAACAAATAATTAAAATCAATGTTACTCACTTTTGTAAAATTTTGTAAAAAATAAAGTTTAAAATTAAAGTTAAAATTTTTAATTTCAGTGTTCGTCATTATTTCATTATATTTCACTACTGTTTTTGATCCCTGTAAAAAGCTATCATTGCGTTAGTAGTTGGAGGTGGAGATAGTTCGGGTGATAAGGTATTAACAGAAAAGTCGATGGTTAGAGTTTAGTCGTGTCCGAAAAACTTGATTAAGTCATTGGGAATTCCCAAGAAATGACGTATTAGGCCTTGATATGTGTTTTGAGATAATATATTGTTGGGCCATGATCGTAAATAAAAAGATTAATACACAGAATATTTTTATAATAAATGAAAAATGTTTTCATTGCAATTGTTTGATCTTGTGTTAATATAATTTATAATAAAACTTAGACAATAAATTCTGCCATTGTTTTACACTCGAGTACAAAGAATAATAAAAAATATAAGATTTAGATATTAAGTATTGTTTGAAAGAACTATATGAATAATATTGATGTGATTTTTACGTCTGAGTTTTACTTTGAATAATATTTTTACTATGATAATTGAACTGATTCAACTTATTTAACATAATTTAATGTTTTATTGAATTTTACAGACATACTTTCAAATATTTTGCGTATTTCATTGTGTTTAAATGGAATAATGTGCATTTTTAAAAGTTTTTGTTGGAAAATTTAACAATTTTTTCAAGCAAATACCACCATAAATCTTGAACCAGGAGGAAAATTGTGAATCGTCTATAAAATTTTCAATAAAAAATCTTTAAAAAAAATTTTGGGTATGTCCAACCGATGTTGGCAAGCATTATAAATACATTAAATTTTGTTAAGAATTTTCATAGTCTAAATCTCCTTTGGCGTCCGAAATATAATCCCATTCATAGAAAAATCGTATGTAGCCTTTGAAGAATATCAGATCTACAACTTTTGGATGTTACAAACTATTCTATTTATTTTTATTGCACCTTAAAAGGCATTAAAAAAAAAAACAAACAAAAAAAAACATTTATTTGATAGAGTTATTCAATAGTCCCAGATTTGGAAGTATCCCGGATTTAGAAAAGTCAATTTTATTAAAAGTCTATGAATTACAACTTTGTCAAGTTCCGTTTATAAAGAGTTAATTTAAAAAAAAAAAAAAAAATTAACCCTAATTGCGATTTTCATAAATTTCTATTTTATTATAGACAATTCACGATTTCGCGAAATATAATGTTCCCATTTGGATCAATTTTTGTTTACTTCTCGAAGAAAAGATGGACTCAATTGGACCAGGAAAACCCTTTTGAAAGTTACACCAAAAATAGTTGCTCTTTTATGAAAAAATCCTTGAAAATAATTCCAATTTAATTTAATGAATTTTTTCCAGCATTCAAACACAAGATATATATGTCTACATAGGAAAAGAGGTCCTACCAGATTAGGATTTTCAAAATTTTGATTTAAAATTCACAAAATATTTCCAAATGTAAAAAAAAATGTTAAATACAAAATTTGTTATATAAGAAAACAGTTTAAAAAAATAATACTTCTTTAGCTTTCGAAGCTCATGTAATCCTTTAAAATGTCAAAATGTGTTGATTTGAATGAAATTTTTTTTGAAACCCACTAATTTTGAGTCATACTTTTCAATTTTTATATTATCGATTCGCTTTCTTTAACCCTTCTATGAAAAATCATGAACATACGTTTACTATCTTGAAATGCATTATAGATATGTGTGTTTTGACAGAATATTTGAAATATATGACCCAAATTTAGTTGGGTTACATACTTTGTTTGCAAAAATTGGTTAAAAATTGAGGATAATACAGCAAAATTAATTTTTAAGATTTTGGTGACGTCATAAGATTCACAAAATTTATTTTTTTCGATATCTTGGCCAAATTCTGGCCAATTTGAATGAACTTTTTTTTGAAACCCACTAATTTTGAGTCATACTTTTAATTTTAGTTTTATCGATTCGCTTACTTTAACCCTTCTATGAAAAATCAAGAACATACCCTTACTATCGAGAAATGCGTTATAGATATGTGTGTTTTGACAGAATATTTGAAAACTATAACCCAAATTTAGTTGGATTACATACTTTGTTTGCAAAAATTGGTTAAAAATTGAGGATAATACAGCAAAATTAATTTTTTAAGGTTTTGGTTACGTCATAAGATTCAAAAAATTTATTTTTTCGATATCTTGGCCAAATTCTGGCCGATTTGAATGAACTTTTTTTTGAAACACACTAATTTTGAGTCATACTTTTCAATTTTTATATTATCGATTCGCTTACTTTTTTAACCCTTCTACGAAAAATCAAGAACATACCCTTACTATCTTCAAATGCATTAAAGATATGTTTGTTTTGACAGATTATTTGAAAACTATGACCCAAATTAAGTTGGATTACATACTTTGTTTGCAAAATTGGTTAGAAATCTAGGATAATACAGCAAAATTAATTTTTTAAGGTTTTGGTTACGTCATAAGATTCAAAAAATTTATTTTTTCGATATCTTGGCCAAATTCTGGCCGATTTGAATGAAATTATTTTTGAAACCCACTAATTTTGTGTCATACTTTTCAGTTTTTATATTATCGATTCGCTTACTTTTTTAACCCTTCTACGAAAAATCAAGAACATACCCTTACTATCTTCAAATGCATTAAAGATATGTTTGTTTTGACAGATTATTTGAAAACTATGACCCAAATTTAGTTGGATTACATACTTTGTTTGCAAAATTGGTTAGAAATCTAGGATAATACAGCAAAATTAATTTTTTAAGGTTTTGGTTACGTCATAAGATTCAAAAAATTTATTTTTTCGATATCTTGGCCAAATTCTGGCCGATTTGAATGAAATTATTTTTGAAACCCACTAATTTTGTGTCATACTTTTCAGTTTTTATATTATCGATTCGCTTACTTTAACTCTTCTATGAAAAATCGTGACCAGACCCTTACTTTCTTGAAATGCAATAAAAATAAATTTGTTTTGACAGAATATTTGAAAAATGATTAAAAAAAAAAAAAACAATAAATTTATAGTTGTGATTTGTGAAAAATTTTAAATAGTGTTTTCATTTGTATACTAAATGTTAGAAAAGAAATCATTATGCTAAATTTGAAGAATAATCACAAATAGAAGTTTAACGCAAATGAAATGCATAAATTTTATTATCAAACACCAGCGTTTTAAGCTGAAAGACAAAAATATGAAAATAAATAAGAATAAAGTCGAAGACATCTGAATAAAATAAAAGCAATTTTAGCGAAAGTATTTGTTAATATTTATCAAAATCTAACAACGAAGTAAAACATTTATAACTTTTCATCCTTAAATTTGCATAATATATTATTAGAATAGTTGTATAATATAATAGGTGTATCATTCAATCAACTGAGAATTACTTTAATAATTAAAGTAGGTATTTGGAGAGTTTTTTTTTTCTATCTACGAAAAAAGAGATAACACTGAAATTTTTTCGTGTATATTTGTATTTTGAACTTTTTTTTCAGTCAAAGAAAATCAAATATGTAAGTGAAACAATGTGTCAAAATATGGGGGACTGGGCGAGTTTAATTTTAAATTAAATATATAATTATAAAACATGGTCTTGAAACAAGTTAGGATTTATGTTTTTGGATTTATATAGAAAGCCAATGTGGAGCAATTGGTTAGTGTGTTGAGTTTTCAATCGAAAGGTCGGTGGTTCGGATCTATGTTGAGGTTTAAAATTTTTTATTCATATTAATTGATTATTGATTTAAATGTCACTATTCTCTTTGTATCATACAACGAGACAATTTAGCGTTATTGTTTGTGGACGTGGGTTGTCAAGTTATTTCATTATTTTTCAGGTTAGAAGTATTTGACAGTAATCGTTGTGAGGTTAGTTTTAAAAGACTCCGATTATCAGTTTCAAAGTGACAGTTAAAGTGAACACATCAATAATAAAAAACAGTGTTAGAAATATTAAACAGCAACCATTGTGATGTTAGTTTTAAAAGACGCGGCAATTCGGTAAGTCATATTAAAATTAAAATATTGATGAATTTAAAAAAATTTGCTATTATTATTATTTCATTATTTTAAACAAATTTGTATTATAAAAATTATTTCTTTATTTTTTAGGTTGGAAATATTTGACAGTGATCTTTGTGAGGTTAGTTTTAAAATACTCCGATTGTCTAATTAAAATATTTCATAATTTGCAGATTTGAACTTTAGCAGTTTCAAAGTGACAGTTGATGTGAACACGCGGCAATTCGGTGAGTCATATTAAAATATTCATTAATTTATAAAAATTTGCTATTATTATTATAATTTCATTATTTTTCTGGTTAGAAATTTTTTACTGTGATCATTGTCAGGTTATTTTTAAAAGACGCAGCAATTCGGTGAGTCATATTAAAATATTGATAAACTTAAAAAAATTTGTAATTATTATTATTATTTCATTATTTTTCAGGTTGGAAATATTTGACAGTGATCATTGTTAGGTTAGTTTTAAAAGACGCGGCAATTCGGTGAGTCATATTAAAATATTTATTAATCCAAAAAAAGTTGCTATTATAATTATTATTTCATATTTTTCAGGTTGGAAATATTTGACAGTGATGATTGTGAGGTTAGTTTTAAAAGACTCCGATTGTCAAATTCAAATATTTGATAATTTTCAAATTTGAACTTTATCAGTTTCAAAGTGACAGTTGAAGTGAACACATCAATAATAAAAAACAGTGTAAGAAATATTTGACAGTGATGATTGTGAGGTTAGTTTTAAAAGACGCGGCTATTCGGTGAGTCATATTTTAATATTTATTAATTTAAAAAAATTTGCTATTCTAATTATTATTTCATATTTTTCAGGTTGGAAATATTTGACAGTGATGATTGTGAGGTTAGTTTTAAAAGACTCCGATTGTAAAATTCAAATATTTCATAATTTGCAGATTTGAACTTTAGCAGTTTCAAAGTGACAGTTGAAGTGAACACGCGGCATTTCGGTGAGTCATATTAAAATATTCATTAATTTATAAAAATTTGCTATTATTATTATTATTTCATTATTTTAAACAAATTTGCTATTAAAAAAATTATTTCTTTATTTTTTAGGTTGGAAATATTTGACAGTGATCTTTGTGAGGTTAGTTTTAAAATACTCCGATTGTCTAATTAAAATATTTCATAATTTGCAGATTTGAACTTTAGCAGTTTCAAAGTGACAGTTGAAGTGAACACGCGGCAATTCGGTGAGTCATATTAAAATATTCATTAATTTATAAAAATTTGCTATTGTTATTAAAATTTCATTATTTTTCTGGTTAGAAATTTTTGACTGTGATCAATGTCAGGTTATTTTTAAAAGACGCAGCAATTCGGTGAGTCATATTAAAATATTGATATACTTAAAAAAATTTGTTATTATTATTATTATTTCATTATTTTTCAGGTTTGAAATATTTGACAGAGATCATTGTGAGGATAGTTTTAAAAGACGCGGCAATTCGGTGAGTCACATTAAAATATTGATTAATTTAAAAAAAATTGCTATTATTATTATTATTTAATATTTTTCAGGTTGGAATTAATTGACAGGGATCAGTGTGAGGTTAGTTTTAAAAGACTCCGATTGTCAAATTCAAATATTTCATAATTTGCAAAGTTGAACTTTATCAGTTTCAAAGTGACAGTTGAAGTGAACAAATCAATAATTTAAAACAGTGTTAGAAATATTTGGCAGTGTTCATTGTGAGGTTAGTTTTAAAAGACGCGGAAATTCGGTGAGTCATAATAAAATACTGATTAATCCTGTTAAATCACAATTATTTAAAACAATAATAGAAAATTTCTCAACATTAAGTGTTTAATGACAATTTCACACAAGTATAATCCGAGCGCTCAACAAAAATTTGAGGTGGGGTTAACATTTTCAAAACAGCAGTTTGTGGTAAAAAAATTTTTCAAGCACATACCCCGATAACTCTTGTTAGGCCATTGTTATCAATTTTCTTGTTTGAGGACCCAGTAATTTTTTAGCAGGGTATGTCCAAATCATATAATGATATTAAAAGTAACAGTTCAAAGTAAAATGGCTTCATTTACATACGAATTCATGTATGAAAACCGCAGTCAGAGTTCGCCAATTATATCCTGGGCTGTTAACGATGTTTTCAAATAAGACTGACCTCAATTTCAGTTAAAATAATAATAATAATAACAGTCACTATCGAAGGTAATTTTAAATAAAATTATTTTTGGCAACTGTAATGCATTCTTTAAATTACGTAAGTGTTTTTATGTTGTTTGTATAAAATATATTATGGTAATTTTTTTTTATAAATTACATAATAAATTAAATTAAATCGACTGTTTTTATATTTTAAAGTGGTACTTGTCGATTCAAATTAGTGTTTGGTCTTTTTTAATTTTCTTATTGTATTGAAGACGAAATGTTTTTCATAGAAAAAATGTATATATACGAAAAAATATTTTTGAGTAATTTTTTGCATTTTAAAGAAAATTCTTTCAGACCCAAAAAAGAAAAAAAACTAAATTACAATAAAATTGTATAGTCTTTTGTTTCTATTTATTTGTACTTTTTCGGCAAAAAAAATGTTTATAAACTCTTTGAATAAGCCATTTTGATAGAAAATTCAAATATCTACAAAAAATATTTAAGGTTTTTTAGAAAAATGCCGATATTTTACTCTCTCCTAATTCCACCTTCTAATAGGGTAGTTTACCCTATTTAAAAAAATTCTTAAAAATATTGATTTCTTAATAAAAAGTCACAAAAAATAAATACTTTTGCAAAATAAATTCGATTTCTTGTCATAAAATTACATTAAAATTTTATACCTTTTTTATTCCTGTAAAATCGCTGTTTACCATTTTGGTAACGTAATATCGGTATGTAATAATGAGAATACTGGTGAAACACATCGAGAACAAAGCATAACCTAACAATTTCAAATATTGTTTTACTAATTAAGATAACTCTGTTTTGACAAACCTGACAAAGACAATTAATAATTTTTACCAAAATCACGTCACAACATGACAGTTTAGTGTTTTATGTCACGTATAAAAATAAAAATATGGAATTTTAAATATGATAATAAATTAACCATGTGCATTTATTCCTCAAAAAAAAAAAATAATAAAAATATATTTAAGAATATTTCTACATAAATCTTAATTTTTCTCAAATTTCATGCTTTATTTTCCACTACTGAAAATACCCTATTTAACAACACTACGCGTTTTTTTTATAAATTCTTACAACGACGCTAAAGTAGTACAAACAATGATGTATTTAACTCGTATGTATTGAACAGAACAAAAATATGTAGAGATATTTAAAACCTATGGGCAAATATTATAAATTAATTATAATTGAATTATTAATTAATAGTCCCTCATGAATTTGATTGAAACAATTATTAGATAGTGATTAATTTATAAACATGAAACACTATTAATTTCTGACAAAATTTAACTTGAAAATTATTAGTTACATAACATTATAAAATCATCTATATTTACATTTTCAGTGGAAATACAACGAGTTTTCAAAATACTGAAGTAATAATAAGACAAGAGAAAACATCCTTCAGTATTTTCATATTAAAAATAAAAATTTATTCAAATATCAGAATATTTATTTTGCTAGATTTGAACTTTAAAATATTTTAAATAAATATTTGTCTTGTATTTATTTTCCAACAATCGAAATCATGTAATTAAGTGCCCATGTATTGGGAAACTGAGCATTTCAATACTCTATCTGGTGGTATAAATAGAAACTAGAGATTGTAGGATAAACAACTAACACACTATTCAACAATCTATTATCTATGACTATGATTTTAATAACAGTTACAGCTTATTTAAAAAAAAAAACTAGTTTATATATTATGAATAAATAAGCTCAAAAAATTAATTAAATATTAAAAAGAATTTTCGTTAAAATAAAATTTGTACCTGCAGTAGTTTTTATAGAGTGTAAAAGTCATGCTTCAAAACATGAAACAGTCCGTTTTCATAAATTTTCATAAAAAAATGACAGTTTCGTCAAAGTTGTCAATCATTTTAATCTAGAAAAATTGATTACCAGGCTTGAATTAAAATTCTAGGAATGAAAAAAAAATATTACCCATGATGCGAGTGTGTTCGCTGCATTTTACTTAAAATGATTCTATACCTTCTCATAAGTATTATAAATTACTAAATATTTAAAGCAAACTCCAAATTTTTAAATATTGAAATATTTACACCATGTTTTTAGTTTCAGTCACCAAGATTATCTAACAATAATGGCGTTTTCCAATTAGTTAATTTACTTAAAAAGATGTAACTGATATAAATTTCGTTTATTGAATTTACTCGCATTTTAGTTTAAGTTTTAATTAAAACTCTTTCAAATAAGTATTAAGAATGAATTAGTTCATTAACGGTTTTGAGACAACAGCACTCTAGTTCATTTTTATACCACCAGATGACCCAAAATTACACGACACCTCCTTCAAGGTTCCCAATAGAAGTATGCCCATGAATATGCCAGAAAAAAACTATACATATTCCAAAAAATAATGATTTATATTATCTCTTGTAATTTGTACGTTTTTTTTAATCATTTTTCGTAAATGATGTAATATAACCGACCTTTTTCTGTTTTGGTAGTAAAATACCAAATGAATTTGGTTTCCGCTTCTCATCTCGTAAGAAATATACCCTCTATCATACACGTTTTAATCGTTCTGGCTTACACAGTTCATAGAATAAGGAAACATGAATTACACGTGGATACACACAATACATTAGGTAATTGATTTAGTTTGAAGTAGGTAATAATAATAATAATATCTTTAATAATATATCTTGTTAAACTACCAATAACATGTCTTCCTCTACTTCAGAGATACAATCATTATTGTATTTTCTCAGTTAAAAATGGTATGATGATGCTTGGTTATCAGAATCTATCTATATATCGAGTTCATAACAAAATTGTATTTTGTATTTAGTTTTTCAATTTCAGTATCTTGTTTATTGAATGTTGTAGTTGATTTTTTTTTTTAATGTTTTGTTTAAATAATATGTGACATTTTCAAGTGACCTGATTACAAAACAAGTTTTCTACACACTTGTTGTACATAGAATAGAAGTTTCTTCATCAATATATTTATAACATGGACAATACAAAAAACGTTTGTTCTGGATAGATAAGTTTTTTTCTATTATTTATTGGTTACTACCCATCAATTCCGGCTTCGCCCGGATATATCTAAGTAATTAATAACTAAAAGATTTGCTAATTGTAGTTATAGATGATAAAATTACTTATTTTGATTATATATTGAATCATCTACTAAATAAGTAGCAAAACTTGGGCAGGAAACATATATAAATCATGAGCCGCATCAGAAGGGGACACAACTCTCAACCAGCGCATCTATATCGAATACATGTTGTGACCGATTCTAGATGCAAATGTGGCTACCAATTCTGTGATATAAGTCAATTCACCTACGCCTGCCCACTCCTCAATCAGCATAGACCGATGTTTCTAAGTTCCCTAGCGCGTGTGGGTTTTTTTTGGTCGTTACAATATTTCTTATATCCTTTCGCTAAATAAAACAGAAATTCTTTCTAGTCTTAGTACTTTCCATAACAAGTCCATAATCCTTATTTAAATTTAATTTGCTAGCCTCAATTGACTTTTAATTTTTATACTTAATTTTTTTCTACTTTAAACCTAGATGTAATCTTTATTAACCTTTCCGTGGTCCTCTTTTTAGTGTTTAACATTAAAGCTCTTGATAAAATAGTATCGACGGGCCCCAACGACGAATTTCCTTTTAAACTTCCTACGTGTCCTTGCACACAGAAAACTTTCTAAAAACCTTGAATTTGGGTTCTAGCGACTTTGAAACATAAAGATAAGTCAAAATTCGAGATTCACAAAACCAGCCCCAACACAATAAAGTTCCGTGCATAATGCCAAAAACGAATTAAATAAAATTCATCTTAAAATGTTCGTTTCGTAGAAGTTAATTTTCTAGAAATGCCTACGTTTATTTCTTAATTTAAATGTGTGGACAAATTAGTATAATTTAATTAAATTTTCAAACCAAAATGAGCAAACATTCTCACTCACTCACTCACTTAAAGTTATCTATATGAATGAGAAACTCTACTTGAAAATATGTCAACAATCTACTTGAATTAATTTTGCACATAGTGTGTGTTTGCATTCGTATGTACACGTTTTGTAATGGATGCATAGTCAAGCTAGCAGAGCATAGGACACAAAATTGAATTTAAATATGCTCAAACTAGGTGCTTTTTAGGTGATGGAAAATTAAATTAGGTGCTCAAATTATTAATTAATTGATACATCATGATGCATTGCTACAGTGAAATTACGCTGGAAATGTGAAAAAATAACTTCTATAATATAATGTAAGTACCAGAATTAGGTGCTATTTTAAAGTGCTTTTATGGTGAGCATTCAATAAATCAATTTAATTAAAGCTACCAATGGAATCAGTCCAACAGGAATCACTGAAGAAATGTCAAGCTAGTATGTTGCATTGGGTTTTTTTGATAATTTTGATTAAATTGTTGTATTGAAAGCACTGCATAAAAGCACCTAATTTTAGTACTTATATTATATTATTGTAGTTTTTAATTTAGAATAACTCTTCCAGGGTGATATCACGGCAGCAGTGCATCTTTATGAATCAATTTTTTTAATAAAAAAATTTGAGTACATCCTGTAATTTTGCAGCACCTAACAAGAAGCACTTAAAAAGCACCAAATTTTAACCATATTTAAATTCGATTTCAAATACTTTCCTCTGTTCTTTCAAGATGCCACTGCTAACTTGACACTTATTTAATTTTAATTTTGATTAATTTTATTTTATATTTTTGACAGTAATTTTAATTGTAATTGTAATTAAATTGATTTATTGAATGTACATACTCATAAAAACACCTAATTCTGGTTCTTATATTATATTTTAAAATGGCGTGATATCACGGCAGCAGTGCATCAGAATGACTCAATTTTCTTAATTAAAAATTTGAACACCTAATTTAATTTTGCAGCATCAAAATCGCAACTAAACAGCACCTAATTTTGAATATTTTGCTCTGCTAACTTTACTAGTATTCGTTATGGTGTAACATCTGATCTCATATTACGTTTATAGAATAATTTTATTTTTAAAATTATTGAAACGTGTAATTACATTTGTATAAAGGGAAAGAATTTACAGGACAGAGGCAGGCACTAAACTACAGTAAATAAACTAAGAATTATTTGTCTTAACAAGTTAATATTCAAACCAAATCAGATTTGGGCATAGATCTATCTATACATTCATATGAAAGCATGCGCATACTGACAAAGAATACAAACGTCCATAGAAGCACTTAAGTCCAATTTATATGTATTCAAAAAAATATTAGAACTCACCATGACCATCGCAGCTGTTCAATGTTGGTATTTAATGTGATTATCAGAAGTGACCAAAGGGGGGCATAACTTGAGAAAGAATGGGCATTTGCAATCTTTGATAAAACGAATACAAAAATGAATTAGAAAACTGAATGTCTCAGTTAGTTGTTATGTGTATATATCTATATATGTGTTTTTTCTTTCATTGATGCAATTCAGATACATTTCTAGATTTTATCAACTATGAATCACGTAATTATAATTTATTATTGCATGCATTTTATGAAAGATTATTGATGCACATTATTTGCTAACATTCAACAGCTGAGATCATCTCTTGGTCACTTTTGGTAATCACATTAAATACCAAAATTGAAAAGAAACTGGCGGTCAGGGTAAGTATTAAATTTTTTGAATACATTAAAATTTGACTTATGAGCTTCTATGGGCGTTTAAATTTGAGAGTGATAGTAAAATAAATAATTATTTTGCAGAAGTGAAACTTAACTATCACAACGAATAGTATGTCAATAAAAATTCAGCTAAATATAAATTCAAACAGCAAATGGGTTGAATCTTTCAAAAAGGGTTGGTGTAATTGCAACTCTGGAAAAACACACAGTTTTAAGACATAATTTGGCTTTGGAAAAAAAAAATTTTTCTCATAATTATAACAAAACAATTTTTATATTTTTCGTTATAATTAAAAAGTTTAAATTTGACGAAAATTTAAAAGAATTTAGATACAATACATTGCTCACTCCCATAGTTTCCGGACTCAAATTTTAACATTTTTACGTCACAGGCAGATAAAGTCTGTGTTTAGAAAGTGTTTATATAGTGTCATTAATATTGTATATTAGCATATTTAAAGCCTCTTTTTATTACCTACAACTTTGCTATTCTTTTCCATAGGACTTGTAGTTTTACCGGAAATCGAGATAAACCGTGTATTACCCTTAAAAACTCATATCCCTTCTACTTCCCGACCTCGGATCACCCGTAAAAATTTGTTTCTTTCACTTTTCTTATATTATCTGCCATTTCCAATGGGTTTTATCCTACTATAATTTTTTTTTTCACATTTTACCATTTTTATAGTCTTCTACCCTGGTCTATATGGGTCAGATCAAGAATCGACAAGGACTTCCTGTCTCAGAAATTTATTCTCTATCTGACCCAAAAATGCTGTACTTCACGCTGTATATCAACCAGTATTTAAATGAATGTTTTATTTATCGTACTTTTAATTTAGTACTAAAAAACTTTAAAGAGCGTTAATTGTATATATACCATATATATGTATTTGAATCTTACCTTGGTGATGATCCACATATTGATTTAACCACATTTTAGCCACTGTATAGAATTTGTTAATGAACTTTTACAACAAAATCCATTAATTTTAATGTCATTTCTATGAAAATTTTAATACAAAATGTATACACTAAAATCACATTTTCACAATTTTATTGAATTTTACTAATCATATATATAATACTGTGATGATTTAATTAAATATATTTCAATTTTCTCTTAATTTTCTCAATGTTATCCCTTGATAGATAACTTATTTATTGTTTACAATATACTGTTTATAAATAATGATATTATAAAAGTATCTACATGATGTATAAATACAAAAAATGATTATGGAAATATTTTGTTCACTATAATTAATTATTAAATAAAAAATTGACTAGATAAAACAAGAAAATTTGTATGGAGAATTTGTTCAAAATATATTTATAAAGCTATCGTGTATTTTTTTGAAATTATTTACAACATATCAAAAATTTGACTTGTAGTTTAATCATTTGAGAGAGATACCATTTCAGCTTTCATACTTTAGAAGTATGGGATCCGGAAAATTTTAATACTTGACAATTATAAAATACTATCGGGCGTCACGCAATTTCACTCGCGTAGTTCCTATTCCCGCAAAAATACAGGGATGAAAAGGTGGCCTATGCCACCCGGGGATAGTGTAGCTTCCCAAAGGTGAAAGAATTTTTCAAACGGTCTATTAGTTTTTAAGTTTACGCGTTACTCGTTACGTCCGTAGTTCTCGCAATACAGGGAAAAAAAGTAGCCTACGTCACCTGGTAATAGTGAAGCTCTTTAACGGTGAAAGGTTATTGGTCCAGTAGTTTTTCAGTTTATTCCTTACATACTAAAAAATTGAATTCAATTCAATTCTTTATCCATTTTTTTTTTTAAAGAAAGCATAATTGTACAGAATAAGATGAGCAAATGAAGGGAAGGGAAGGTATGTAGCTATGGCAAATGTATATAATATTAGTATAGATATAGATCTCAGAGTATATTAATTTTAGCCTAAATTTTGTAACACTAGAAAATATCGAAGGTAGTAACAAAATTTTGGTATAGGTGTTCCTAGAATCATCTATTAAGTCAATTTCTATTCGTCCGTCTAAACCGCGGTCATCAAGATAACTCAAAAACGAAATGAGACATCGAATTTAAATTTTGGTGATGTTGTCTACATCAAAATAGTAAGATCAAGCTTTCGAATGAGCAAAATCGGTCAATTGAGTCCAATGGATTCATGGTACAACTTTTTAAACATAAAATATTTAAAAACAGAATTTAGCTAATTAACACACATATACAATGAAAAAACATATTTTATGTGTATTTATAACTGTATGGACTGCATATTTAGCGTATTTAATGAATGTTTATGATTATAAAATAGTTCAAACATATGTTGAGTATTTAAGCAATTGACACTTTTGATTCAAAATATTTCAACCATAAATTTTTTCAAGTCTTTAGATGTTTTGGAATATTTGTTACTCTTTTAACACTAATATACACTCAATTAACACCAATAAATTTTTACTCAATTAACAATAATATTTTTGATCCCAGAAAATTGTAATTGTCCTGTGAAACTATAAAAAAATAATTAAGGAGTGCAAATTTCTCAAAATTATCCATTTACAAATGTATATTAATTTTGTGCAAATCCATTTTTATAAAATAATGGAAAAATGTAACTTTGTCTAATTTTCACTGTGAAATTTTATAAAAATTACGAGTATACTTTCGCCTTATTAAAGTCATTATCAAGCAATGAATAATTATTCTTTTATTTTGGAAATATATATAGGAAAAGTAGATAAGATTATTGTGAATGAAAAAATTGTTGGAGGAATTGATAAATATTTTTACAATACTTACAATTTTGAATTTAAAAATTAAGATCTATTTGATTATTTAAAATAGGTTTTTATTTAATTTGTTGATCACCAGGGCTTCAAGCCAATTTATTTTTTGGCTTTTGTTGCAAATATGTGATAATGGCAATAAACTTATAAATCGAAAAAGCACTCGTAATTTAAAAAAAACATTTAAAATGAACATTTCGCTAAGTTCAAACTTTTCATTATTGCATAAAAATTATTTATGTTAAATATTGTTAAATATGCACTAAACCTACTTAAAGCTTATAGCAAATAAATGCAAAAACTGTACGCTGGCTTTATACGTATTATAAAAACATTAAAAAATGTGGAGAAAAATTTAATAAAGCATCAAAATGGGTCAATTTAAAAAATGGAAAAAAAGTACATTCTTCTGTTTTAATCAACGAATAAATTAATAATAAAAAATATTTTTAATTAAAACTATTTCATGGTCTCATCATCAATTATAAAAATATGTTGAATACTAAACTTCAAGGAAACTAATAAAGATAACAAATAACAGAGTTAATTGTTTTGACCAGTTGAAATTATTAACATTGTTAAAATAAAGAATTTACGATTATACAGAAATAAGTTATTTATTATAATAATATGTTTCAATAATAATGAGTTAATGAGCTGAAATTATGTCATTTTGTAGGTCTAAATGAATTCTATGAGAGCTTCGGTACATCTCTTGTCGTGTTTTAGTTAAAGTCAGATGTATAAATAGGCAGAAAATGGACAATTTATGTGGGTGTCAAAATCATTTAGGCAAATTTTGGAGTTTTTGTTTTTTATTCGAATATTTTGAAGCGGTTTCTACTCTGTAGCTTCTGCATCTCGGATGGTTCGTACTTAGATTCAACATTCGCCCACGTAAGGTCAAAACTATTATAGAATGAGCTAGTTACCGAGATATCAAAATGGATAAAACTATATACATAAGATAATTTATAAAATAAAATATCGCTTATACAATTAAATATGATGATAAAATAATAAAAACAATGGCAAAAAATATGTAATAAAAAGCTAGACTGCGATTTGTTATTTTTATATTATTATGCAGATAATAAAATCGCATGACTTTTATCCTAGGGCGAAAAGGAAGCCTTTTTTATTTTGAAAAAATTTTGGTCATCTATTATCATGGAATTGAGAAAGAAGAAAATTATATCTATAAAAAAAAATCAATGGAATCAGTTTTTGAATTTTTCATCAGATATTTAAATAATACGTTGTATTGTATGAAATTGTTAAAACAATAGATATACGATAAATTTTATGTGAACATTTTATGACATATCAATTCAAATAACAATCGATTCAATAAAATTTTAGTATTCTTTGTTACAATTTACACTAAAAACTACCATGTTTCCTCAATATTCTTTCAAGTACATTCGAGTAATTTAGTATTATTGAATGAAATATAAACTGAAAATGCACATTTTTTATTCATTATTCGAGAAGAAAATGTAAAAACTGGATGCATTTTAGAATATGAAATGAATAAATCTTTTTTTGATGGGTTTTATGATTAAGCTTTGTTCACATTGAGCAAGTGATTAAGTCAAGTAGCAAGTGGTTTAGTTACTTGACGTGTGTGAATAGCAATATTTTAGTCAAGTGTTTAGTCAAGTAGTTTTTATTAAAAATGCTTCGATACTTAGATACGTATCAATTATGAGCTTTCATTTGCTATAATTTTTATTTATAGTAGAGTGAACGTTAAAATTCAAAAAGGCAATAATTTCACGATCTGGAGCTATACTGCAAGGTCTTGCAAGAAAAAAGAGAAAAATCAGTAGAAAAAGAATCAAAGAAACAGCATTTGGATTAAAATAAAGTTGGAAATTGAATCAGTCCTTAAAAATCAATGAATTTCGAAAATAATTTTTTAATAATAGTTCATTTTTTTGACCATTGGTTTTATAATTTTCCAAAAATCAATTTTATAAATAGTATTGTATATAATTTTTTATTATTATTTACAGTTTTATGATTTAATTTAATGGTTTATAGACAAAATCTAAAATTCTTGGCATCGTTTTTAATTCATTTTAATGCATTGGCATTTTCAGATATGATTTTAAAATATTTTCTAATAATTTAAAAGATCATTTTAAGTGTATGTTAAAGAGTCTGGTATGCACAATATTTGTGTATATTCATTCCAACCAATAAACAAAAATAAAATTATCATGTTTTTTTGAAAATTCTCGTATTAATATATTAATTTTCAGTTATAAAATACATTTTATTTTAAAGGTTTATATGACAATTGTATATTATTCAAAATTTTATCGAAGACAGATCCAAATAGGTACTTTAGTAATCATTTGAATTTAACATAGATTTTAATAAAATGATTAATTATTATTTGAATTGAAAATTATTATTATTTGAATTAGTCAAAATTCAATATGAATTGAGTTTTGACAATTTGACAAATAAAAAATTAAATAATAAAAATTTTTATTCTCTAAACCTTATTATTTAAAAAATTTCCTAATTCATAATATAAATTTTATAGAATATAAAATATAGAAAAGAGACTCAAGATATGATATTGAAATTTTGGAATATTTATGAAGTGATTCTTCTAACTTCTCCAATCATCTTACCAATACAGGTCATAAAATTGATAGTGAACACACAAGCGAAAAATTTGCTAGAAGCCTTTGAATACATTAAATAAAATCCAAATTATACAATTTTAAATAATCAAATAGACCTTGATCTCTCCCCTTTTATTAAATATCGAAAAAAATATTTATCAACTCCAACCACAGTTTCTTCATTTAACAATAATCTTACCTACTTTCTCTATATATTTCCAAAATAAAAGAATAATTATTCATTATTTAATAATGACTAAAAGTGTATAAAGTGTACTCAAGTGAAAAACAGACAGTTTCCATTATTATTTTATAAAAATAAATTTTCATAAAAGAAATAATACATATTAATGAGTAATTTTGAGAAATTTTCGCTCACAAATAATTTTTTTTTTTAGTTTTACAGGACAATAAAAATTTTCCGCTATAAATATGTTAATTAAGTAATACCTCAGTTAATTATCATATGTACTTAAACAACTCGTACTACTTGGTATTTTGGAAAAAATTTGGCTACCTAGGGTTGGTCCCATTAAGATTAGGAATATCAAAATCTTCCCAAATTCTCACATAAAATTTTTTTTAGTAAACAAAAATAATTGTATAATTTTCTTTTAAGCACTCAAATAACATAACACCAAAAATTTAATTAAATTTTCCACCTTGAACACACACAACAAAAAAGGTGATACACTAAACACACATGTTAACTTTTGATTAACATTTTTTTTGACACAAACACCTCACAACTTGTTGACATGACACAGTTTTATTTAATGAAAACACACAAACATATATGAAGAATATTTTTACGATTATTTTCAGTGATCGTAAAAAAATATACGCAACGTGTCCCATAGAACACTAACACACATCATCGTTTAACGAATAACGGACAACGAATGCAACGAGAAGAATAGACGAGAAAGCGTTCTGTATAACGAGCAACAAAACTTCACTTTGTATACATGTAGATGTGTTAAGTCCGATATGTCGTCGGTGAGATATTTTAACTGACATGCAAGCAAGTAGTCAACGCGAAAGTTTACTAGTCAAACAACGAACGATGTTTGAATGAAAACTATACTTTAGATCGTGTATCATTTAATAAAATTTTATTCATTGCTTGCATGTGTGTGTGTGTGTGTGTATGTGCGCGCCGCGCCGCGCCGAGTCGATCGTATCGTATGGTTGTCATGGTATATTACTATAGTTATAAAAGATAGTTTTTTCATGAAAATCTCTCCCAAAAATAGAATAAACTTTAAGAATTGTGAAAGTGAAGATAACAACTTACAGAGTTAATTGTTTAAATACTCGTCATATGATTGAATTTCATTGTTTGGATTATTTTTAATTAGCATTTATAAAATACTATAAATATCCAGTCTATATAGTTATATATGTATAAATCTATAATAATATGTATTATCAGAATCGTTTATGTATTATGGAGAATCGTTTCAAACAAAAGTTGTTTGCTTACAAAAATTACGAATTTTTGTATCTGAACTTTTCTTCAATCATTTATTGGTTTAAAAAGTTGGGTCAAGGATCCAATAAATGGATCGATTTTGCTCATTCACGAAGTTGAAGTCATTTTTTATGTTTAGAGTACATCATAAAAATTTTAGCTAGCTATCTCTTTTTGGTTTTGAGTTGTCGTGATAACAAACGAACGGTCAGTCAGAAATGGTGTAATTAGGTATTTCTATGAACACCTACACGATAATTTTATTTGTACGGTTATTATAAGTAGCGTTACAAACTTTAGGCTAAAATTAATATACTCTGACATAGTATGTAAGTCGCGTATAAAAATATAATGTGTAGGAAAAGTCGAAATTGAAAGTCCCTTTTTTTGAGTTAAGAGATTAATGCTCTAAGTTTCCCTCAGTTATTGAAAAAGCTTTGTATTTTAATGTGTAGAAAATGACAAATGAATTTCGGGTTAATAGCTTGTCGCATTACTTTGAACTTTAACATTGCTTTAACCGTCTTAAAGTGGGTTATGGTTTTGATAGAGACCTCTATTATTAAAGACAATATCTAGTGTAATATATTAGAAATTACATTAATAATTATTTTTAATTGCAAATATAAATTATTTATTTTAATTTCATCATAACTTTTCGTTTTAAATGTTCCCATTCACAGACTTATATATCATTTGATTGATAAACTAGTATTTCGTAACCATATAGCACCGAAAGAAAACCATTTGATTGACGGTGCCCATATATTCCAATTTCTTTTAAGTTATTTGTATTTTTTCTAGCAATAACAAACCAAAATGATTGTGGTATAGATAAAGATATGACGACGCTTCATACTGTGAATAGAAGTAGCGTCTATATAGCGCCATGACGCTTTGGCACCAACAAAATGACGATCGTATATTATATACAATATTCTTAGTATACACAATTATATATTCGTTCGCATGTCATTCATTTAAATATAGATAGATGTATGTACGACGACGTCATCGATAATTATTTGTTTGTATTATGAAAGTGGTTGGTTGGTTAGTTGAACCGTTTTTTTATAAATTTATTTATTATGTTTTATTAATCTCACAGGGAATATTATTTTGAGATTGGGTTTCTTATTACTACGTAGGCAGAGTATAAGTGTACATCAGGGTAGATAATTTTTGAAAGGGAAACAAATTATAGTAGAATAAAACCAATTGGAAACGGAAGATACTATGATAAAAATGAAAAGAAAAATAAATTACGGGCGATCTAAGTTCGGGAAGTAGAAGGTGATGAGTTTTTAAAGGTAAAACACGGCTTATTTTGATTTGCGGCAAAAGTTCTATGAAATAAGTTAATGGTAAAATTGTAGATAATAAAAAGATCTACAACTTTTTTATACACACTTTTTTCACATAACCTCAAAATTCAAGTATCCAAATTTTTGGTTTTTTATGTTTTACAAAACAAATTTTTTACCATGAAAACTTACCTGTTTATATTCCAAATACATTGTAATTTTTCTGATTTAAAATGGTTTTTTTTTTCATTTTATTTTGAATAAATATCGAAAAAGTACCCTAATTTTCAAGTAAAAAATTTGGAGATTATGTGAAAAAAGTGTTAATACAAAAGATCTATTTATTACCTACAACTTTGCTATTTAACGTTTTTCTATAGAACTTGTAGTTTTACCGGAAATCGAATTAAGCCGTGTTTTACCCTTTAAAACTCACAACTTCCCGAATTCAGATCGCCCGTTGTTTATTTTTCCTTTCATTTTTATCATATTATCTTGTGTTTCCCATGGTTTTCATTCTATTATAATGTTCTTGAACTATTAACCATTTTTGAAGGCTTCTACCCTGGTCTAGTGATGATGTTATTTGCTTATAAGTTGAATATCTACACAAATAAACTTTATATTACGTCAATATTACTATCACAATTATTATGAATGAAAGATATTATCATACCGAATTTAATTCTAGATAAATTTGCCTACGCATATTCATATTGAGGTGTAAACAATTATGTTTACATTGGTTTTTTTATGAGCACTTGTTAACGCATTTGAACAATCTATGTTATTCTATTTTTATACACGGTACCTGAGGCAAATGAGGCTCATCTAACGTAAATGGGCTTTAAATGGTATATTTTGTCGATTTCAAGTCCTCTATAAATAAAGTTTATAACTTTGATTTATCATAACAGTTTAAAAAATACAACAAAATATATTACTTTTAAAAATAATTTACTTTTAAAAAACTCTCCATTTGGGCCTTATTTTAAACCACCGTAGTTTAAGTCCGTCGGTTAAATTTGTGATTTTTATTTAAATTATCTTCCTTAAAATTGTCCTTAAATTAGAAAAATCAACATTTCTACTATACATTTCCCAGAATAATTGACTTCGGGTTGGGCAAAAAAACTTATTAGTATTGTGTTTTCTAAGAAAAACCAGGCAAATCAAATAAAAAAATATGACAATTTATCTTTCAAAAACAAAAAAAAAAGAGAAACATTTTATTTATTTCAAAACATATTTAATAAGAGAGATCATAAGAGAGATATGGATTTAATGTCGTTAACGCTTATGGCTATAGCCACGTTTTATGTATGATTTTCATCGACATTATAACGTTATCTTGGAATATTTTTAATGGAAATCTTATCGTATAGTTCTTTCAATTCATGGAAATATTCTGAAAGCCATTTTAAAACTATATGCAAATAAATGCACACTACCAGATAACTTTTGGTAAAATAAACTTATCTATATCTGCGAATCATTTATGCTACATTATCATTTTCTTGGACTTAATACAGTATATAACCAGGAACCAAAATCTTCCCGATTTAAAAAATTCAAATATTTATTAATGCTCTCCTTAAAGTATCTTTGTCAAGGATATTATAGGCATTTTCCAATCCATTTGGTATATTCTAGAATTAAAAAATAAGCTTAAGATCGTAAATGAGTGAAATCAATCAATTCATGGGTCTTATGGATCCATGAATCATTCGAAAGTTTTATGACATGCGGAAAAATTCTTATTACAATCGACCTTTGATAGTGGAACAATCTATTTTGGTTAGAAATTGCTAAATATTTGTGGATAGTCTTATTAAAATATGGTGGGAGCGCAAATAAATGAATTGAATACGCTATTTGATATATACATTTCATAGTGCATTACGCTTCCACCATAATATGTACTATAATATTTGTTTTGATTGTAGAGCATATTTAAAAAAATAGTTGTGTGATATGAATATGTTGGGGTATATTAAATTTATTCTAAAGATTATAAATATTGTCAAATAAGTTACCTACAGAATTTTTATATAGGATTAAAGAATAAATCAATAAGTCCATTCTTGATTACTAAGCAGTCCGTCATCGTGATAACCGAATACAAATTTTTAGCAAAAAATTAAACCAAAAAGAAAAAAAAAAAAATAAAAATAAAAAATTCAAAATTAAAAACTTAATTAATTTCCTTGTGACAAGTCAACTTTCGAAATCGATAATTTTATTGAAAGAGATGATTACCCTCGACTTTGAAACATAATGGGTTACAAATAAATCCATAAAGTTTTTAATTATGTATAATTTTTACTTTTTAGTCAAACTTTTTTAATTTTCATTATTGTATACAGCCATGGAAAATGTCACAAAAATGTTCTTTTCTTTTAGGCTGAAATTTGTTCTTTAAATCGAAATTTAACCTATCCAATAAAAAACACATTCAAATCAGACCACTTAGTAACAGGTTATGAATAGTAATGTATAACAAAAATAAACGGGTCGACTTAAGAATTTCGTACTATTTTCGTCAATTAAAAACTTAAAGAAATAGTGAGCGATTGACTTGCAAATGTAAAACGTAGAAGAAAGATTCAAATGCTTTTTCAAATAAGTTAGCTTTTAAGTTAGTTTCTTCAAGACAGTGGTAAAACTATTGGCCTGGTTTCTACATTCTACGTATTTCTAACACACACAATGGACTAACAGTACTATATTTTTACAATGTATTGAACTTCTTACTTGCACTCCAGTACATATACACATACACTCACATACTATAGTATATACATACATAGAAATAATTTTTTAAATGTTTAATTATAATATTTTAATTGTTTATTTAAACGACGTGGTTAATTCATCCCAATTTTAATTATTCAGAACATATTCTTCTAACAAATACGAATTCTTCTTCAAAACGGTAACATTCTTTCTAGGACATAAATAAACATATCTGATATCTAGATGTCTGTCATTTTTCATGCTTCTCTCATGCTACGTGTACAAAAAATGTGATTATAATTATCTTACGTTGGATACTGTACGTCGTCTTCAAATGTTAACAGCGTGTGTATTATGCATTTAATTTCCTATATTCAAAGTTTGAAAGGTTTTTAAGTATGTTGCTTACATGACCTAACTACTTAAACAATTTTTTTTTGTTTAAACTAATTATACATTATTATAATACAGAATTACCAATGTATTTTGAGTAATTTAATAATTTTAATAATTATTAGTAGTTGACAAACATTGATCATGTGCTGAATATCCAAAAAATTAAAATTATTTGTTAATCTAACCAAACTTAAATAAATATCTGAGAACTACTATCAAATGAAAAATTATGAATATTCATTTAAAATTATGTTTGCATAATTTTTGAGTAGTTCTTAAACTAAAATAAATAATAACAAATTAATTAAAGATATTTTAATATTAAATTTATTTAATATAGTTTTAATAATTGTTTAATAACCATATATATATATATATATATATATATATATATATATATATATATATATATATATATATATATATATATATATATATATATATATATATATATATATATACTAAGTACTTATAAAATAACATGTAGTAATATTTATTTATCTATAAATTGTTTAAAGTTGAGTTGAAGTATATTATAAATTGTTTAATGAGTTCTTTACAATAAACCACATATTCTGCAGTATTATTATTATTGTTATAACTACTATTATTTTATTGTTTTGTTCTATATACATTATACGTATATAAAATCAATGGAAGAAATACTATGAGTAGTCTTCAGATATTTATTTTATTATTATTATTACAATGCATTGTATATAAACGAAGCATTATCAAATTATTAATTGTTAAAGTTAAAAATTTATTAATTTCACTTCTTAAGTGCGTTTCCAAAAAAATATGTTTTCTTAGAATTATCCAGAAAATTTAAATACAGATACTTAAAAGTGTCACCTAAGCGGAAGGTATTTTTTCATACCTTACATCCCTGAATTTTTGTAAAATTGTCTGTTAAAGATAAAATTTTTAACTAAATTTATAATTTTAACCATTATGGTGAATTTTTAAACGAATGCTTTATTTTAGATAACATAACTAATTTTCTATCGAAAAAGACAATCATTAATTGATGATAAAATAATTATATTTATGTTATAAAAATCAGAAAACTTGGCTGCTTTGGATTGTTTTCAATGTTTTTCTTCTGACCTGACAAGTAAAAGATAAAAAATTCGAAATAGAAGGAGTCCAGAGAATTTCAACCTTTGCAAATTGTATTTATCATAATTTACATTGAGTTGAATCATTCCGCATGAATCACCCTTCGGAACATCCTTAATTCTGTATATAGTCTTTTATGATAATATTTGTCTAAAAAAAGTATACTAGACACTTATGATACAGCATTACTATCGTTGAAAGAATTTTTAGATTCAGTCTAATATACTTAGCCTAACAGTAAACTTACAGCCTAAGCCGCAAAGTCATAAACCTTGAAATTGATATGATTAGATAAGTACATTTTAATATTGTTAAAAATTTTTTCAATAAACGTGTGAAATCAGGATGATTTTTAATGGTTTTTTCGAGTCTACACTATTCGTAAACCCAGCTAGCAATATCTTTTGATACGATTCAAATTTAACGACAATTTGTAGGACGCGATGTAACATCGCCACGTGTCAATTTTTGTTACACAACGATTTTACGCATTCATATCCACACAGAGCTTGCTATTTCACGTAAAAGTTGCGTTAACGTGTTACGTTACCCAAGAATGTTGCACGAATGTACACGGCTTAAGGAATATTGATAAAAAATTTTTTTTCTTTCTGAATCAGATGATAAACATAATACCCAGAGAACAATTATATAAGCATCACTACTATTCATTACAATTGATTCACCACAGTTTTCGAATTAATATAATCTAGTTTCTATATAATATAATACATTATATGTGTATTTTATACGAATGTGTGTAATTTAATAGTAAGTCATTGAAGTGAAGTTGAATGATAAATGAATAGTATTTGTATTATTTGAAGAGCGGAAATGCAGAATACCACAATAATACTTTAGTTAGGATATATTATATACATCTACTAATATATAGTACAAAGTGGTTAACAGAAAAATATTATTAACAGATTAGAATACCAATAAAAACATTAGGAAAAACACACTTGAATATTATTGACATCTAACATATAAAATAACTAATCGAGAGTCTTTAATTATCCGACATTCAATATCAACTTTTTGAGTATTTTTAATTATTAACATTATTAAAATAATATCAGTTTTTACATATCTATGCAGTAATCGATTTATTAAAATATATCTTTTTATAATACACCTGGGTATGAGGTAGAATTTTTGACAATCTAAATAGTTTATGAAAAATGTTTCTGATCATTTTTTTATTTTGAAAAAAGATAATTATTGCGAATATCAATTTTTGTTACACTCTGTACATACTAAACTACATTAATGCATTTATTGCTCAGCTGGTGATTGAAAATAGGAAGATTCAAAACAATGAGAAAAGAATAATATATTAGTTCAAAGTGTTTGTTGAGAGTTAAGAATCAATCTCGCCACAAGATAAGAAGATGAAATACGAATAAACAAAAGTAAATTTTCAAAGTATTTCTGAATATTATCAACCGGTTAGAAATGTGCTTAAAAGAAATCTGAATAATAGAATAAAAGCATAATTTTTGAAAATCTTTTAAAATCAAATAAATTAGTCTTAAAGTTATATATCGTGCATATTTGATACTGGTCAAGCTAGCAGAGTATTCAAAATTAAATTTAAATATGCTCAAAATTTGATATAATTTAGGTGCTGGGAAAATAAATTGGATGCTTAAATTGTAAATTAAGAAGATCATTTAGAATATAATGTAAGGTAATTAAATCAATATAATTAAAATTACAATTAAAAATATTGCACTGATTCACTTTAATGAATCACTACTAAAAAAGTGTAAATTCAAGTAGCATCTTAAATTTACAGCTAACTTGTCTCTTTTCTCAGATCCCCATTATTTAAATTTTAAAATGGTAAAACTTTAAAAAACAATTTTTTTTTTTAATATTGATGAGTCTATCAAATCAAGTTTAAAGAAAATCGTTGGATCAATTTTCGAGAAAATTAGAAAAAACATTAAAACCCCTCCTGTCAAGAACCTAATTCGAATTGTTCCAAGGAAAAGTTTCAAACTGCAACAAGAAAAAGATGTAGATATTTTATAACTTTAGCACTTATACCAAAGTGGAAAAAATAGTTTATCGTACGCAACCTTGCGTTATTTCGACATCCATACGATCAGGAAGAGTTTCCGTTTGTCACACGATGTCGATTACAACTGAATCCATCTAATTTGGTTAAGTATTTGAAATCAATGGCCTTTTATTATTCTTAGTTTTCCATTTTTTTTTTAAAACGATGTACTGAAATATTGAAAATCTAGACGAAAATAGTATATTAGAAGATGTATTATAGTAAAAGATTAGGCTAGATATTAAACTTCTTAAATACTATAAATACTTAATAATATGCATTTGATTTTCGAGCGATTCCTCGACAAACGACTACTAACTAGTAAATCAGGAAACATTGAATATCCTTCAGGTGAACAGTTCTCTGAGATATTGACGCAATGGTTTATCGAATTTGAATAATCCGAAGTTAAAATATCAAATTTGATGATTGTACCTCTGTTTGTTCGAAAGATATCTTGAGACAAATAATTTACAAATTTGTAAAATCTCGATCTAGAAAGATCTGTATTTACTTGTATGAAAAAAAAATAAAAATTCCATTCAAAAGATTTACTATCTATTTTATAGCATCTGTCAATCAAGTTTTAGAAAATTACTCTATATGACGTCAGAACCATTTAGTAGATCGAAATAATTTTTCAATATGTACTTTTTTTTTATGTGTATTCGTTTTAATTATTCTACGAGAGGAGGGGGGGATTTTAAAAACTTGATTATATTTTCGTTGGATAAACATTATAAATGTATATTAAATACATATATATATATATATATATATATATATATATATATATATATATATATATATATATATATATATATATATACATATATATATATATATATATATATATATATATATATATATATATATATATATTTTAGCATTTTGACATAATGATTAATGTCTTTTGTTTAAACTATCAGAGAGCCAGTTTATATTAGAGGAAATATATTATAAAGTACCAGTAATCTACCATGGCGATTACCTGGAATGAGAGTATATGAGAGTACTTACTTCCAAAAGTAAATTTTAATTAAAAATTCTACTATAAAAAATAAGCTTCCACTTTAAAAAAAAAAAAAAAAATAATCATTATAATTCTTTTTATTTTCATATGTGTTTTAATATATTGTGTTCCACTGGAGTTTTTTTTAAGGATATTCGATTAGCATACATGTTCTTCTTCTGCTTGCTTGGCTCTACAGCCCTTGGTGGACCTTGGCTTTCTCTACAATAGAGTTCCACGTTCCTCTCTCCTTTGCTTTAATTTCCAGTTCTTTAATTTTAATTTTGATAAGTCTTCCTGAACTTGATCGAGCCACCTCAATTTTTTCTTAGGCATGCTCGTTTCTTCCATTCTTTCAACATGTCCAATCCATTGTATTCTTTTAGCTTTTATGAATTTTATTATGTCTTTTCCTTTAATTAATTTGTCTATTTCAAAGTTGTATCTTTTTCGCCAGATGTTATTTTATTTTACAGCCCCATATATCTTTCGAATTATTCGTCGTTCAAAGTTTCTTAATATACTTTGGTCTCTGTTGCTCAAAACCCAAGTTTCTGATCCGTATGTCACTATTGGCCTTATAAGAGTTTTATAAATTAGCATTTTACATTTTACAATTAGCATACATGTAATACATCTTTTAGGAACGTATGTAGAGATGAGCGTGGATTAAAAATCTTCCGATTTCAAGTTTTTTTATGTTTATGATACCATAAAGGGTGGTATGTTGCCTGCAGTTTCAGAAATGTTCAGAAAATATAACGAATACATGGGCAAAATTTTGAAAGATAAAAAACTTATTTAATGGGGTTTATTCGACCGACGTTGGAACCTAGTGGATTTTTAATAGATGGTATATAGAAGAAAAGGTTATATGATATATACGTTTTTCGCAGCGGGGAGAGCGACTGAGAGTACTGCCATTCATGTAAAACTATAACAGCCACCTGGACATGCCCTAGCATGTCAGATATTTATTTGGTGTAACTTCCTGGTGTCTCTGAACAAGAAAGAATGTGCACGTCAGATATTCACATGGGTTGTTAAGTGAACCTAGCTGTAGAAAGTGCAAAAAAAATCACCACTTTGAAATATTCGAGCGCGTCATATTTTCATATCTTCTGGAGTGCTGGTCCTCAGATTGACTATGGGTCCCTATTGAATCCAATGGATCTATGACGATCCGTGATCTAGCTTTTGAACTATTAAAGATAAGTCCATAAACAACAAATAATTGTTTTTCCAACAAGCAATTTTTGTTTTAAATATTTTATATAATTACAGTACATATTATTATACATGCATTTATAACTGTAAGGACTGTATATTTAGAGTATTTTATGAATGCTTATCATTAAAAATAGTTTAAACATTGATACTAAACCATTTGTCGAGTATCTAAACAATTAACCCTGTTAGTTGTTATCTTCACTTGTTTATTTTTAAATTCTTTTTCATTTTTACTTGTTTAATTTTAAAGTTTTTTTTTTTTTTACTAAAATCATTTGATTTCAAGTTATTCTGGTATCTTTTTGCCATCCAATAGAAATAAATAATTTGATTGGTAGGTATTTAAAATAATCAAATAACCTGAAATATGTAATTAACGATGCTTTTAAATATTATAAACAAATATTTAATTTAAAACATATTTAAAACGTAAAAACATGAATTTATTATATATATACATATATATATAATCAACGTATATATTGAATGTACTACAATGCGTGCGCAAATGCAATTTGTATATTATGTGGAAAATGGTTTTACTAATTTATTTATTATTAATAAAAAAAACTCAAAATAATTTTTAATTAATTTATGTTGTACATTTTCAAAATTAAAAAAAAAAGAATAATGATTTTATTTTTAACACTCGCGTAAAAAATTATTATGTTCATCCAAAAATTTAATATACACAAGTAGAAACAATAACAAACAACAGTGTTAATTGTTTAGATACCTCACGTATGGTTCAGTATCAATGTTTGAAATATTTGTAATGATACATATTCATTAAATACCCGAAATATGCAGTTCATACGCTTATCAATATGTGTACAATAATAATATGTATTGTGAATATGTATGCTTATTTATTAATTAAATTTGAGCTAAAATTATGGCAAGCTTAAATATTTTACGAAAAAATATTACAAACAAAAGTTGTTAAAATAAAAATTTTTTGTATTTTATAGTTTAAAAGTTGTATCAAGGATTCATTAAACTCACTTTTTATATTAAGAAATTAATTAGAATAAGTCAACAAAATTTAAGCTCGCCATCTTTTTTATTTTTGAGCTATCGTAGTGTCGGACGGTCGGAAATGGACTAATAAGGTGTTTCTATGAACACCTATACCAAAATTTTATTTGTGTGGTCAATATTAGGTAGCGTTACAAACTTTAGACTAAAATTAATATACTCTGACATATTATGTATGTCGAGTGCAAACATTATCAGACATATTCATCATATGCACAACTACATATTCGAAAGCAAAGTAGCGGCTAAAATCACATTGCCTCAGTGACTGACGGTTGCACTAGCAGCTCTCTCGAAAGATCGATGATTCTAAATCCTTTAAGTGGATTTCCTCAATATAGGTACTGCCTCATGTATGAATCTACCTTAACTTCCCCCAACGATTTGCCGTACGCTCATGTGAAATGCTGGATGATATATGACCAGAATTTCCTATAGAATTTCTTATTGATGAGTTTGCGACATTTTTCCCACTACAACAGATTTTTTGATCAGAACTTTTTAAAAGATTATCTATTTAACTATAAAAAGTTTCCCGGTCTACAAATTTTCTTTCCCTATACATCTTTCTATTCTATAGGCTACGTGCATCAAAATGTTTTCATTCATTTCTATAATTACGAAATGCTAGTTTATCAATCAAATGATATATAAGTCTGTGAATGGTGTATGATTTAACATAGGAAATTTAACTAATTTAAATGAATAATTTTATTCATATTTGCAATTAAAAATAATAACTAATGCAATTTCTTCAATCATTCTTACAATTTTCAACCCAGTTACTTTAATTAATTATCATTATTTGTAATAATTCAGTAATTTTTGTTTGACATTTGCTATATAATTTACATGCAAACAAAAAAATTTACATGTGAATGTATTATTACCAATTTTAGACACTCGTAGCGCATCCATCGATTACGAAGTCCACTTACTATGAACGGTACGGATAGTAAAATTTTTAGAATTATTTCTAAGTATTTCTTTAATTGTTTCTGAGAATATATATTGAAATCAAATATTATTTTCTTCTAAGTTGTTGATAAAATAACCTATTAAAAAGGAGTTCTTTTTCTCCCACACTACGTGAAAACAAAATGAACTCTTAGCTTTTTAAATAAAAAGGAAATAATATTGTTTGTATAAAACAAAATGTAGGTTAGATTTGTGCTTTACAAAATACACAATGAATGAATTTAACATTTTCTTTATTTTATAACTGACAAAAAAAAGAACAAAAAAAAAGAAATTTTATTTTTTATATATTTGTGGAGAAAAGACGGAACACACGTTTAAAATTGCTTACGGCTCAAAATTTGATATTCATTCAACGTGTGTATATATGTACAGAAAAACATTGTTTTTCTCTGCATTTGCGTTTTTTTAAATTTTATTTTATTTAACTCGTCATCAGTGTTTTTCCTATTTTTCTAGTTTTTAAAATAATAATATGAAAAATTATTCAAATGAAATAACAAAATACAAAAATTTTGTGGAAATTCTTCTTTTCCAATTATAATAAACCTCTAGATAATTCTTAAATGGTGAAAAATAAAATATTCTGATGAGTTTTCTGGGAAATAAATGAAAATTTGTATCACTACCTTGATAAAAAAAGTCCTATTCAATTCTACAGAAATTGAATTGGAATGAATAGGAAATTAATAGGATTGATGGGGATTCAATACGATGAATACGAAATTTCGTTTCCTATGCAATCCTATTGATTTGCTATGCATCCAATTTTTTATTAGGGCTGTTTCATTTTTAGTATCAGACGATTTTTTTTTCTTTGTTCCTACCTCAAATTCAAATATATGATACTTTAATAATCTAAGGGTATCTTTGCACCAGGTGCTTCACTCGTCCTAACCTTAACACCAGACGAATAAATGTTACGAAACATAACAGTTCCACGAATAATCCGGGTGCTTGAAAAATTGGAGGTGAGGTTGATGAACATTTCCAAAAGCCATAGTAGTTTTAAGTGTGTAATTTTGCAAATTTTCCAAGCTAAATTTTCTAGTATACCTATAACTTTTGAATGAGACAGAATATGTTAAGAAAGAAATAATTATCCATAAAATTGGCATTGGAAAGTTTCAATAAAATTTTTTCAATTTTGTATTATTCTCATCGTTATTACTCACTTATATATGATACAATTTTTCGATTGTTCCAAAATCTAGTGTATGTAATTTTTCCCAGATTTTTGTAATACTCAAATTCCCGGACGATAATTCTTACTTCAATTTATTATTGAAGTTATACTCCTTCAGGCGCGTTATGAAAAAATGATATGAGTGGAATTTTAATATGCGCACGCATCACCGTCACACAAAATTCACAGGTTGAAGCTGTTGTTATGATTTATGTTACACTTAATGTAAGAAAATATATATTTATTTATTTAATTTTTCAAATTTAAACTAAGTTTTATTGACTGTGTTGACTATCCTTCTCCAGTCCTTTTATTATTTTATTGTAATTAATTATTTGTATGCAATTAAAAATTGTTTTTTAATGATGCCAAAGAAGTATAACTTCTGACGCGCGTACACAAGTACACGCACCCATTTTTTTTGATCTCATAAGTATTATTATAGTAGTATTAAAAGTATATTCACAGTATTATTGTAAAGTATTTTTTGTAATAATTTCAGGTTTTACAATTTTCATTAAACTTTTTACTATATAAAGCTCTTTAAATATGTATCTTGAAAATATTAGAACAAAGGAGATACATTGTTTAGATACATCATCCAAACGGTCGCTATAGTAATGGTGATTTTCGTCTAAACACATTGTTGAATTTTTAACGTAATATTTATATTCTAGTCACGTAATGTACCAAACAAAGTCTAGCAGTATACAAGTCGTTGACTTGTAAAATCCTTTCATCATAATCCCTACTTTAATAAAAAAAATTACTCTTTAAAGTGAAGTTTTTTTATTATTAAAGCAAGAAATTTAAATACTCATATTGCTCGAATTATTTGTGTTCACTGTGAGCTTAATAACTATTTTAATAACTAATATAAACTTTTTTAATTTCAAAAATTTAAACTGATAGTAGCAACAATAGTAAGCCGAAGAATGTGGCAAAGTGAGGTAACAGCCCCGATTTTAAAAACCACTAATCACTAACCTTTGTCTCACTATGAAAATTAAGAAAATTAGCCTTGTTTTCCCACCCCAAGTAATTGTGATAAACAAATTTTAAAAATTACAAATTTCACCACCAAAATCGTCTATTAGGATGATCACGAACCCTGAGGTCAATGCCCTAAAAGTAACAGAGATAAAACATTTTTAATTCAAAATTTACCTCGGATATCATCTTTAGAGGGCCTTTTTTTGCCACCGATCACAAATGCAAAATTTAACAGCAACTGAGGATAGTTTAAACCCTATTAAAACCACCCATAGAAATGACAGAGAAAAGATAATTTTGTGTCTCCACGGAGTTCTCGAGGTCAGTAATAAAAATAGTAAGTTCCACAAGACCCATGAATCCGTGATCTCTCCACTCCGAATACGATTACAAACATACTTTTATAATTGGATACAAATTGCATGAACGGAGAGGAGCATGGCGCGGACATTCAACTCTTTATGGGATTTTCTCCACTCAAAGTTAGATATCTCCTGTTCTAATAAATATAGAAAGCTTTGGTCTAACAACACTGAGTGACTCAAGACCTTCCATTTGAGCTATTAAACACTCAAACTGGATTAAATGGAGGAGAGCAGTGCGCGGACATTAAACTTTTCATCAATGATTTTTAATATAAAGATTCATATAGTTTTCAAAATAATAATTATAATAGTGACACGTATATATATATAAAGTACATTAACATTATCAAACTCTAAAAACAACCATTCTTCTTCATTCATGTAGTAAGTAGGTGTCTTGTTGAAGTTGAAGTTTAACATACAACATACAAAACTCTAATGTAAAACCATTGTTTCTTCTTCTATTGCACAAAATAAATAAATGTCAGTCAATTGTACAAAACAATGCAATGGTTGAAATGAAGAACATAAACTATATGTTTTAATAGTAGTAATAAGCTATTATTATATTTATTAATGTGATGTGTGTTTTCAACCTTTTCAAATATAAATTAAATCATTTAGTGTGAAATTAAAATTCTTATCAAAAAATATATAAAAATATAATTTAAATTTAACATTGGCATAGAGTGAAATTAAAGTTAGTTGGAACGTCAATGTACAAAATCAGAGTGAACTATTCATATTATTTTTAGAATCTGTCTAAAATCCGAACTTTTAGTCGAGCAGCGTACACACGTGAAACATTCGTGCGTAACGTAACAGCGTATCGTAAATCCGTACTGTTCCGTGTTACGAGACCAATAGTTTGTAGGTGCTGCGATGTTACGTATGTGCGATGTGTTGCATAGTATTCCATCTGTTTACCATGCAGAATAGCTTTAATTTAAGTAAATGTTTATATTGATAAATTTCAATAAATTGTATTTTGTTCGTTCCAATCTGTATCGAAATATTTAAATACAATTAAAATAAAAATGAATAATGTTTACGTTTTGTCTTTGTAAATGTTGTTTTATTAAGTCCTCGCTATTCGTAGCCGCAAGTAGCAACATCTTTTGATGCTATTCAAATTTAACAAATTTTTGTTACATGACGGAGTTTCACTGCTACGCGTCAAAGTTGCGTTATTGTGTTACGTTACTCGCGAATGTTGCACGTGAGTCCGCGGCTTTAGATTCACTATCTTTGAAAACATCAAGACACGTCAGTTCCCATAGTTCGATGATAGGAGAGGAAAAGCATCAAATATCTTTATGCTTTCAAGAGTGCTAAAGCCCACGAGGATAGGAGGATTCCGTAGTTCATCCATGCTTTTTCTGTACTTCTATTGTGGTAATACTTCTTAATAAGACCTTTTGCACAAGGAAAATTTAGTGTTATGTTTCACTGTAGAAAAGCTCTAGTCATCAAAATAAAATTAACGAACAGTTTTACTAAAAAAATATCTCAGAAGGATTTTTAATCTCTTAATTAACTGAACAAAATTATGGATTTATTGAACTAGTTTCAAAGTAATTCAAATCAAGTATTTTCATCAAAATATTTCTGTATTATAGAATTTTTTTTTATTTTTAGAAAATAAATATATTTTTATGTTTTATAATAGCTTGTTAAGTTATTAATTACAATTATACTAGTAGTATATAAACTTCATAGCCTGAAAAAAAAATAGATTAATAGATAAATAAAACTGACCTAAATTCCTGACCTATTTTGAATTTAATTCCATGTTGCAGTTTATTAAAATTATTGTATTCTTCGCATTATACTGAAACAAAAAGAAATTTACATTAATATATGTACATAGAAGATAATGAGAATTGATTAAAATAAGAAATTATAAAATTAAACAACAAAGATGGTATGTTAATTAAATACTTTAAATGGTTTTGTTGAGAACTAGTTCCCAGCGCTGCTAAAAAGGGTCTCATTTTGTTGTAATAATTTATTACATAATATAACAATTTATATGATATAAAATTATGTTTATTAGAAATAACGAATATAGGGAAAGTTAAGTTACAACAGTTAAGTATCGCAGTAAGCGCGATTTCCAATAAACGGTAAATTTTACAAAATATAGTCTTTTTTGGCGTGGCGGTGAAACGCGTATTCTTTCAAATAAACGTTATGTTTGAAAACAATGTTCGGGAACAAAACTCGCAAACTTCAAATTCGTGTTCAATGACCTAAAAAATAAGAAGGGTCAGAAAATAAAAACTATAGCAAAACTTTGTACTGAACCCCAATTTATTTTTAAATATTATCTGGCAAAGTATCTAGCGGCGAAACGGATAGTGTTCCATAAAAACATTTCAATGAAAAATGTAGGAAAATTTTACTAGTTTATTTTTGTATAGTTCTTGGATAGTTCCTAACTCTAACTTCTTTATTTATAATTAAAACGCTTCTTTTCTGAGATATACGCCAAAAACTGAAAAAGTGTCTAGAAAATAGTGTTACGATCAAAGTTTTGATAGGAAACTTCAAATTCGTGTTCAGTGATCCAAATAATATGGAATGTGAGAAAATCGAAATGTAGCCAAAATTTCCTATGAAGCCCAATTATTTTTTCAAAATATCCAGCCTAATGTGTAAAACAAATTTTGGTATTAACTGAAAATTTAATGATCGACACACCAGATTAAATAAAAATAGATTTCTAATTTTATATCAATGGTATCACGAACCAACCAAAATATTATAGACAAAATTAATATTAAAAAAAAAAGTAATAATAAGTATTACTACCCTGAATAACATACCTTACTGAAATACTAGCAAATAACGAATTACATTTTAGAAAATTGGCTATTTTTTTGGAATTTTCAATTAAATTTTAGTAAATATTAACTAGTGTACCAAATTTATCTTCACAAGACTAGTTTTAAATAAACCTAAATATAACTCAATGGAAAAAAAACTAGACACGTTTCAATGTATAATTTTTGGTATAAAATTGGGATAGAAAAACGAACTGTTTTTATTTTGCACGTTTTATCTATGGTTTTTATTTTGCACGTTTTATCTATATATTTATTGGTTGATGTATTACATTTGGCCACTAATAAAAGAGAAAAATAAAACTGAAAATCTCGTATTTTATACCAAAATAAATTTATAATTGCATAGGTAACCGTTACTGTACTGAGTAAGCTGTTCGATAATATAATTTTTTGAAGTTATACGTCTTTAGGCGCCTTATGAAAAAATGATAAGAGTGAAATTTTATAATGCGCACGCATCACCATCACACAAAATCAATCCATAGGTTGTTGAATGACAGAACAGCTCCGCGATCTTAGCACCTCATGTGCGGAATTTCGATTGACCAATTATACCATCCGAAAGGTCAGAAATTGGTCATAAAAGGTCAGTTGGTCTCATTAATTGGTCAGCATCAGAAATTTTTTTATTAAGGATTAAAGTTTTTCAAGGTCAATTAATAATTTTAGCACCTCATTCGCGGTGCTGATAGAATCATCCGGCTCAAAGCATGCGCGTTACGACAGAGACAACTTTTTTAATTTTTTTTAATATTAAATTAAACTGACCAAGTATTTATATTAGCTGACCAATTATCAGCGAATGTTTCCCGATCGCATATAGGTGGAGTTTTTTATTTTTTCCGCGAATGAGGTGCTAAAATTATTAATTGACCTTGAAAAACTTTAATCCTTAATAAAAAATTTTCTGATGCTGACCAATTAATGAGACCAACTGACCTTTTATGACCAATTTCTCATGATGAAGATTCAAGTATTGTTGGTTGGCCTTGCTTCTTTCTTTCTGCTGTATTTATTTATTTTTGAAGTTTCTTTCTGTAAGTGCGTTATGAAAGCGATTAATTTTTTTTTATACAACTAATTAACGGCTAATTAATTATAAGCCTATTTTGAATTTGGAAATGTTATTTCGCTAAGTTGACATTCATTACCTGGACTCCAAATAACTTAACACAAATATATCAACTATTAGTAATCAACTTTTATAAATGAAATGTTTTTTTACTATTTTAATAAATGAATAGGGAGAAAGTGTAGTTTACAACATATAGTTTATACTAACTAGTTATCCACTCGCTGGTAGTTTCACATATACAGATGCGATAGATAGTATCTATAGTAAAAGATAGTAAATATCGCTTTAGATAAATATATTTTGTAATAATAATAATAATAATAATAATAATAATAATAATAATAATAATAGTAATATAGTTCGTGTAAACCACTCAAAAGTAATTTGGTTCTATTCGCATAGCGCGTTACATACCACTATTAGACCAGAGAACATCAGCCAAATTTATTTGGAAGTACGTATGCATCTCGTTTAAGAATGCATTAGAATGCATTAAAATCATACCCAATGTAAATTTTATTAAATAGGAAAGAATTGATATTATATGGAATTTGTATGTAACGGTTTTCTTTAGGTCACTGATTACGATAGAAACTTCCTAGGGTAGTTTTACATCTGTTTCATGTTTAAAACATTTAAAACTCTATGACTCGCTACCCCCTCGTTTTAATGGCAAGTTTTTTCATATCAAATTTTATTTACATTTTGATAATAATTTTTTGAGTTTTTTTTGTGATCGAAAATTGAAAAAGATATAATATTTTTTACCTTAGATATTATTATATTGCCTTTATTATATAAGTCTCATTTTTTCTGTCAAATTTTTTTGCTTTTCAAATTTGCAGATATTGAAATTTTTCATACACAACCTGTAATTATTATAGTTATGAAGTAAACAAACAACCAAATATATTTTCTTACATGGAACTAAACTAAAAACACCGTTGTTCGTTGTGGTTTTGTGGTCGCATTATTTAATTCAGTTATGTTATGTTTCAGGAATGTATTATTTACTCTATGTATTTCCATTATAGTCAAATGGATTTGGTATCATTAACATTTATTACTTAGAAGTCGTGTAATATCTTGTACCTGTACACCTATAGCTAAGTACAGCATTTCTTTTACCTCTGTATACAATCAAGATCGAGTGAAGATAATTGTGCAGTTATCAGCCTTTAAATCCACGCCAGTAAGAAGACGATTTGCTAGTTAACAGAATTAATTATTTTAATTGCAAATAACATACTTAAAACATACTAATGAAGAAGATGAGAAGAACTATCATTTAACGTTGATTAGTAAATCGTTGTTTATCTGACGAGGAATTGGATAAATCTATAGCAAATAAAGATACTACAAAAAAAAAAAAAAAAAAACAAATTGAAGTTTACACTTTTACTAATGACATGAATAGTAAAAATAGTTTTGCATAAAATTTTGCAAAGAGGTGGATTTCAACGATATAATATTGTCAAAAAATTTGTAGATGTAATAACCGCGACTCTGTCAGCTTCAATAAATTTTCAATGTTATCAATATTTAACACGTAAAGGATAGGAATTCATAATGTTTAGTATTTATTTTTGAACATTTCGCATTTCCGCTATAGAAAAGTAATAAATAAATTCGGAATGTTTTAGGAGCTTATATAAGATGTAATTTACCGTACCATTTACGAAAATTACAATTTTAAAATATTACTTTTTCACAAATATTTAGTGTAATAAAGCAATAAACTACCCCCAAAAAGTTGGCATGGAATTATAAGAATTGCCAATTTTTCTCAATTGCTCCTAATTGCTCACTATTTGCTCAATTAAAATCCGCAATTGCTCACATTAATAATTAATTATTTAATTAGTTATAAACAAAACAAAATACAAAACGATTTTTCTCATTTACGTGAAGACCGCTCAATTTTTCTTATAAATCTTTTCTCTTATCAATTGCTCACTATTTGCTCACCTCAGTGTTATGCAAATTTTTAGTTAATTTCTTTAATTTTTTATAATTAATTAAAAGTAATTATTGCGATTTTAAATGGTGACGTGACTGGACGGAGATATCTTCTGCGCATGCGCATAAATAAACGTCACCATTTAAAATCGCAATAATTACTTTTAATTAATTATAAAAAATTAAAGAAATTAACTAAAAATTTGCATAACACTGAGGTGAGCAAATAGTGAGCAATTGATAAGAGAAAAGATTTATAAGAAAAATTGAGCGGTCTTCACGTAAATGAGAAAAATCGTTTTGTATTTTGTTTTGTTTATAACTAATTAAATAATTAATTATTAATGTGAGCAATTGCGGATTTTAATTGAGCAAATAGTGAGCAATTAGGAGCAATTGAGAAAAATTGGCAATTCTTATAATTCCATGCCAACTTTTTGGGGTTCAATAACCCGTACAAGCATCGTTGCCTTTACGAGAGTTATATGTAAACAATGTAAATAGCCATGTGTACAGACTGTTCGCATAGATAAGCAGTGTGTGTGATAGTGTTTGTTACACCGTTGTTATATTTACTTCATCAATACAACCGTTTTTTTTAAAGAGTGCGTTGGCAATAAATGCCGTTAGAAATAAATTAATAACTAAGCTATTTGACCTCTGTATTTGTTTAACAAATAATGATGTTTCGAAAAAGTGTTCCACAAAACTTTACCCCAACGGGAAATTGTCTATCACCAATTCTAAAAATACAACTTTATTTAAGAGTTAATTTTTTCTGCTTAAATGGTTTATGACCCCACGAATTATTATTGGATTATGCATTTAACATGAACACCCGTTAACATAAACCATTTAAGTTATCTTTGTTGGAAAACTTTCCATAACAACCCTTGAAAAACGTTCGACAATAAGCTTTTCTTCAATATATTTCATTTTCTGGAAGAGGATAAGGCTGATAGTTGATCATTGAAAAAAATCTTGGAAGTTTTATTCGTCATAAAATATACAAATAGTTAAAATTATAAAACAAGTGAAAATACAAACTAATGGAATTTATCGATTAGATACCCGACATTTGATTGCATTTCATTATTTTGTCTTTTTTTTAAATTACTATTCATAAAATACCATAAATATCCAGTCAATACAAATTATATATACTTGTGTATATATAATAATACGTATTGTTATTACCTATATATTTATTAGCCAAATTTGAGCTAAGCTTATGGAGACCTCTAACATTTTATGAAAAAATGTTTCAAACAAAAGTTGTTTGGATCAAAAAAATAAATATTTTAAGAATTTGAACTATTCTTCTATCTTTTATAGTTTAAAACTTTTTAGGCCAAGGATCCATTGGACTCAATGGATCTATTTTGCTCTTTCACGACCTTAAACTTACTTTTTATGTTTAGAATACGTCACCAAAATTTCAGTTTGCTATCTCTTTTTCTTAATGATTTATCATGATGGCGGACGGACGGACAATCGGAAATGGACTAATTAAGTATTTCTATGAACACCTATACCAAAATTTCGTTTGTGGGGTCAATATTAGATCGGTCGTGTTTCAAACTTTAGACCAAAATTAATATACTCTGACATATTATGTATATCGAGTATAAAAATTAACGATTTTATAAACTTTCGATTTTAATAAGATTAGTTTTCTGTACACAGAGAGTACATGATTCTTTGCAGATTGCTTTTCTTTATTCTTATCTATCTAAAAATAAAAACGAAAATAACATAATAATAATAATAATAATAATAATAATAATAATAATAATAAACAGATGAATATTCAGTTTAATCCAAAGATAATGTACCAATTTATTAAGAGGGATCTGATCTGTACCTATGTTTGTAATACACTTTAAAACATACAATAATAATGGTTTTGTTTTTAGTATAATTGACCGAACGAGGTGAGGTCTTTGGTATTTTTCTTATCTACATATAAGATTTATTTTAATCTATTTATTTATCTATTTTTTCGCTGAAACATCTATTTTTCGCTTTGTATAATTTGGAAGAAATTTGGTAGACACAGAGTATGTATTTATGTATGTTTGTTACTATTTCACGCAAAAACTAGTAAATGGATTTTAATGCAATTTTAATAATAATGTAGCTTATAGATCAGAATAACAGACAGACTATAATTTATAAAGATAGGATAGGTTTTAGGTCCATTTTCTACCCCTAAGAGGAAAAAAAACTTAGTTATTTTATTCAGTTTTCACTTGAAATATGTTACAAATCCTCTATTAACGTCATTTCCATCGAAACCAAAATCTAAATTTGAAATTAAAAATCTAATTTATTTAACTCTTCTCACTAACAGTATGTCGAACTTTCAACTATATAAAGTGTACATATCGTATCGTTCAAGTATCACCGGAACCATTCGTGTTTCTGGAGGTTCACATATTTTTTAACAAGTATACGAGTACCACGTATGATATCTGTACATTTCTGTGATGCGGAGCTAAGGCTGAAGGCTTACTCGGGAATCCGAAGGGGGCCGATGTACTGGATTGTCCTCAAGAAATACAGAGGGAGAAAATGGGGAATTCGCACACCAAATAAAGTGGGTGAAAATTGTCAAAGCAATCGCTCACGCGTCGGCTAGTCCACTAGTCCACTAGATATAATATATCATGTTTCCCTTCGAGAAAAATTACTAAAAATACCAACTTTAAAAAAAAAAAAATTAAAATTATTCGATACCACATTATTCGAAAAGATGTTCTCCCATCACAAGGCTATTGTACTGCATATGGCTGTATTATTTTTCTTTTTATTTAATACAGAATAGAATATTTAATGCTTTGACACATATTTAATTTGCGTCTAACGGACATCATGTTTTGGATTGTGTTAGATATCTTGTAAATTTTATGTATATATTATTTATAAACTTTTTATTTACTTGTGAGGGAGGTCTACAGTTCACAGAACTACCAGTATGTAAGGTAATACTAATAACGTTTGTTTTAATAAATAAATCAGTCTCTTGGTATTACGACAAAATATTCTAATGAAAAATTCATATTTTCAAAAATTAAAATATGATATCGTCCTTATTAAGGTTCTATTTACATTTTTAAGAATGACATTAATATAGTAATTGAATTGTTGTATAAAAATATATTTTGTCATAATTTATTCAAGTAATGTAAAAATACGTTTTAGGCAAGTGAAAATATGAATTAGTATTAATGTTTGAACTATTTAATTAACGTTAAAAAATTACACTAAATATGCACAGCTCATATTGAACATTGACGCTAAGATCTCAGCGTAAGACTAGCATAATTATTAACTGATCTTTCATTGACTACCAAAATGTGATTAGTGATTATAAATTATTAAAACACTATATATTATTATGAAACTCTCCATCTATTAGAATTTTTATGTCTATGATTTTTAAATATTGGTAGTTCTAAATAGTTCTTAATTATAAAGGTAGGTAGAGCTTTCGTTAACAAGGAGGTCCAATATGTATGTGTTTATTAGCGGAAGTATAGATGAAATTGTGGCAAATCTAGCTTGCGAAAAAATGTTTCAAACAAAAGTTGTTTGTTTTGAAGTAACAAACATTTTTTGAATTTGAACTTTCCTCCTATTTCTTATGATTTAAAAGTTGGGACATAGATTCATCAGACCCAATTGACGAATTATGCTTATTCACTCAGCATGTCAGCTTATTATCTCGTTTTTTGTTTTTGAACTATCTTAAAGACAGACAGACGGAGAGGCAGGCGGAAATTGACAAATAAGGTAATTATATGAACATCTGTACCAAAATTTTATTTGTACGCCATCAAAATTTCAGTTTGCTATCTTGTTTTTCATTTTTGAACTAGACAAGACAGACGAACGGACAGGCAGGCGGTAATTAACAAATAAGGTTATAATACGAACATCCATAAAAAAATTTTATTCTTGCCTTCAATATTGTTTGGCATTACACAGGCAAAACTCATAAACCTACATTAAACTAAATTTAATATATCTTAATGTACTTATTTAGTATATTTCGGATATAAAAAGTTTTTTATATGGCATTAGAAGGTAAAAGACATATTGAAAAGGATTTTTTTCTAGAATAGAATTTTAACATACAAATAAGAAGCGTATTTATCAAAATATGGTGGGAGCGTAATGAAATAAAAGAATTTTGTTTAATAATCTTTACCATATTACTCTTAGTTATATAAAATTAAAATATTGCAATGTAATCCGAATTATATAATCTTAATTTTAGATGAATCGATTAATAACAAATTAATCAAATTTAACTTGTAAGATTTGATTTCAGACCGATAGGCAGACACCGGATATGGTAAAACTAAATAAATGCTTGTAATAAAAACCGAGCCTCTTAGTATTCCGTCGGTTGTTATTTTCTACATTTAATTTTTTTAGTTTTATCGAGTATTGGATAATTCTGAAGAATAAATACTAGTTTTCATGTTTTTTATTCTTATCCGCCAAATTGTGGAGAAAAAAACTGCAGTATAATTATAAAAAATAAAATTTTATAGAGGTTCATTTATAAATAGCATGCTGAGCCACCAGGACCAATAATAATACTGAATATAAACAGTTTTTTTTTTCTATAAAAAATATTTCCAGTTCATAGCAATTTATTCATCGTTTTTATTAGAAAAAAAGTTTAACCTTTATTGAACAATAATTATAGTCCAGTATATTTATACAAGCGATTATCGAAAATTATTTGTTAAACACTTATGGAATAATTTATACTTCGAATACGTGGATTTTTTATACTCGACATACATTATATGCTAGAGTATATTAATTGTAGTCTAAAATTTGTAACGCTAGAAAATATTGACCTCACAAACAAAACTTTGACATTTGTGTTCATAGTAACACAATAGTCAGACCGTCATCACGATAACTCAAAAACAACAAGAGATAGCAAGCTGAAATTTACGTGACATTGTATTCTAACCATAAAAAGTGAGTTTAAGTTCGTGAATTAACAAAATCGGTCGATTGGGTCCAATAAATTATTGACCCTACTTGAAGAAATAGAAGAAAATTTCAACTAAAAAATGTTTATTTTTGTGAAACAAAAACAACTTTTGTTTGAAAAAATTTAGTAAAATATTAGGATTTGCCTATCACATAATGGTAATTACAGTACATTTAGTTGTTATCTTCACTTGTTTTTTATAGCATTTGCGAAAAAGCTCTCGGGTCGAAGTGTGACAAGCACTTAAGTCGCAGTCGATTTATCGTTTTTTCAATACGTTTACGCCACTTAATTATTGCCGTGATGTAGTTTGTCCAAGCTTGAATTTATTCCTTAGACTATTAAAACTCTTTTGTTTGTAATGCTAGCAAATATTGACCGTACATAAAAACCAGGGGGTGTTCATAAAATCACTTAATTAGTCTATTTCCGTTTTCCCCCCATAAAGATAACTACAAAACAAAAAGAGATAGCTGAAATTTTAGATCTTAATGTTAATTCAAGTTCGTGTATGAGCTAAATCGGTCATGTCTGCATTTATAACTGTATACACATTTATAGTATTAAAGGAAGGCACTAATAGAAAAAAAAAAAGTGTAGGTAGAAAAGAATTTTGAATTTGTAGTATCCCATAGTTAACGAAACATATTAAATAAAATAAAAATTTGGGTACCTTGCCGATCAATTAAGAGAGTTATTATTAATTAAACAAATCTTAATTTACAAAGTTCTTTTATGGTTATTTTGTGTATTTTTAATTAATAATTACTCTTTTAATTGATCGGCAAGGTACCCAGACTTCGGATCATTACCTACTTACTCATTTGTTCTATTACTGCCAAGGGACCTTCCTTAATCAAAAACTATTTATTTTTATTTTTTATATAATAATATATTTCGTAAACTATAAGATACTTAAAATTCGGATCTTTATCTAAAAAAAGTTCAAACATTGAAACTCAATCAAATTAATTTTTTTAATATTTTTGTTGTCGATTATTTGTTGATCACATAGAATACGTAAGTAAATGATGAGAAAACTTTTTTTTATAGTTCGCTCAATCTAATACTGAACTATTATCATTATAATATTATTTTGTACAGATGTTGTTTGTGCATATTTATTATTACAAGGTATCCATATCGTTTTGTGGTTTAAACACAAAAAATAAAAAAAACCTTTTTTATGCTTTAATTCAAAGGAATTTTAAAGTTCACCATAATACTTTGTTTACTTATATGTAAAATTAAAATTGTCAAATAAAAATTTATATAAAACGGCTTTTTTTATTAATTTTTATCACGTATAAATGATTCAATAATATTGAAAAGAGTTTATTTTTATACAATACACATAGAGGAAAATGTATATGGATATATTAAATTTAGTACGAAATTCCAATTACTTAAAGATCTTAAATATTCTTATTATTGAAATTTTTATTGGACCAAGTGCTCACCTTAGGAAAGGCCTGATCGATTATTGTATAAACTTTTTGAAAAAGATATTGTTTATTGTCGAAATACTTTCTGCCCTTAAATTCAGCACCATACAATGTATATCAGTTGAGTGAATCAACAATTAAATTGGTACAACTATACATAATCAAAATAGAAAAATAATTATAAGTAGTGTAAATAAAAAAATGTAAAGTATAATGAACCCAATTTATTTACAATTTTGTAAGTCACAAATTAAACGCGATAAGTGAATCAAGCTCCAGGCTTAGTAAAATACATAATCAGAGGGATAAAAAGTCTTGTGGTTTTAAAAAGTGTAAACGGTTGTAAATGACACTGTATTGATATATGTATATATAAGCAGGTAGAGAACGATGCCAAGTTAGTCGAAGTTTAGTCGTGCTACTTTATGACTTTAGTAGCCATATTGGATAGTGAACAATTTGACTTGATGGAAGCCATGTTGCGTTGTGAATTGATATATTGTAAAACCAAATGGAGATTTAAAACCGTCGAAGAGAATAGACATGAAGTGTACATGTAGTTAACACGCATGTAGTTTTGCATAGTGAACGCGTCACTACAACATTGGTGTTGTGAACATTTGTAAGTGAGGGAGATGGATTTTGACTGAATGGCAGTAATATTGTGTAGTGAATAGCAATGTTGTAAAACCACGTGAAGCTTACAATCGTTGAAGAGAATATACATGGAGTGCATATGTAGCTGTAAACAAATGTAATAAGAAGTGATTAATCTATTTGAGTCGTACGTTGCAGTAAACATTTTGATGTGATTATACAATTTGTGAACGATTATAAGAGCAAATTTTCTTGTGTAGTCAAGGTCAGATTTATCTATTTGAATGACAATATTATATACAATACAGGGTGACTCATTGTGTATTTGATATTATTTATGAACATTGATTTATTAAGATGTACAATTGAATTTTTATGTACATTTTAACCGAATTAAATCCTAATTTCTATAAAACATGTGTGTGTTTTATTATTTCTGTAGTAATATTATATGGCTGAGTAATAATTATTTAACATGATGTATATTCAGAAGAATATATACAAATTTTATACTTATCTAACATCAGCTAATTTGCATACTCAATCATTTTTGAAAAACAGTTAATTTTTTTAAAAATCCAAATTAGTATAATCATACTGTAATTAGCATCTATGAACATTACCGAATATATTTTATCTTCGCTCATTTATCAAATAATTGATTTTATATCAATAGAGAATAAATCAATCAAAATTTAATGCATGTTTCCACTACTACCTACTAATTCATACAAAATTGAATAACAATTCATAAGGTAGGTGGTTCTATTCTAAAATTTACATAATCTATATATTTTAATTGCGTTAAATTCTCAATGAAATGCTTTTACAAAAGCTGTTAGTATAATAGTAGGTGTTGAATGTACATATACAGTATATACAAGTAGCTGTGACTAGAGACCTCACTTGAAAATAAACCTAAAATCACATCTTCGACTACAAAAACTTGTGGGAGGCGACAAAATCAAAACATAAATTTTTCTTATTTGTTCTGGTTATTTAATATCGATTGTAAAAAGAAACTCATATCTTGCATAGAAAAAATTTGTATTTTTAGGGTTTTGCAAAATCGAAGAATGGTCATAAAACTTACAGTTTTCCAATTTTCAGTCGTCATTATAATAGATTTCAAAAAACCAAAAACATTTAAGGTGAAATTTCTTTAGTAACTTTGTAAATTCCAATGTGGGAGAGAATCATGTAGGAGTATCTATAGAATATTTCATGGGAGAGAATGAGATAAAAGTACCTATAGAATTTAACGTGGAAAAGAATGAGATAGAAGGCATTATGCAGTGTTCATTTGAGGGTCCAAGCGTTGTACGTGTGTGCGCGTGCATGCGTAAAGGCATCATAACAACCGTGGTGTATTGTTCTGTTGATATAAATATTTCATTATTTTAATAAAAATATTTATTAAAATTCAAACTGGGAGACTGGATAAGTTTAATGAATGTAATACATATCTGAATAAAATGCATAATAATTTAAAACTTGGTATCAATATCATCAGAAATAAACTGCAATTATCCAACACCTGAAATTCTATATTTGTATCGTTGAAGTTTACATTAGATTATCGTTTGGCTACTGATCTAGCCGTGTGGCAATATTTTAGTATGTTATTTATATTAAAAAAAATTTGTTATTTCAGTATAATTTTTTTTTTCCAGTATACGCTTACGTTGTTTTTTGTAAGGACCATAGGTCCAGCTGACTGCTTTGCTTTTTGTTAAACATGTAGTATACAAAATACATATTATCTAAACTGTCAACTCTATATTATCCATGTTATGATTGGAGTCATCATATACATTGCAGTCACTTATTCTTGTACAAAGGATGTTGTAATTTCTGATTTTTTAAATAGGTATATTTTAATCCTTAATTATTATTTAAAAATTTTTGGTCGAAATAATATTTCGAATTACTCGATTTTTGTTTATTACTATCTGACAACACTGCATCACAGACCCCGCTATGTTCGGTCAAATATATTATCGTTGTGAATATATGGATGATGCTATGTATAAATAAATGTTGTTTCAAAGTAAAGGCAAAGCTTGAATTATTACATGCAAGTAACCACAATTGACATTATACACTACATTCTGTTTAATAAGTGAATGATCGATAATATAGTACTAGCTCATGGTAAACTTGGTATTTTAGAGTCAGATCATGAGCTTTATAAACTGTACTGTTGTGCTGATATTACTGATAGTGGAGCTCAAGCGTGGATGCACTCAAGCGTGTTATATTATGATCTGAGAGATTCCTTATCCCTTGTTGAGCAACTCTAACAAATCTTAGTCCTCTACACGGTGCCTCACGTGCCTAGGGTAGCCGTTTAGATTAGTTAGTAAAAAAATCAATACTTGGATTTAGTCGAGCACGTCAAATTAGGATATGCTATTAAGATTACGTGCTTTACAGTGTATATTTTACTAATCTGACGATTTAAGCGAGTCTCAATAGAATGGTAGGGTCGATTTATGTTTTATTTTGAAGAGATAACACAAGAATAACAGAGAAATATAATATGACGATTCTACGCATAACATATGGGGGTGGAAGAGTCACAAACTTGCAAACAAAAAACGTCAATTGAAAAAAATTTTAAAACCGTTAGGAAAAGAAAACTCCTTGAAATAATTGGCAGTTTAAGGACCATCAAGATCTGGAAATCAACCTGAAGAGACCATCAAGATCTGGAAATCCCCCCGTGAGAAATCTCAGGCGCTCGAATAGTTCAAGGTGGTGGTTGGTTTTGCATTTTTCAACAGCTGTCACGAGTTTTCACATCCAAATTATCAGTCTTTTAAATAGGAGCTTCGTTTTGGTTAACTTAATATCCTCTGTGAATAGCGCACGAGTAATTTTTTTTTACCCATTTTTTTAACCTTTCCGTTCGGAAGACAATTTTTTGTAATTTTCATTTTCAGGATGAAAATAATAACTTTCTACCAGAAAATTAGCATGTAATATGGTTAACAAGATGCAAGTCTTATATGCATAGGAATTAGGAAATGATTCAATCAAATATATGCAATTCCTTTCATTCTATCGAATAGAATGTTACGAAATATAAATTAATTCTAAATTGGGTATACGTTATATGGTATTTTAACCTTTATTGCGCACCCATTTATTTATTATTCAAAAGCTGCGTATACTAAATAAATTACATATTTTAAATACGACTCCTCACAGGAGTTTATTTTACTGTTATATACTTATGTGTTCATTAAAATAAGATTAGTTGAATTTTTCTTCCTTATTTGAATTTTCCCAGAGGAATATTTCAAATAAAAATTATTATGGTCTGTGATTATACAAAATTTAAAGAAAATCGTCAAGCCGTTTTCCAGAAAAAACGTATAAAACCTTTCACGGTACAACTTGAGGTAATAAGAAGACAGAATTAGTTTAAATTTAATTTAAATTTAAATTAAATAATTTAAATTTTTAATTACATTCCTATATAGTCTTCCCAAACCCAAGCAGATACTTCATAGGGAAATATTTGTCCGAAAACTTACATTTGGACTTCAATTGAAACGATTATTTGTTGCAACATTCAAGGATGAACAAATTTTGTTTATAATTAAAACATCAATGCTGTTATAATTATTTTGCATGTTTAACGAATTTGTAGGTAAACACCACCATACACAAAATAATTCAATTAAATTCTATTCACATTAAAATTTTTCTATTTTATGTTTTGTTTAGAATAATAATTTTAATTTTCCATATTTACATTTTTTTTACATTTTTATTTGTTATTGTTATATAAAAAGTTATATTTATATTATGCATTTTTTATTTATTTTTTTTTTCAACCATATTTTATGCAAATTTTAAAATTACCCAAAAGAAATTGATTATTTTCATCCTGAAACGAGAAATTATAATTTTATGATGGCGTATGATATTATAATATTGTTTAAAAATTCTAATGTCCATACTAATAGACATTAATGAAAATGGATTCATGGATTGAAAAAAAACAAAATTTTGATTGAAATCTGCACAAATAATCTTTAATTGAAGTATGAGTATTATTAAAAGAATTATTAAAGAGAATTCGATTTTTTGTCCCAATTTTCTAGATCAAAAACATTTTGTATTATATAAATACAAACACCAAATTAATTTCGTGCAAACCATCATCAAATAAGCAACGAGTAAAATCTCCTCAGAGAATCATTACGACTAGCTAAGTCATACTTATGATGACTACTTTGTAGTCAAAATACGTATTTATAAAATACAAATTATTTTTGATCAAGGAAATATAATTTTTTATTCCTTCACCTTGTTATTAATCCACCTTGAGTACGCCTGTTGAATCGCCCCATTCGATTATCAACTTCATATAAACTTTCAATAAAATCGAAAATTGATCGGCCTGAAATCACCAGGAAAAATACAACGCGACTTTCCGGACTATTATTCCACATGTTACAGAACTGTCAGTTGGAACTAATTACCGTGCAATAATATTGTAACATATGGTTTGAACTACTAATATTATTGTACAATATATTGATTTTCATATTGAGCATATAGGGGGCTGGTTATGGAATCTCCTAGGTTCTTCCACCAAAAAAACTATGAAAAATAGTAAAAGCACAATTAACCACAATGTAACCAGAAATACAATAATTTGTGTGTTTGTTTAAAAATCTGGTCTCTAAAGCTTTCATGTTGTTTGGTCTACTAATATTATTGTAAAATATATTGATTTTGATATTGAGCATCTAGGAGCGGCTTAGGGAATTTCCAAGGTTCTCCCACCACAAAAAACCATGAAAAACAGTAAAACAATTTTTAACCATAATGTAATCACAAATACAATAATTTGTGTATTTAGTAAGAAATCTGGTCACCAAAGCTTATATCCACCACAGCTTCGTATAGTTTAAACAAAACATATATAGTGCATAATAATAAATAGGATTTTTACGCCATGTCAAATAGTATGTATGAACATTTGTAAAATGTGTATTCAGATAAATGAATAATAAAAAATAGTTTTGGAAAGAAGCCTTCTTAACCGACAAGCATAAAAATTTTTTATTTAAATTTAACATTTCCATGAATTCCATCTAAACATTTACTTTTTGAAGATAATCCTTGGCTACAGATTCATTTAAGTGCAATAATTTCAAAAAGTAAATTGTTGGTGGAAATGCAAGATTTTGTCCATGCATTAAGTCCCCAAATTTTATATAACGTGAAAAAATAGAACTTCAAAATATCTCAGAGACAAATTATCCTAGTTGCAAAATAGCTCTTAATAATATAAAAGATATTTTTAAAGAAAATTTAACATGATTATTAATACCAGGGCTAGTATCAACGGCTCAAAAATCTTGCAGACCCTTATTAAGTCTTCCCCAAATATTCCTTGGGTATTTTGATCACCAAATTAACGTAGACACCAAAACATATCCAGATCGGTGCTACTCCACCCTTCAACAAAAAATATTTCAAAATATTTTAATCATAGAATTATCGTATGGCCCAAAAACCCACAAATTCTATCTACATCGACTACATTATAAGCAATATAAACCCATGAAACTTAATGATAATTATTTAAATGGATTTACGGTACAAAACTTTGATGGAAAAATATTTTGAAAATGGGACATCCTAGCAAACATCCAAAACAAACAGACTTCATAAAGACTTAGGACTTCTTTAAAACCTCTCAATTATGCAGTCGTGATGACTTGTTTTTTAAGAACTCTCATAATTAAGAACTCTTGAAGTAGTCCATTTTCGCAAGAAATCAAAATTGTGAATTCATTAAGAGTTCTTTCTTATGATTCTCGAAAAAAGGCATAAATATGAAGCCTGTAAGAACTCATTTTTATAGGATGTCGGAAATATGAGCTCTGTAAGAAGTCTTTTTCCGGAGTTCCATTTTGTAAGAAGTCAGAAATATGAGGTCTCTTTTAAAATTCGATTTGATTTAATATGTGTATTTCACCCAAATTTTATAAACTGTTTTCGGATAATAACCAAAAATTTAATTAGTTTTTGATTCATGGTCTTTGCTTTTTCCTTTTTTTTCTATTAGAAATAAATTTGGAGTATTACTTTAACGATTTGGTTAGTAATTATTTTTGATATTCACAGTATAAGCTCCTAAAGTTATCTAGATAGGTGGTGTTATTAAATATGGATCCTTGAGAAAGTCTTAGAAAAATTTAAGAAACATAATTATTCATCAGTCATTGTAAATAAAATATCCAATATTTGAGAATAATATTTATGGCCAATGTGCTGTAATGGGTAGAATAAAAGACTCGCAAGTCGTGTGATTGCTCGAGCCTAGGTTTATGCTTCACAATTTTTATATTTAAAAATTATTTTATTTATTTTCGATGTCTAAGAAACGAATTTATTTTAATAGCCAGCCAAAAGAATACTTCTTATTTATGAAGCATTCTTATTTATGAAGTCTTATTGTGTTCAATATGTGACGCATTCGACATCTAAATGACTTCTTAAAGCTTTCATTTTGAAGAAATTCTGACGACTAAATCATAAATAAGAATTCCTTAGAAATTCCACCAAAAGTCATATCGCTATATGGAAATTTTGTCTCTGAAAGGGAAAAAAATATGGAATATTATTCATGAATAATTTTTCCCGGCTATTTTGGCGACACTTAGTATTCCCGAGATATTTACTGAATCCTAAATATCAACTTATTGATTTAAAGGGCATTTAATTTTTTTTTTAAGTGGGATTTTCCAATATCGATGTATTGATTCCCATACATAAATTATATAGTAGTTTTTCATGAATATTCATAATTATGCGAGTTATACCATGTTTTTCAATTAAACGCCATTTAATTAAAAATAAAAACAATAGTGGGATTTTCCAATATCGATGTATTGATTCACATACAACTAATTACATTGTAATTTTTCATGAATATTGATAGTTTTTTGAGTCATTTGGGTTTTTTTTTGTTATTCATATGATCTAATAGGTCTTTGCACTGTACCAAAACTAAACTAATTTGCTAGATGTGCAAGATACAAATATAGGAAATTTATTTTTACAAGATTTTGAAACTAAATATGAGTTGAAATTTTGGTGGTAAGTCTCGCTCTTAAAAGTAAAATCGTGAATGAGCAAAATCGTTCCAGTGGATAAGAGATAAAGCTTATAAATAGAAGGAAACATCTTTTGTTTGAAACATTTTTTCGTAAATTTAGATCAAATTTAGCTAATAGACACTTATTGGTAATAGCGATATTGACTGATACGGAATTTGTTATATTTCACATGTAAAATCTCATCCCATTCTTTAAAACGATATTAAACATGTAATTTATATCTAGATATGAGGAGTTGATGTCATAAGCTCATATTTCCATTTTTATTCAATTAGAAATTTTGAATATCCATATCTTGCTTAATTTTAAAAATATTTTAAAAATTAAATTAGATCCGTGTTCGTGAAGTAAAAACGCTTCAGTTGAAATAATCAAAAAAAATTTTGTCAACATCTCTATTACAATGTATATATATATATATATATATATATATATATATATATATATATATATATATATATATATATATATATATATATATATATATATATATATATATATATATATATATATATATATATATATATATATATATATATATATATATATATATATATATCATTATTATGAATGTATTTATAACTGTATAGACTAGATATTCATAGTACTTAATGAATAAAGTATATTGAGAGGGGAACCGCAACCGCGTTCCTTGTACCTAGACCTTTTGGTCCTATGTACCCTATTTTAGAACACCCTGCACCTTAAGGCAAAAATGCCTTCTAGCACAAGTTAGTGACTTCGTTTTAATCCAAGCGACGATAGTGTGATCAACTAACCACTCCTATGTTTTTTGAATTATTATAATTGATCCAACTGCCGTTGCCTGGATTCGATTCCACAACCTCCTATCTAAGTAGTTAAATTGGTGAAGGTATTAATGCTTTTACTCACTTGGCAACTGAGCCCGTATTTAACGAATACGCATCTAAAATAGTCCAAACAATTAAATGTCGAGTATCTAAACCATTAACTCTGTTAGTTGTTATCTTTACTTATTTTGTAAACATAAAATATTGTGTTCAAAAATAGAGAGGAGAAAACTATGGCTCACAATAATCGTAATGAAAATTGAAAAACACGTCCTAAGTGAATTTTGCCCAATAGAATTATATCGTTCTCATATAATGTCGGCATTTCATTTATACTATATGGTAATTATAACCTATTCTGTATGCAATTAATGATTACGGTTATCCGTAAATTATAGTTTACACTTAACAAAATTATCTGATATGCAAATATAAATATTTTATTGTGGATTTGTATTTCATTTCATTAATGGAATTATATTACTAGACAGACGGAATACCTGCAGCAGTATGGTATAGTATATTATATAGATTCATGTATTAAAGAATACGGGATAGTGGTATTTGAGTATGTATAATCCGAGGATCACATATTAAGGATTAATACCTAAAATATTAAGGATCCAGATCGAATGTTGCAAGATCACTTTTTGGTTCACATTTTGATTACAAGACCCCTATCATTTATAAACAGCTTTGGTGTACCCCAACCCATTTTATAATCAACATTATTACAAAATGTCAGACTATTTTTTTGAAATTTAGTCTTAAGTTTGTAGCGCTTGAAAATATTGAAGTTACAAATAACATTGTCTTCGGTCTGTCACTAAGATAACTCAAAAATGAAAAAAGAGAGCGAGTTGAAATTTTGGGTGATGTATTATAGGCATGAAAATTCAGTTTAAGTTCGTCAATGAGCAAAATCGGCCTTTTGGATCCAATGGATCCATAACTCAGCTTTTAAACCATGCAAAATAAAGAAAAACTTTATAAACAAAAAATGTTTGTTTTTTAAAAAGAAAAACGTTTACCACATTTTTTCGTAAAATGTTTGGATTGACCACAATACTCCGCTAGTTAGATTTTATATCGAAAATCAGTCAAAATACTCCATTTTTTCATGTGGTCATCTCTTCTTCCACTGAAAATGTTTTCTGACGACAAGAATCTCGACCTGAAATTTTGGTGGCATATTCTTAATCGAAGAAGTGAATTTAAGTTCGTGAATAAGCAAAATCGTCCAATTGGGTTTAACGCACCCGATCTTTAACCATAAGGGATGGAATACAACTGTTAAAACAAAAAATGTTCGTTTCGTCAAAACAAACTTGATATTTTTCTCGTAAAATTTATAGAACCGCTACAATTTCAACTCAAATCAAACGCATATAATTATAATAGGGGTATTTAAACAATTAACAATGTTAATTGTTTCTTTAATTGTTTAATTGAATTTTTTTTTTAAACTCTTAGAAATACTAAGAAATAATATTTTCCTAATATATATGTTTTTTCTCGCGTATTTTTTCGTATGTATTTTGTCCTCATTTTTCGAACAAATCAAAAAAGCTTAAAAGTATGTTCTACGTACACGAGACAAAAAATTCGATAAAGAAGAAAATTTTTCACCAGAATATAAATTATATAGGACAAAAATATAGCTTTTTACGAATACTTTCAGAAAGATCCATATTTAAAAATAGGGAAGACTTCAAAAGTGTTCATTTTGTATTCTTTGTATAAATAAACTAACCATAAGATAACTTCAGTTAGTTAATGCGAGAGGGATTGTAAAAAAGATTTTTTTTTTCTGGCTTCAGCTACTTTCAGTCATATAGCCATTAACCAAAGGGTATTATTATTTTTTTTTAAACAACAACAGTACACAGTACTGCTAGGTGTTCACCCATTCAAATACTGACTCTGACTGATGTTACTTAACTTTATTGATTGGCCAGGGTCTGTTATTACGTTACGTCAGTCCGGGGTCAAAAAAAAATTGAACCAAAAATTTATCCAGTAACATCCAGGTTCTTAATATTTTAGATATTTTTAACACAAATCTTGATAGACTGCATTCGATTTTTACTGCATACTCAAGAACCGATAGCCCCTTTTCTATTGAGAGTTGTTATTAAAAGGGTTTATATACCAATCAACCTAACACGCTTATTTTGTGTTGTGTATAAAATAATATATTTTGCATAATTTTATTCTAAAATACATTTTATACTTAATTGACTAATTTCTTTGATGATATTCAAATTGATGTTAAGCAAGATTATAATAAAAATTTGATTAGCATAAAAAATTTATCAGGTCACGGGTTCACTCGTCCTTTATTTGTTATAATATAGGGGTAGGGAATAGCGTTTTCAATCGGTAGGAACCCAAAAGTACATCTATATCAAATAATAATACAAGTCAACATAAAAAAAACTATAGCTTTATCTATAAGTACTAGTCTAAGCTTTATCTATAATACATCATCTTCTAATAACAATTTTTGGTACATCGTTTAGGAAATGGAAATTTCAAGTAAAAACATTTTTTATACACTTTATATACATTGGATTTTTTTCAATTTTTGCGCACAAAAAACCCAAAAAGAAAAAATTAATAAATTATGCAAAAGTTATGAAATTTGGTATGCACAGAAAGTTTTTGGAGAAATAAATTTCCAAAAATAAAATTTAATTTAGAAGAGAAAAACTCTTTGACACGCTCACGCATTTTCATGTGGTGATTTTGCATATCAAAAAATTCGTAATATTTGAAAAAACATTTTTTCACAAAAGTTTAAAAAAAAAAAAGATTTTGTGCACAAATATAATATAGAAGAACAATATCTATTATACTAGAGGTTATTTTTATAATAGAAGTGTGTTTTTTGGTTCGTAATTCACATATTTGAAGCATAAAAAAGGCCATTTTGTTTACATTTATCAAAATACATTAATGTCTAACATATTTTTCTGATTTCTAGCACTTTTTCAATACACAATTTCTTATTTAAAACCTTAAACAAAATCATTGCTTAATTATTAAAGATTTTTATTATTTATGGTATATATTTCGTAGAATTTCTCCTCCATCATCAGACGTTAGTTTTTAACAATTATATTAGATATATAAATATAAACAGGAGGTTCTCAATTCTACTTTTTTTTTTTAATGTTTGTAATCTCAGACCCTTCGACTGGGTGAACCGATTTTGATTATTATGGATTATTTTGAATAATATTAACAATTACTTCAAAAACTGTTTTTTTAAAGTTCTAAAACGGGGACATATTATCTGATTATTATTCGTTAATTTCGAGCTCATAAAATTAATTTTATTGGGGACAAAGTTATCTCAAAGTATATGGCCATCTATTATGCTTTCCTTTAAAAGATACTGAGATATACCCACTTTTCTCTAAGTAAACCAATTTGCTTCTTTCAACTTTCCTATTCACATCCAGTTTTGAACAAATATAACTAGTTTGTATAGAAAAAAAACACATAAATTTGATTAATGCAGTACATATGTTGAGTCCTGGATGTAAAAGGGACTTGCATGTGGTATGTATATTATTCATATGTATGTTATATACGTTTTATGCTAGTTATATTACAGGAAAACGTACGCCAATAATATATGTTATGTATACTTGCACACATAATAACATATATTTGTGGACATAATATAATTCCATGTTTCACCGAAAACGCAAAGCTGTTTTATACAGCAGCATGTAAATTACGCGAATATTGAAGTTTTAATTCAAGGTAAATTTAATTTTGTTAATTTGGGAAATCTCTAATCATTTTAGTTTTAAAATGAATAAAAATTAAATAAAATGTGAAAGGTAAAATAGTGTTTGTGTGTACTTATGCACACACGTTGGAAGTTATACTTCTTTGGCGTCTGAAAAAAAAATCAAAAAACAAACCTACAGTAAAGATCGAAGAAAAATATATAAAAAAAATTAATTAAAAAAGTTTTATTTGAGTAAAACTAAATATACAGTCAAAATAAACAATCATTAATTATCATGTGAACGAGTCAAATATATTTCATAAATATTTAAAATATAAGGTATTTTATCATATAAAATATAAAGATATGTTAAGAATTAGATTTGACAAACAAAATAATTAAATATTTATTAAAAAATAATTAACTCTCTAGTAATATTTCTAAATATAATACTTAGAAAATTAACCTCTAATATTTGAAAACACTTTCAAAGTTTTTACACAGTTTTTGCAACTGACAAATTTATATAATAAATATATGTATAATTATTCAGAATTGATTATTAATAATATATTGCTTATTAATAAAATAATTATATTTCACATCAACTGGGTTATTGAATTTAAAAATAACAACACGTTTTGTTAGATAACTTGCGTTCGGTCTGAATATACTATGTACCATACTTATAGTACATACAGTTTGTACAGTAAGTATTGTATATTCAGTTTCCATACTAAAAAGTCAACTTAGTCATTAAAACAAATATATATTATTAATTCAATTCTATAGCCAACTCCATCATGTCGTGTTTATGGGATCGTGTACGCGCAGCTCACACTAATTCACTCTCATCCAAACGTGCCAAAAGAAGTATAACTTCAAAAATTCAAAGAATTATGTTTCGCTTTATATTAGAGGTAAATGAATACATTAATTATTTTCAGATAATTGCGAGGGTGATAAAGAATTTAAACTTTTGTATTACGGAGCACTTAATAGATCAATCAGACTCAATACTAATGACATTTTCTTTTAACATGGTTAACGTGTGTACCAAATTTCATCCAAATCAACAAAATCGAAAATTAAATTTAGTTATAATTCTAGATGCAAAATTTCCGGTAAATACTGATCACCGAATCGCTTTATGGCTAGAATTACTTTTTTACGTTGATCAATAGAGTAAAAATTACATATAGAAGTTATGGCACTTACAATTCACGTAATTTACCTTCTATGTGACTTTTCATGCTAGACTACTTTTTATAATAAAAAAAGCCATAAGAATAATCCAGTTAAAAATCTGACCAATATACTTTCCTGAAAAATCGAGTAATTGAATTTATTTCAAAACGATTTTGAGCTTAAAATAATTTCAATTTTAATATTAAATAATAAAATAATCCTACTATATACACCAATTAATAGTTTTAGCTTATAATAAATACTAAAAATTTTCTTGTATTAAAAGTTCCATTCAACTAATCCGAACCTAGAAATTTTTAATTTTTGTTGTCTGCATGCAAAACTTTGCTTTGACTGTCAATGGACTGTGATAAATTTGAATATGAAGATTATATGATTGGAAATTTTATCAATTCAATAATTTTGCAATTGCAAATCTAGGAGCATAGTCAGAAAAATTTGAAAAGCATTTATCAAGAAATTTGTCATTTAAGTTATCGGGGTGAAAGCAATACACTTTCTGACATGGTATATGCTAACCAGAAAGGTAAATTTAGATTCTTTTGCATCATATAAATTGATTTTCAATCATATTTCGATTGGTTATTTTTATTTATTTCAAAGAAAACACACCTTTTTATTTTATTTTTATGAATATAAATTGATATTTTTTGTAAACATAAATCAAAGCAAATATTGATTCAATATATTATTATGAATTTTATAAACAAAACATAAAATTATTATACACATAAATTTTTTAACCCTGAACAAAACATTTTATACGAAAACTAAGCTTTTTAAAATTAAATCGGAATAAATAAAGATTGCTTAAATTTTAAAAAAACAATCTATGACAATTTTTAACTACTTTTTATTTTCATTTGGAACCGAAAAATAAAAAGCGGAGGTTAACAATTAACAGAGTTAATTGTTTAGATACTCGACATACGATTTGAATTTCATTGTTTGTACTATTTTAATTAGCATTCATAAAATACTTTAAATATCCAGTCTATCCAGTTATATATGTAGGCATGTTTTATAATAATATGTATTGTTATTACTTACTATAAGTGTTTATTAGCCAAATTTGTGCTCAAATTTCAAACAAAACTTATTTGTTTCAAATAAACAATTTTTGTAGTTGAACTTTTGTTCTTTTATAGTTTAAGAGTTGAGTGAAGAATCCATTGGATCCAATGAACCGATTTTGCTCATTCACGAACTTAGACTAACTTTTTATGTTTAAAATACGTGGTCGAAATTTCAGCTCGCTACACTTGTTTGTTGACTGACGGACTGTTGGAAATGGACTAATTTAGTGTTCCTATGAACCTACACCAAAAATTTATTTCTGCGGTCAATATTCGGTAACGTTTTGACTAAAATTAATATACTCTTATATATTATGTATGCCAAGTATAAAAATATATTTATATATAATAAAATAGTTTTAATAACTGTATATATACAAGAAAATAACAACTAACAATGTAAATTGTTTAGATATACTCATCCTTTAGTTTAGTATCAATATGCCAACTACTTTTAATAATTACCATTCACAAAATACCCTAAACATACAGTCACTTAAAAATACATATATAATATTATTATTTATAGCAATTAGCCAAATTTGAGCAAAATTTATGACGAATCTAAACAGAAAAATGTTTAAAACAAAAATTGTTTTCTTTTACGACTCGTAAATTTTTTTAAATTTATTTAAGCTTTTATCTTAATTATTATGAATCTATCCCAACTGATTGATTTTGCTTATCAAACTTAGGCAAATATAGGCATAGAACTAATCAATACCGTAAGTATAAAATTTTTGGAACGTGATTATTGCGTATTGTAAATGAAGGTTTAAAACATTAAAACCCACGCACAAATAAATAAATTGCAACAGTCATTCTTTTAAGGAGAAATAAAATAGCAAGTCAATATCGTACTAACTAAAAGCATTAAATGGGGAAGGAAAATAATAACACTAATATGATATACAAAGTGTTCATTAAAATTGTAAACTAAGTAACTAGAAGAAGTAAATAAAAATTCTTCATGATTGAATAAAAAGAGAGAGATTGTTAAAAGAAAACTAACAATTTTCTCATATCCCTTAATCATGGCTTTCCTTTGATATCGATAAACAAAAATCGCCACTTACTCCCACAAAAAAGAAGATTTGAAATAAAAAAAAAAACAGAATTCTATTTAGGAGCTTCGAGCTCAAAACTATACATTCACAAAAATATTTTTCCAGGAAAATTTTATTTCTTCCTTACAGAATCCGAATAACCAATAAAATTCATAGCGTTAACTTTAGCAAAAAATTGAACCTCATTTAACGTAGAATCCATTCTACTAATAGTAAATTTACATTTGAAATTAATTGAACCTTTCATTAAACTTACATTTGAAATAATTTTCTCAATTTTCCCTATTTTTCTATTTGTTGATATTTAATGTGATTACCAGTAGCTATCAATAGATGGCTGCCATTATTTACAACAGCTATAGCCATCTCTTGGTGACTACTGATAATCATATTAAATACCCACATTCAACATCTAATTCTAGCTGGTGTTCAAGGTAAGTACTAAATTTTTGAAATCAAAACTTCTTTAGTCGCTATGCTTTTTGGTTGGGGAAAATCTTATGCGTTCGTGTCACCGACAATCTCATGATTGACACATGCACAACGACCGCAACGGTAAACGCTTTTTGGATGGGTGAATCTCGTACGTTCACATCAGCGACATGCTTATAACAGCATATCTGTAACTATACAACTGACGTATGATTGTACATTGTTATTTCAATGTTGTATTTATATTTTGCCATGATGTTTTACAGTCCATAATATATTTGAAAAATAAAAATCCAGATAGGCATGCATATAATGTAGCTCGGAGTGTAAATAGATGTGAAAACCAGATTGATGTTGATAATTTTAATTTAAACATTATAAAATTTCTAATTTTAATATTAAAAGTTTTCTCTTCTATCGGCAGTCTCCATAACTGCATTTTTTCATTCATGGGTGGAATTCACACACACTTATTGGGAACTGACCATTTCGATCACGACTTCTGGTGGCAAAAAAAAATACTAGTTTTAGTGTGCACTTTAGTATACAAGTATATGAAATAATTCATAAAAATTAATTAAAAAATAAAAAAAAATTAATTATTCTAAAATGGAACTCATTAAATCAAACCTTCGTTCAAAAAATAAAAGTAGAGTTTATTGCGCTGTGAATGGTTGTGGTAGTAAATCCCATGAAAATTTAGAAATCAGTTTCCATGCTGTACCTAAACCTGGTAGTAGTTTTGTTTATGTTGAGAATTATTTTGGAGTAAAAGAAAAAATTGATAGGTTTAAAGCCTGGCAACGTGCTTTAAAATTAAAAGATACAAATCCCCATATGAGAGTGTGCTCTTTACATTTTAAGAGAAGTGATTTTATTCTACCAGGTAAGTTGACAATGCTTAACCTTAAACATGCTAAGGAATTTAAATTTATAAATTAAAAAAATTTCTATCTTTGCAGATATCATAACAAAAAAAATGACGCTAAAAAAATCATGTGTTCCATCGTGCAATTTGCCGACTTCTAGCAAAGTATCAGCTCAAGCTGAAAAAATAAAAGAGGCGCGACATCAGCGTCGATTAAATCGGAGTTCGAAAAAAAAAGCAGACAAAAAACATACAAATATAAGTGAGGATTGTAATGTGGAAAATTTAGACAGTATTTTACCAGATAAAAGTGGTGAAGATCTTTTGAGTAATGATAATGTTGATGAAGTACCATCTGAAAAATCCTGCATAGATGTCGGAGTTCAAGTGGAAACTGTATTTATTAAACCATCATTCATGGATTTTATCAACAACGAGGAAAATTTACGAACAGCAACAGGAATTCAGTCGTATGAAATGTTGGATTTAATTGTTGAGCTGGTAAATGATAATTATGGACGGTCTTTATATAACAGTAAAATGAGCTTGAAGGATAAAATAGTCATGACGTACGTAAAGTTAAAACAGAATCTTTCGTATTCATTTCTAGCAATAATTTTTAATAATTGCACACCGAGGCACTGTCAACGAATTATATACAAAACTTTACAAATGTTAAGTGAAACATTAAAACCTATGATTACTTGGCCATCAAGAGATGAGATCTCTCGTAACTTACCAAAAGTATTTAAAGGTTTCGAAGACGTGAGGGTGGTTGTAGATTGCACCGAGATTTTCATACAAGCTCCAACTAAATTGTGCTGTCAGGAAGTTGTTTATTCAAACTATAAATCATCTCCAACAATCAAGATTATGACCGGAGTATCACCAGGAGGGCTGATAACGTTTGTAAGCAATTTAACATTTTGACAGTTTCAACACAACACTCCTTTAAATCAGCAATTTTTAAACTTCGGATATTCTCCAACAATTCGCTTCGTTGTAACGTAAATATCATTTTAAATTGTTGCTTTTCTAAATCAGTAACGTCAACTTCTGGATTACGCTCAACCACAACAGACTCATGCCTTCCAACGCTGCAAAGTAATCAAAAAAATATTAATATTGAAGCTTATAAACACAAATCAATTAAAATACACCAATATATTCAATTATTTTTACTAATGCTTAGAAAACGCCGAGTCTTTCAATCTAGTTCGAACTTTTTCAACTATGAGCTTTTTTTCATCTTCAGTAAGCTTTTTTACGTCGATCCATCCTGGACACTTGCGTTTTATAACACTCGTAGAAACAACTTCTTCGTAGACTTCACCTTCGTAAACATCATCAAGATCTTCATCTGCATCTTGCTGACTTAAAGAATTATTCGCAGCTACCGGGTCTTCTGTTACATTTTGGCTACTTACATATTTACGTTTTACCTTTGAAAAACAAGCATGTTGGAGAATTGGTGTTGAATTGTATTCTTTAACAATTTTTTCTTGCTTATTTTTCCATCCACATTTTTTATCAGTCGCAGATAAGACATCTAGTTGATTTCCTTTCCTAAAATAAAAATTAATGTCATTAAATAATTAATTTCTTTTTCTCTGTGAAAATTGAGGTTAGAAAATTACTTACCGGTAACAATATAATAAAGCAGCTACTACATGTTTACATTGTGTTCCTTTGCCAGCCTTGCATGAGCATTTTAGACTTAAAATTTTTCCAGTTTTTGAAACTGATCCCTCAATTTCGTGAGGTTTTTCTTTTAGATGAGATGTTTGTAAACACAATGCCGAAAAAGTCACAACATCACTGTTTATACTTTCAATATTTTTACCACATTTTAGTAAATGACCCGCTGCTATTATTCTTTCGGCATCTTTAATATTCTTCTGAGCTGGATTTGATCCGACCCAGTTAAATATTTCCTCGATAGTAAACATAAATAAATAAAATTCACAACACTAATCTAATGTAAACATATCAGTAACTCTTTACTTGCACACAATACGTAGCCATGTTTTTTAAGCCACACCCACTGGTCAGTTCCCAATAGATTTTAAAAATCAATTATAAATCACATTATTCTAATTTATTATTGTATGTAATCAAAGATTACATTATTTACCGACATTCAACAGCTATAGCCATCTCTTGGTGCTTACTGGTAATGACATGAAATAACAACATTCAACAGCTAGAGCTAATTGCTGGCCAAGATAAGTACTATTTTTTTTTTTTTTTTGTTAGATTTACAAGCTTCTATGGCCGTTTGTATTCTTTACATTAAAATAAACAGGTGGCATTTAAAACGCAACGCACTGTACATAATACCGTAGTAGCGTAAAGTAATAGGTAACAACTTGTAAATATCAATGAAACAAACCACTTTAATGCATTATGTACAATCATTATTATCTACCATAAAATAGTGGTAGTTTATATTTAGTAGTTCTATTAATCTACCTACAAGCTACCTTTAAAATAAGGGGTTGTCTTCCATATACCACGTAATAAATATGACGAACATATATTACCCCTTAGAAATATACATGGTTCTTTACACGTTAATAGCTTTCAATAGAAAATGTGAACTTGATTTTTATATAGAAAAACCTACGTAAAAATGTATATTTAGCGACATAAAGAATTCATATTAAAAAATGTATATTCAGTTATACGTTTTATGTAATCATAAATAAAAAATTATTTATGAAATGTCAAACAGTTATATAAATTTAATTAAATTCTAATGTCATTCATTTTAATCGAAGGTTTTTAAGGAAGTTTAGGAGTAACAGCATGGCAAAACCGAATCATGTCCTGAACCAAATCACTTCCTCAGTGATATTCGGGAGGCATTTGATCATTACTATCGGGTGCCGACTATCTTTACCGATGGTTTTCTATGGTTTTCAAATTGGTTTGCACAAAGTGAATACTGGAATAGTTCCTTATACTGTTAGCTGCATACCTTTCCCTTCCCTTCATACACACTATCCTAGTTTTTGACTTATTCTGTACAATTATGCATTGTTAAAAAAATGAATAAAGAATTGAATTGAATTGAAAATAAATTTGCTTTGCGAAAATATGAATAAAAATGTTTGCTTAGGTGTGAAAAACCTTTGTCTAAAAATTTGAAACTCTGCATTTGACCAACACCTTTTCTTCACCCTTCCCAAAAAGGTGATAGTCCTAGTATTTTTCAAATTTTAAACACAAAATTTTAATTTATTATTTATCACCTCGATCTCTTTCGCCACACACAAAATTACGCCACAATTGTAATATTTTTATATCTTTCAAAAGAACCAGCCTTTTATTGTTTGAACAACTTCAGCGTCATATTTCACTGTATGGATATATAAAAATGGCTTAGATGTTTGGAAGTTAACAGAAATATTTTAGACATAAAAACCAATTAATAAATCCATTCCCATTCAATTTTAATAGAATTTAATCGGAGTTTTTTATAAGGATTTGTTTATCATTATCTCTGTATTAATACGTACATAAAGGTAATAATAATAACTAAATAAACATACAAACTTAACTAAAATGAATGTACGACCCATATTTGTAAGTAAAAATTTCATATTCCAAGGTTAATTTTATAATAAAATTTTATTTTTATAATAAATATACATTATTTATGACATTGAAAATATATTTTATGATTTTTCTTATATAATATACACGTGTCTTGAAAATTCTCTATTCTCTATGGTACAAAGCACGGTCGTACGTCTTTGAAGAAAATAAATTACTTGTTTACGGAATTATAGAACACAAGTAATAATTCTAAACAAAATTATTAATTATATTTATTTCTTAGCTGGAATTTATTGTTTTCATCTCGAAACATAAAATCAAAATTCATCCTATTAGCTTGAACATTTTTTTTTCATCTTAATTTGTATCTTCAGATCTTTCCGAACGATATTAACAGGTTGTTGTTAGAACCTGTTTTTTTACAGTCCTTAATTATAGATCTGAAAATTTTTATATATGAATAATCTAAAAATTATTTTAATATCTCTAAAATTATCGATTAAATGAAAATATACTTTTTTCACTTCTTTCAAAATTTCAACAAATGTTAAAATATCAATATTTTTTCTTGTTTTTACGTTCAAATATCACTTTTGTTGAAGCGTTTTTACTTCACGATCATTAATTTGGTGTTATTTTTTTTTTAAATATTATAAAATACAAAAATATGAACGTTCAAAATTCTGAATAAAAACAAAGAAAGAGATTTGCATAAATGACGTCATGTTCATCTCCATAGTGATTTTATACATAAGGGTCATTCTAAGGTAAGAGGTCCTATCGATGTCCATGGCACACTTATATACACTTTTCTTCAAAATTTAAGATAAATAATGTTAGTATGCACAAATAAGTTGATTGTGAATAAAAACATTATATAAATGTCATTATTCAAAAATACTGCTATGCGATTTTTCTATAGAAAATAACCGGTTATCGTAGAATCATTCATAAAAGTTTTGTTGCAAGAAACAGATGGAAATCTTTAAGAACCTATAACTTAAAAATTTCAGTTTAATTTTCGAATTTTATTTAGGTATTGAGCCTAGTTTGACATTTTGATGGGTAAAATAGCTAATTTTATTAATTTAATCTTTTATATTAAACTTGTTCAACACTTTTGAGCAAAAAATTTGTTTCGTTAATCAAGCAAAAAAAACTATGTGAACATACAATAGGTAGTTATGACGACATATCTCATAAATTTATTATTTATAAACTTCTATAACTTATTCAAATATAAAGAAATTGAATTTTTTTTTAAGGTTTTCGATTTCCTAATTTTCAAAGAATGTTCTATTAGCATGCGGTATTTTTTAATCGAGGTGTGCTTTGTCTCTGCAAATATCATTAAATAATCATGCATTTTACTATGATAAATAAAGAGTTTAGTTTGACCTTAAGCACATCATTCATGTTTTGATAATAACCGAGCCATAACAAATAACTCCGTCCATACCCAGAAGTATCTGAACCAGACACCATTGTTAAGTGTGTACATGGTAAGTATACCATAATATATTAAAATACTGATAATATATGCAGTTATAATAACTTAATAGAAACATACGTAGCTCTGTGTATACTTGACAAGCTATTTAATGCTAAAATAGTTAGCACTTGTACAGAATGTAATAAGAAAACGTACATAATGATAATTATGTCCCGTTTTACAGCCAGTGGTAGACTTTGGCTATCTCTATGTCTAACTGTAGTCTCTCATTGATTTTCTTTCTCCAGGCCACCGTTTTCATAAATTTAAAGATATTATCCACGTGGCTTCTATTAGGGGAAACAGGGGTAATGGCGACCAGTGTACAATGGCTGAATTACTCCAAAACGAAAAGATTTAGTAATGCTAGAGTAGGTAACAGACCTTCGTATTGCACCATTTAGCTTTCTGGCCAAAACCCGTTCAGCTACTGCTACACATTGGAGAGTATTTTTCATTGTTTTGATATAAAAAAAGACTTAAACGTTAAATAAGGATTTTATAATTTTATTATTATTTCCGTACAATATTAGTAGATAAATGTGAAGTTGTTTTTTAATTACATTATTTTGTGTATATCACCACAAAATCCGTGATTGAAGGATTCGAAACAAATAATAAATTTAATTGTGTTAATACTCTTCACATTCTTGGATATTCATCCTTGAATATACATCAGCAAGAAGAAGTAAGGAAAAAAATAGGATTAACAATTATCAAAATCCTTCTTGAATATTTTTTCAGATAGGTTACCATTGAATTCAATTTTTTCCTGTTAAGAGTCCAACAATTCAGTTTTACATCATGATCCAGATGGTCCCGAATGACAGCAATACTACCGACACCAAAATTTCTTCATTGAATTTGGGTCGTATAGAGAAATCTTTCATGAAGTTTGCATATTGAATTCTTATTTAGATGTAATTGTTTAAACTTTTATTCAAATTCTTCACATGGCTAAATTCTTGTTCTGTATACTTTGTGTTAAAATTTGTTCTTCATGACATTCTGTAGATATGACATTTATATCACAAACAAAAAGAGCCCGTTTTCAATGGCCATAGTTAATATTCATTGCACATAAATCATAGTACAATTCATAACTATAAACACAATAACCAAGCATTTATACGTACAAACATACATAAATAAATACCGTACAATCTGATTCACTTCAAATTGACTTTTTTTATACGTCATGTCGATCATGTAGTATACTTTTGTGTATTTTTACCTGCGCTTATACACAAAGTAACTATTATGTGCAACGTTCGTAGTGAGGAATAAAATAAAATCTAATTCAAATATCTCCGTAAGGTCTTTTCTTTTCATCCCTGGAGAAAATAATATGCTAGCAGAAAGGAAATTTTATTCGAAAGAATTTTATTCGTTCGCAGATCCATTAACTCATAATGGCCTGAGAACTGGCCGTATAAAAATCTTATGGATTAGATACACGATTTTTGGTGTGTGCGTAATATTTTATTTAGATCTAAAGAGCGACATCTCTGAAAATGTCCAATTTTGCGCGCATGCAAGTTACTTTCAGATAGTGGTTTTCCGAAGCTTTTTACTTTATTGTGTATATGAACCAAATTTATATCAAAAGAAATCTTTCAACAAAAATAGAATAAAAGTGTCTAGTTACCGTTACCATGTGCCGACCTTTATATATAGAAAATGTCGCCTATAGTAGTCGATACATCATAACGAGAAACTGGGATTGGCCGACGCTAGACACTTTAATTTTACTCGTCGAAACCTCTCTTCTGATATAAACTTATACGTCTATCTACCCTGCCACAACTGCTGTATCAAAATTGGAAAACTTGATCGATAATTTGCTGGTACTAAATGATTAGGATTAAATCGATTCTCATACTTTAACGACCTGCCTATAGATTTGACCTTAAGTCCTTTATCTTACGATTTTGCAAGATCAAGACGAAGAATACGATCTTATATACACGAAGACTTTAATGATCAAGAACAGTATAAACAAGATCGAGAATGCAAGAGCAAGACTCAATGTGCAAAACTAAACAAAAAATTTTAACTTTTAAGTTGAAAATAAGATATATGAGGATATTTGCCATAATTTCAATATATATTTTTTATCGTAATAAACCATTGTTTGTGTTTAAGATTTGCAATATAATTTTTCTCCAGTAAATTTTCAAAAAAAAACTAAATATCAAAAAAAAAAAAAAAAGGTAATGGTCAAATACACCACTATCTGAAAAACATACAAATTCTTGAAAAAACTATTATTTTTTCCCGACCAAGACTAAATACAGACTAAAAACAAGACTGAGACTGAAGAAGCAAGTCAAAGGCTAAAACTGGATAAGGAAGATCGATATGAGTGCTGCCAACCTTCAAAAAATTATTCTTCGAAAAGTTTTTCCAATAAAGGCGTTTTTGCGCCAAATTAAGACTTAATACTAATAACTTATAACTAAGACTTATAACTATCGTGTTGGCCCAATATTTAGACAGGCTTTGTCGTGGTCAAAACACGGAAGTCAAAATTAGCCTCTTTTACCAAAATTAAGAGTAAAAAAAAAAACAAAATTTTCAAAAATATTGCCTTCCTAGTGATTACGGAATCTTTAATGGGTATCATCTATATAAATAAATTACTGTACTACAAATAGAACATTTGTAGAGTCATAAGTAAATATATAAAAATTAACTGTAGTTAATTAAAAATATCAAATTTCAAATGATTAAACACTTGTGCCAATAATTATTTTGAAATTACAGTTAAAAACATTAACATATAATAATTAGTTAAATAATAATATTGTTAATTACTGATATATATGTATGTCATCCGTTAATATTCATTTTAATATTTATAAAATAAATAATTTCATTAATATGAAATATTGATATGCATTTTAAATTAAATTTTAGAATTAACAGTAATTTATTTATTAGTTAATACTATTTTATTTTTATGATTTATTATTATTTAATCCTAGCTGGTACCCGCCGCTAAGCTGCGGCAGTTTTGTTGCCTTTTCTTCAAACGCTTACACAGGACAGATGCAAATAGAGAAAAAGGAATCTTTGATCTCAAGAAAAAACGGTGTTGGCTTCCAGTCTTTTTCCTAACTGCTCGCTTTGCTTGCAAGGAAAGTACAGCTCAAAAAGATCGCTTCGCTCACAAGGTAACGCTACACTTATCTTTGACTTTCAGGTCTACTGCCTGACCTCAGCCTTTAGTCTCAGTGCTTGCTTCGTTTTATCGTTTTATTTCAACCCATTTACACAAAACCTTGACAAATTCTATAACTAAACCTTCCTTATAAATCCCTTTATGTATTGGTGAAAACCGCTTTATTTAAATTCGTTCAGTAGTTTTTGAGTTTATCGCGAAAAGCCAGAAGAACAGACTCGTCTGAGGACTTGAATTCAAAACATTTTTCTACTAAACAAAAGAAATCGTCAAAAATAATAATCATTCATTAGTGATACACCACAATTATATTTCCGATCATAAATGACACAATTATATTCCAGCAATTATTATAACCTGAAATTCGACTTCAGTTTTAGTCCACGATTTCGGGCACAACACACAATTACCCCTCCCTCTCTATCTTTGGATAATCCATGGATTTATTTACATATATGCTACAAAATTGTATTTAATATAAACAATTTCTAAATGAAAGAAAAGATTTACATAGAAATACAAAATATAGAAAAAATATAAAAACAAAGAATAAAGAGAATATGGTTTCTTGTTGTTTTTTTCTTGTATGTTTATGAATATTATGTCATTTTAAGTTTTGTGCTTTTTTTTAACGTGTTTGTTAATGGATAAAAGAAGTCTTTTAAACTATAGAGAGTTATACAAAACTAAGTACCATCATGTATAATAGTTAAGAGTACATTATACTCATAAGAGTATAGTGAAAAAATTGGTGTGCAACATTACATAACCTCCGTATATACCATTCATTCAATTTGTGCCACGGTCATAGATCATAATATACCAAAAAATAGATTGACGACTCTTGCCCTCTACCAAAGATTTTGTTTTTAGAACTATTTAGAAAAAGGGTTCGAATCCAATATAAATAATATACGATTGGGATTCGATTTTTATTTTTATTTTTTAATTTCATTTATATAAATTTAAACAAAACTTAATGCAAACTTCTTACAATGTAAATAATTCTGTATTAAGTTTGTATTATTATTAGAAAAGATATTTATTAACACAATTAAAACTAAACACTGATATCACAAAATAATTATTTGATAAATCGATTTAGCAATATGAACAAACGGAATAATAATTTCATGACACTTAAATCAGCCAACAACACTAGAATATAATTAAAACGACAATTAATTGGCAGAGAAGGGAATTATAATAACATTGCGGATTTTACAACGAAAACTTTTACGTTTGAGATGAAACACCTTAATCTGCGAATAATGAAAAGTCCCAGAAGTTCTTCAAAAAGATGATAGATGGCATTAATTGTTATTATCATGCAGAGACATCTACGAGTGGTGTTTATTTTTTCGAGAACTCCATTATCTATCTTAGGTATATATAATCTGAGACCACGGTAAAATATAGACGCCTAGACACCACCTGTTAATATAGCTGTGCATGCAAGGAGAGCCTACTAATACTGACTAATACTACTTATTAAAATTTATGCATACAAGAAATTTTTTTCAGAGCAGAATATAAAATAATGCAGAGGATGTCCAAAATAAGGTCTAATTGTCAACATGTCAGTTCAAAATTATTTTTTTAAAGCCTTCTATTTAATAATGTCATATTATAATGGAATTTTTTATGTTAGTTAAAAAGGTGTGAACTTACGCCCTTATTATTCCGGGGTCCTCAATTAAGTTATTGATCGTATTAAGGGTCTCCAAACTGAATACAAATGACTGATAATATAGTATTTGATATAGCAGAAATCTATTAAGTTTATGATGAATTAGATAAAATTTATTAGTCTCGTATCTCGTATCAATCAAGGAACCAAACAAATAATCTCTGGACTCATATATTGAGGTAAGTAAAACGCTTTGTAAACGTATAATATGCAGATTCCCTTTTTTATTTTTTAACTCTCTCTCAGTAAGAATATAAGAGAAGAATTGTTCACAAATCCACACACAAACATAGTTACATATTTTCTATGTTAAGAGAATATGATGATGCATGTGTCAAGTGTTATTAAAAAAAAAAAAAAAATTCAACCCAAATGTTACATAAAATGCATGTAAGATAAATTTTGTATCTCAACATAAAGCTTTTTCTATTTTCTTTTCATTTTTTTTTTTAAAGTTTTTAGTCAAGAAGCTGATTTTATTTCTAATCGCTGAAATTATTGCGCATACAACCTTCAAAACACTTGATTAGAAAACATTTCAAAATCAATCAGCAATTTATATCATGCTAGACTATCTGAAAATATTTTTATAGCCAATAAATATTTAAGCTTTAATATATGATCCACATTAATTAGAGTTCAGTTGCGAAGAATAGTGGGTCTTCTGACAGGCTACTGTCGGTTGAACTATCATCTTCATAATTTGGGAATCTCACAAGATCCTACTTGAAGGTCGTGTCTAGAAGATGACGAAACCTTTATTCACGTCATTTGCACCTGTAGAAATCTTCAAGGTTTTAGATTTAAAATTTTTGGGTCTGAAACTCTGGATTCATCCATTTTGAGAACAATTCTGGAAGAGATACCTTTTTGCGTCACTACTGGTCTCGATAAGATCCTATAGCAACACCTGGCATCCTCGCCTTCAGGTGATGGAGTGTTCTTAGGAATAGGGTACAGAAGACCAAAAGGGAAGGAATACATGGAAGAAGCTGCGATTTCCCTTTTATTATCTTATCTTATATTTTATTGAAATTGTTGACAACTGTAAGGTAACGACTCTTAGTGGCTTTACTGAGGAGCAAACAAAATTTTGCAAACCCGAGGTAATCTAGTTAGTTTAAGCAAATGATTGGACGAGATAAAAAAGCCAAAGTATCGTGATAAGTTACCAATCAAATAAACGCAAACAAATGGTAAAACGAAATCAAATACCACATTGTAGTTTGACCAGTCTTTAACTCAACGCTAAATACACAGTCTCGTACTAGCTTGCTGCTAAATATTGATTGGGTATTTTCACCGCAGAGTCATCGAAAGACCTGCAAACCTAAAAATGACACCCAATTTCGTAAAACCTTATTAAAAATTTATATTAATGGGATACTTTTAGCGAAAGATATCACGTAATAAAATTTTCAGGTAAACTGTTTTCAGATTTCATCATACATAATGTTTTTTAACGATAATAAATTTAAGCAAGATAAAAAATAGCTTCCGGTCTATAAAATTTTAATAAAAAATAAAAGCAATATTATTTTTAATAGTTTCAAGTTATTTATAAAAGTGGTGATAAAGCATTTTTATTATAATTCTATTTTAAATGGAAATATAATTTAGAATTTTCAATACATGCAATTTGTACATCAATAAGCTTTATTCAAAGCTAGAACTTATTATATTTAGGGCATAGCTGGAACTTATTTTTTATATAAAAAGTTATATTCTAATAAATTTTTGATTATATCCTATTCTTTTAACATGAATGTGCATGATAATAATAATTGATTTAATTAAATTAATCAGACATTATCAATAACGTTATACACCTAAATTTATTTAATTCAATTTATTAAATTCTTTTAATTTAAGGTGGGAGTAATTAATATTAATATCCACGAAATTTTGGAAACCCCGTAAAGTCAAAATAGCAAGCCCTGAGGAATTTTTATCACCTACGTTTACAGTGTAATTAAAATTTCCAAATAATGTATTTGGGATTCAATACGATATTAGGGATGTGGAATCCTTCTAAATATATCCACATTATAAAATTGCTCTTTATGACTTTAAAATTTAATAACTAGCAGACCCGCATACGCGTTATTGTTAAAAATATTCCCTTCTTTTTCCCTCCATTTTCAAAGGGTACTCATTAACTTGATAATAAATATTTGGACCTCCAAAACCATGAATGGTTCCAATTATACTTGAACGATGCGATATGCACACTTTATGTAGTTGGCAGTTCGATATACTGCTAGTGAAAAGATATAAATAAATTTTATTTTTAATTTAGATTTTTGTTTCGATGGAAATGATGCTAATAGGATTTGTAACATACTTCAAGAGAAATTTCCCCCGATTTTCATCCCCTAAGGGCTAGAAAATGGACCTAAAACCTATCCTATAAATTATTGCCTATGTGTTATTCTGATGTATAAGCTACATTTTTGTAAAATTTCCATTCAGTAGTTTTTGCGTGAAAGAGTAACAAACATCTATACATACAAACTTTCGCATTTATAATATTAATAGAATGACCGAACACTTTGATAAATAATGAAGATTAAATAGTAATTTCTTACTTGGTCCCAAGTGTCTATGTCAATATTCATACAGGCCAGGCATTATGAATATTGCTGTCATTAATTACCTGGACCATAACAAACAGGAAGTTTCAGAAGGATTGGTAAATATTTTAGAAAGAGGAAGTCTAGACGAATTGCAAAAGCTTTTATTTAGTACAAAGATACAGATGTAAGTATGTAACCCAAATAAATTTAAATCAAATTAGGACGTTCAATGTTATTTTTCAACTTTGATAAATTAAAACAAAAAATTGGACTCAAATAGAATTATTTATCGCATACGTCTGCACTATCACCTCCTAAAATATTTCATATCCTTCCTGAAACACTTTGTATATATAGTTTAGAAACGGAAAAAAATTAAAATACTCATTATTTGAATACAAATATCATATTTGACGATTTAATTTCAATATTTAATTGTGGTGAATTTTCACTGTTAATATATTTCAAATATAATATAGGGTTAAAAATAAAACTTTATATGAAAAATAATTTCCAATATACAAAAACCACAATGAACTAATATCAAACTTCTTAACTTGATATATAAATCCTTTTTTCATATAGCCTCAAACATATTTAGGTCATTTATTGTATAATACACTACTTATTATTATTATGATTATGAAATCTTTATACTTGTAAAGTACTAATGAATTTAATCCTTACGGTTTATGAAAAACCACTGTTTTTAACCAAATAACATTGTGCCTCATACCTAAACATGGGATATTTTAATAATAACGTAACCAAGAAGATTCTCCAAAAGTTTATTACTTAAAAAATTTATTTAAGATAAATTATCACTTTTATCATTGATCTTTAAACTAAAACAAGTGAAGATAAATTAATGGAAACTTTTAATTTTGTCTAATTTTCATTTTAGAATTTTTTTAAAATTACGAGTGCACTTCTTTCGACTTATTATTAAGTAATGAATAATTAATGATTCTTTAATTTTGGAAATATATAGGGAAAGTAGGTAAGATTATTGTGAATGAAGAGACTGTGTGGTGGAGTTGATAAATATTTTTACGATATTTAAAATTTCAAATTTAATAAAGGGGACTTATTAAAGTCTATTTGATTATTAAAAATTTTCAAATTTGGATTTTTATTTACAATTTTTAATAATTGGGTCATCGATCTATTGGACCCAATCGATCAAATTTGTTTATTCATGAACTAAAAGCTTAGTTTTTTTGGTCTAGAATTTCTGTGATGTATTATTGAAGATCGAATAGTAAGATAGACATATTTTAGAACTTTTGAAATATTAAACATACATCAAAAATTTTTAAAGTGCAAATTAGACGAAGTTAAAATGTCCATTGCCATTTTATAAAAATGGATTTTCACATAATAAATAATACAGCTATTAATTTTCTTTTTTTTATTCGTGTCGCCCAAATCAAGTATTGTGTGAATGTACGCTGGTAATTTAGAAATTACAAAATAATAATAACAATAATTTATTAACCGATTTCAAAAAAGGAGGTTCTGATTGCTTTTTTTTTATTAATTACTTCAGAACTTTCGATTGGGTTAACCGATTTTGGTGATTCTTTTTTTTTTAATTTGGAAGCTCGTGCTTCCCGTGTGGTTGCATTTCAATTTAGTCCATATCAGATGACCCTAAGAGGAGAAAAGTGGGCAAATTTTTAGTAAAAAGTAAAAATAATATTAAATTTTTTCTTGTGACCAATTACCTTTCGAAGACGGTGCCAATCTTATTCATAGCTAAAAAATTGATTGGTTTGCGCCGACTGAGAAAGCTAATTGGTCACAAGAAAAAATACAAGTTTTTTGCAGACGGTTCTTTTTTGTTTAAACATTTTTTCCTTTGTTCGATATTGTATAACATGAATTTGCAAATAAAAAATAACAATTTTGAAGTGTACTTACAAATTAATTATCCTAATTGAAAATATAATTTAAATATTAAAAGTATTTATTAAGTAAACATTATAATATGTAACAAATTTTATGTAACCTGTCATCTACAATATGTCATACCAAAATAAAATCATATAACATCATTATTGATTTTAAAATATTAATATAATATTCATAATTCGTCCCGCCCGCCCACCATACCATATACCACACATGTCTGAATAAAAATATTTATAATATTTGATTTTATCAAAACGTAAGCAGTTTATATATTACAAGTATATCATAATAAAAATAACTATATGTTATGTTATTACAGTAAGAAAACGTGGAAATTGTTCCAAGAACGTTTAAAAATTATAAGTTTGTGACCTAAGGAAGGTCCCTCAGTAGTACTCGAAAAAAAAGTAGAAATTGATCCGAATTTTTAGTGTTAACAAAACATATTATTATATAAAACAAAAATTTGGGTACCTTGCCGATCAATTCAAAGAAGTAATTATTAATTAAATACACTAAATAACCCTCAAAGAAGTTTTTTTTTTTTAATTTAGTGTATTTGTAATTAATAATTACTCTTTTAATTGATTGGCAAGGTACCCAAATTTTTGTTTTAGTATGTTTCGTTAAAATACTAAAAATTTGGATCATTATCAACAAATCTATTCTTTTTATTACTGCCGAGGTACCTTCATTAAGCTATTTAAATTTTGGGAACTATTTTTTAAAGAATTTTAAAACAAATGAAGATAACAAACTAACAGAGTTAATTGTTTAGATACTCGACACGTGATTTAATTTCATTTTTTGGACTTTTTTTTAATAAGCATTCATAAAATAATATAAATATCCAGTCTATACAGTTAAATATGTATACATTAATAATAATAATATGTATTGTCATTACCTATATATGTTTATTAGACAAATTTGAGCTTAAATAGTGTAGAACTTAACATTTTTTGTATGTGAACTTTTCTTCTACCTTTTATAGTTGAAATTTGGATCTGGAATCCATTGAAGCCAATGTTCTAATTTTGCTCATTCATGAAATTAAAATCACTTTTGGTTTAAACTATGTTTAAAATACGTCACCAAAATTTCAGGTCGCTATCTCTTTTTGTGTTTGAGTTCATCGTGATGATGGACGATTGGACAATCGGAAATAGACTAATTAGGTGTTTTTATGAACATCTTTACCAAATAAACTAGGTTAAAATTAATATACTATGAGTTATTATTTATGTCGACTATAAAAATATACTTACGACAAATTTCCCAATGAAGGGAATACAAAAACTATAATTTGTTTATTATTACTTTTTATGGATTTCTTTTATACTCAACAAGAAACAGCTGGACCAATTTTGAAAATGTATACACTTGAAAATTACGTAATAACGCAGCGAATGAAGGTTTTAATTCTTGGGATATTTGACACGTAAACACAAACACAGACTTTTCTGGTGGAAAATTACATAAACTTTCTATTGGAAAATTAAAAATTATTAGTTAATAAAAAGTTAATTTTTTATATGATTTTTGGCCGTAATAATTCGACTTAACCATCCACGGGATTAAAGTGAACATATTTGCATAGATTGATAATTCTTATAATATAAAAAATTATAAAAAAAAGAAAACTCAAATTTACTTTCAAGAATACATACAGAAATATTTTTTCCTCCTTATATACTACTTATATATTACTAAAATTAAAAACTTTCTTGAAAGTGGAAAAGCAGTTATATTTTAATATAAATCTGATAAAAGATGGACAATTTAGATATACTACAGAATTAAATAAATCCTCATCAAAAATCTGTTACCCTATTAACCATAAATGTTTTTAATATAAAACCATAGTTTAGTAGCATATGGACGATTTTATTCTGAATTTTATGCAATATACGATTGTCGTTTGGAAACAAGTATTTTTTGGGTATCCGACATTTGAATAAGTACCAATCTTTGAACTGTTATTAATCATTAGCTTGAATAAAATGCACTAATTATAAGCTAAAATTATGGCAAATATAAACAAACAAAAAATTCAGGTTTCAAGATTCCAGTCGATAATTTTTATTGAATGCTTCGAGGAGCTGGATAGCCTGACACTGACTAATATAGTCAGACTTATCTGGGTTCCCGGTCACTCTGACATAAAAAGAAATGAGGTAAGGGATTCATTATCGCCAGAGGGTTCGTCACTGACATCCCTCTCGCCTGAACCTGTAATATCCTGTATTAAGAACTAGCTTCAACAAGTAGAACTTGATTACTGTGGCTTCACGAATGGAATCTGACAGGCTAAGTTTTGTATTACCACATCTAAATCATTTAACTGTTCCCGACTGAAACTGGCCAGGGTTCAGTTGAGACGAGTAGGAGATATTTTGACAGGACTCTGTCGATTGAACTACCACCTTCATAATTTGGGAATTTCAGACGACGAGGAGGACGAGGCGGATGAAACCTTCAATAGATCATTTGTACCTGTAGAAATCTTCAGGATGGTAGATATAGAATGTTCGAGTCTGAAAGTCTGAATCTGTGAGATTTTTGCGGGGCCACCGGTTGATAAGATACTATAGCATCACCTGCTCTGGATGAATCTTTCTCTGCACCTAGAGCCAGAAGGCATTCTGGACTTCAGGTAATGGAGTGTTGTAAAGGAAGGTACAGAGCACCAAAAGGTCTAGGGGCAAAGGGTGCAGTAGCGGTTTTCCTCTTATTTTTGTCTTACCTTTTCTTAACATCAAAAAATGTTTGGAACAAAAGTTGTTTGTTTTGAAGAACAAAACATTTTTTGTATTTGATTTTTTCTTCTATCTCTTATTTTTATCATTCACGTGCTTTAAATCAGTCTCTTGTTTTTGCTGCCTCTCTTGTTTTTGAGTTATCATGATTAAGGACATGCGGAAATGAACTATGTGATTCTATGAACACTAATACTATTTAATTTCGGTGGAGCCTGCAATAGTTTGTAGCATTGTAAACTTTAGACTAAATCTAATACACTCTCATTCATTTCATAATTGTCAACTACAAAAATCATAAAAAATTTACGAATGAATTTCAAGTAAAAGTCGCTCTCGAGATTGGACTATAAAAATTTTAATGGTAAATTATTCATAAACCGCAACTTCATGGTTTTCATATTTTCACACATAATATTTAATGAATATTACATTTATCTATTCTTCCATTTATCATCACAAATAATTACATTCAAACTTCAACGAAAGTACGTCGTCAAGCTTTAACTAATGATATCATCTTTTTTAAAGAAACTAACAACTTTTTAATACTTTAATAACTCTTCATGGCACAGACAGAAATATTAGGTATGTAATTTTATAGAACTGTTGTTCTATGTTGTTTGAGCTATATAAAATATGAATTACTCAAAAATGAATTACTGGAAATTTTTTACTATTTTTTTGCCGTAAAAAGTGGCTCCAAGTGCAAATTCGTAAATTGAGTCACATGGGTTCACGGTTCGTATTGAAAATTAAAGTTAAAAAACTACCGAAATTTTACTCAAATTTAGCTCATTAATATGAAATAATATTCTCTTACAGACTTGTTTGAAATGGCTAGACCAAATAATAAACGATTAATGCTATGATAATATATAAATAAGGTATTCTAATCGAATTATGAAAGCTGGAAAATGTGTCAAGATGTGGCGTCACCAAAAAGGTGTTAAAAGTACTAGTGTCGACTGTTTCTTGTTTTTTTTATATTCATAAAGATTATTATTTTACAAGTTTATAATGGTAGATATTAATTACGTGTATTTTCTTATTACCTCAATTAAATTATACTAATTATTAATAATAATTAATATTATATTGTAAAATAATAATCTTAATATTAAAAAAAAAAAACAGTAAACTGTAGCTATTATGGACACTTTCCATTGTGTCAGCCAGGATATTTATAAGTGTTAGTACATTTGACACACTCGTGGCGACACCATGCATTGTGGGATTAGAATACCTATTTATATATTATCTTAGTTAATGCGGGCCATATAATGGGGGAAGACACTCAAAGATTGTATGATCTGGAGTCGTGGTTTGAAGGAGGTCGGTTCCCGAAAACCCCAGGTTGTATACTATGATTTAATACTGAATTAAATCATATTTATTATTATATTAAATCATAGCATACTATGATTTAATACTGAAAGAATTTACTGCTTAAAGGCAGAACTTTAGTCAAATTGACACAAGCTATTAATTTATACAGCTTATTTTAGATATTATAACCTCACAAAGAGATTTTTTTACTAAAAACTGTTTCTTATTTTTATACAACACAAAGCTCATTTATATGATTTTAAAATAAGTTCAAATCATCAAAACAAATTTAACAGCTTCTTTTCTTCAATAGAACATAAAACATATCAACTTAATTAAAACACACAACTAATTAAGAAAAAAAATACTCTTAATGTTTGTAATGTTTGTCTGAGTCTGAAAAAAACATTAAAAATATTGAAATAAAAAAGATACAAAAATATAAAGCAACACCATAGTGATAATAGATTTGAAAGTAGATGAGAATATTACCGCCCACATGGAGAGGCGGAGAGTATATTTCCCTCTCGCTTGAGTTTTCAATAAAGGTACTAATCCGTATGTGTCAAATATTTAATTCACAGACCCATAATAACACGGTGACTATTATCAACTACCATATGGTAATGCTAAACAACACACATACATTTTAAGTACAACTTTTCTTGTGAAAACAAGTGGTTAGAAAGCTTTTGAGATAGAAGCATTTCAATATTTTAAATGCCCTTTTTAATAGACGCCGGGAACTAGAGTAGTTTTTAATACTTCTATCGTGATCCGCAGAGCTATTTAAACAAACAAAAAATGGAATTCAATTCATTTTTTAAATATTCTACTACCTTCAGGATTTAATTTTTCGCCTTTTTCAACATAAGTAATAAGTCCAGACTTCTTGAAAATTCCGAGTGAATATACCATTGAACATAAATACAATTATTTGTACTATATTTTATTCATGTACAACTTACATACAGAAATTAGTTATCCACAATAATATGTCTACATAGATATGCAAGTCTGTGAATTTTTATCATATTTTTATGTACATGCGCATACCATAGAAAACAAAGTTTTCTTTCTCACTTTGTGGGCGACAACTAAATGACGATTATCTCAATATGATGATCACTATGGTGTATCTATATGGTTTTTTTTAGAACACTAAAACATTTGAATATATATTCTCAGTGATGATGATCTAGTCTTTTGAGTAAAACTTGTGAACAAAATGTAACAAAAAAGTTAGTTTTGTAAAGATAAATTGTAAAGAAGAAAATTGTTATAAAGAAAAATACAATAATTCATCTCTTTTTCGTATAGAATCTACCTACATAAGTTTTTTTATTTGAATTATAAATGGGTAAATAAGTCTGTAGAATAATGTTTAAGTGAATTTTCTTTTCAAACAAAATGAACTATTGGTTTTGTATTTATAACTAAAATAGCATGATTGTTCTATCTGTTGATGTAAATTGCCATTTCTAATTCTGTACGAGTGATATAATGTGTTAATACAACAAAAATGTGTACTAATCTAAATTTTAGAGTCTGATAATCGCACACAAAATTGTAAACAAATCGCTTGTGTAAATAATAATATTGATTTTGTACCAAAAAAAAAAAAAAAAATTAAACTAACATGAATTTCAAAAATGGAACTAACTCTGTAATAATCTTATCTGCGCCTTGGCGCCGACAGTTATGATCCGATCAAAATGCAAGGATTTTCCGCTTATGGAATTCAGCTAAACTTTCGAAAGCTTTTTTATTCTCTTATTCAATTCATGAGAAAATAATACGTAAAGGTTAGGTTCGGTAAGGCTTCAAAATTTCAGCAAAATAAATTATTAAGGATTGAATATCACCAAAAAGGACAAGATTTTGTGGGTGTATACAACATACTAAAATAAATAATTTCGAAAAAATAGTTCAAAGAAAATGTAATGAAAACTACAAAGTACAAAATAATTTTTCATATATTTAATTCATGCATAATTTCATTCTTTGTAAACCAATTTTAATAAGTCTTTTTGCGTTAGGTTCACAAAAGATTTATAAATTGGTCTCATAAAATTTTGAAGGAAAAAATTCCAGCTACAAAGGACGGGGGTATACCAATTTATTTTTGATTGTACATCACAAAAAAAGAAAAATATTTCGTACTTGAATTCAACAGTAAAAAATAAAAATTTTTCAAAAAACGAACTAAATAGTAAAAAATAATTTTAAATTAAAAAATTCTATAAATAGTTTCTTTGTGACCAAATTGTGAACTTTCGAAGTCGGTACAAACGAATCAATGTTTTGATTAAGATTATGATTGGTGCCGACGTCGTTTTGTTGTTATTATGGTTGGTCCAAAAGTTTTCAATCCATTGAAACAGTGATATTTTGATAAAAAAATATTATTTTAGTTATTTACGTTGGTAAATATCGAAGTCAATTGAATTATCTCAAATTTAGTCGACGTCTTTTGGATTAAATGATGGTAAGATTTTCCTCAAGCTAAATAAAACCTTCCATAAACTTCTCAATTGAAAATTCAATAAATTTCAATTTTTATCATTAACTTCATTTTTCTGACTGTTTCGATATATAATCAAAAAATCAAAAACAATTCGACAATTGGAATTTTTTATACCTATTTAAAAACATTAAATACTTGATTATTATGTTGTGTTGAGTTGTTTAGCATAATTAATTTTGTTTATCTATTTAAAATATTCATTTTAAACTGAAAAAAAATTATAATATACACCATAAAATTAATGTATTTGACATAATTTTAAGTAAGCGTTGACGCTTCATGTCGTTTCTTTTTTACATTACCTGAGTATACATTTCGACAATTTCACCTAGACAAAGAGGGCTACTCAATTTGCGATAAAAACAAATAGGTACCCTTTTTCTTCCATATACAAAATACCTACATTATCCATAGTTTTTTAAAGAAAACTAACGAAAATGGTAAAAATATGGTTTATTTGACAACATTCCTGTAGTATTTTAAATATCATGGAGTCTACTAACACAAATATGTCTTGAACAGATAACGGCCGTAAATAACCTTTAAGAAAAAGTATCATCATACATTTGAGACAATATCGATTTCATTTAACGCCATATATATAAAATATATATATATAAACAAAGAGAAACCGCGTGGTCCATTATCCTAGACCTACTTTATCATCACAACAACAGTGTGAGATGTATACATCAAATTGGTACAGGCAGACTATTGTTATCCTTTATTAATAATAAAATTTGATAATGACATCGAAAATTTCAGTACATTACACTTTCATAAATTTTCAACCCATTGTTAAAAATATATTCTGTAATTTGAATTAAAATTTGGGTCTTATTAACACAGAGATTTTAATTAACAATGGAGTAGTACCTGATGAATAATTAAATGCGTTTTTGTAAATTTTTTAAATAATTGCGTATTTTCTGATAAGAAAAATACATTTAATTATTTTTATAAAGCCTTGAATACATGATAATTGGTTATTTATATTGAATATAAGGTGCAAAAAAATATGACTCATGAAAAATTACAATGAACTAATAATAAATATTATTAAAAATTACATAAAGAGACTTACCTTACTTAATTCCTACATGTGAAAATCACACAATTTTACATTTTCTAATTTTCATTTTGCAATTAAACATCCAAATCGGTCTTTATTAAAACAATTTCAAAAAAATAAAATAAAATAAACTAATTCACAATAATAGACACTAAATTAAATTCATATGGGTATCACACAATACATTAGCACTTCAATTGAAATCAAGTGTAGTAAACAAATATCGAAAATTTCACAATAAATATAAAAAAGAGTTAACAAAATGTTTATTTATTATCACAGACATTACGCAAATTTCATTTATAATATATTTACTTATTGTTATACAATACATATAATACAATACAATAAATTATACAATATAATTTCTTATAAATGTATTACTATTTATTAATTTATTTTGTATATATTCAAACATGTACAGGATTTATTTTGTGCGCTGTAATTTTGCAAAATTGAATGTTTATAATGTGTGTCATGCGCATTTTATGAACTCTATATCAATAATATTATTGAGTAGAAAAAAATTGTGTATTATGGTGAAAAAAAAAAAAAAGAATTCGGTGTGTCATACAGGTTGAATATTATTTTTATAAATAATTGATTTAGGTCTTTGAATATTTTATTATTTAATTTCTATTTAAAGAGGGTTGAACGTATTAAAGAAAAATACTTTTTACATTAGTTTTTCTTCCTGCATTTTAATTCTTATTTATACTAAGAACTTTTATGGTAATTTTTATGCGTGTTTCATAGCTTTGAAAAAAATTGGTTATTTTTAATGCATTATTTGAAATCATCAATTGTTAATACTCATATTCTCTATTGTTATCATTATTGATATAAATACCATCTATATTCAAAAAACTGAAGCTAATAGGTTGATGTAGAAGATAAAAACAAAATCAACTTTATAATGGACTTAATACAAATTTTCAAGGGAAAATGGAAAAAGTCCTTCAAAAGTTCGATTAAGACTTGGCCAAATTCATTAAGATTTTCTCTCTCATGCATATATAGAATTTTCAATAAATAAGTTGCAATCTAAGTCATTTGTTTTAATATGTTCATTAAATGAAACTAAATATCTTTAATTTATGAATTCCAACAATGGAGGATAAAAATTAAGTTTGTAGATTTTGAAAAACAATTTGAGTATTTATTTATCGGAAAATGGGCCTAAAAAATAAATTTTTCCTTTATTTTCAATTCAAAAATTTTGTTTTACTTGGTTATTTCTAAAAATTTTAACAAACCATTCTTGAGAAACTAATGTTTCTATAATTTCATTACCTTACCCATGTTTCATTAATTCCATTATTTATAAAGAGGTTTAAAATTTTTCATGTTCTACCTGGTTAACAATTACCAAAATCCCTTATTGGTTTCGTATTATTAATGGTAGAGATTTCGTATTAGTTAATATATAATATACACTGCCATCTAGTTTCATGGAAAATAATATAATGGTTTGGATATTGGATAAATAAAATTTTACTATTAAAATATAAAAAATAAATTATTAATATTAAAAACAAAATAAAAATTATAAATTAATTTATAAAAATGAGTATTTAACAATATTAATTATTATAATAAATTATTTTCAGTAAATACAATTTTCCACGCAATTTCATGACCATGATAAAATAAGTATAGAAATATAATAGAAATGCATCGTGATGTCCTTGACGATCGAAGTATTCAACTAGAATTTTAAAATGCTAAAAATTGTTCAATTTAAAAAATGTACAAAATTATGTTTTTTTGTATTTTTCTTTATTTCAGAATTTAAAAAAAAAAAAAAATGTTCCTAATATTTTTGAACCATTTAAGTATATAAAATTTTTCTCGCAATTTCACCAAACGGTGTTTTCATACTCTCTACAATTGTTTCATTTAAGTATGTAGGTGCTCCTGCATGTCGACTTAATAAATGTACAGAATAATAATTGTTCCATTCAGTCCACGTGTCATTCGTATATAATTTATCTATTAAATAATGTACACCAAAATATTTCTTAACACGATGTACTAAATTTGGATACTTTTCTAGAATCACTTCCGTTGGTAATTGTCCTGCATTGTAATACCATTCACTTGGCTTATAGCTTTGATAGCTTTCTAACCAATATTTTAAAAATCTTGCATTTTTATTACAAATTATTATCTGTAAAAAATTAGAAAAATTAATTTCCATGTTATTAATTAACAATTGAAATGTTCGTGTCTCCTTTTTCGAGCAAATCAAACAACTTATCGAGAATAAAAATCTCTCTGAATTAGATCAAAGAATTCAAAGGCCAAGGTTGTTGAATGTCGGCAAATAATGGGCATATGTATTCTTTAGTACTTACCCTGATCACCTGTTGGATATAACTGTTCAATGTCGGTATTTAATGTGATTACCAGTAGTTACCCAGAGATGGCCATAGTTATTGAATTTCGACGAATAAGACATTTCCAATCTTTGATAAAATGAATGTAACAATTAATTTGTAATTCTTATTGATTATTGCATTCGTTTTATTAAAGATTATAGGTACCCATTATTTGCAAACATTCAACAGCTATAGCCATCTTTTGGTCACTACTGGTAATCACATTAAATACCGACATTGAACAGCTTTATCCAACTGGAGGTCAGGGTAAGTATTACAGTTTATTATTTACACAAAAATTGAAACTTCTAGGGCGTTTGTTTTCTTTAATTAGATTAATAATCGACTATATTTTATCGAACTTTCATATACTGCCAATAGATAGCTTATAAACTATGTAATTCAAAATTGTTGATATAGTAGAGATTTTTCTCTTATCAACAATCAAAGATAGTATGTTAAAATTATCTTTTAACACATTATCTTTGTAGATAATTATATTTATACACAAGACGCCAAAAGAAGTCAATTCAGTGGTAGAAAGTTGGCGGGAAAAACAATAGAAGAAATCAACGGCGTTAATGTGCTGGGTACAAATCAATAGCACGAAAACTTCAACTAGTTCATAAATTTTTCCAAAATATTTTAAATAAATTTAACTTATTTTTTGCATACCTGCGTACCAATATATTCTTTTTCCGGCCATCCGATTGTAATTTCAAAATATTGAAACTTTTCCAACGATTTCAAAACAAGCATATCGGTATCCAAATAAATACCACCCCATAATCGTAACACTTGTATGCGACTAACGTCTGATGCATGATACACAGAACTTAACAATTGACCATATACATGCGTGGGACGCATCATAAAAACTAACTCAATTTTGGTACCATATAAATGCTGAATAGCCATTATTTTATCCCAATAATAGCCCTCAAAATATTTCATATTTGTATGTATAAAAATTCGATTTGGTTGATGAAATTTTAATACTGATAATAAACTTAAATAACCAATAAAATTGATTGTATTTTTATTAAATATTATATAATGAACAATATTTGGTACAATTTTATAATTTGCACCATTATTTAAATTATCAAATTCATCATTGAATTCAATATTATTTTGTTCGTTTTTTACGAACATGCGAATGATTATCCAATATTTTAAAATAAGCAATAATAAAAGCACAACCGTACACAGAAAAATAATCCTGAAAGATATTTTCATCGTGTTTTTTTGTTTTATAAAATATTTTAAACATTTTTTAAATAAAAAATAATCCAAAACAAAAAAACTTACATACGCACTTAAAATAAAACTACTGTACTAATAATATGTGTTGACTAACAATAATAATGATGAAGTTACTACGATAAAATTCAAAGGTGTATTTAAATTTCTTGTTTTCAATGTATCCTTTTTTAATCCGTCAATAATTTTGTATTGTTATCTTTGTTGAATTATACGTGGTATACAATGAGATCCAATTGAAACGACCAGCATATGTGTTTTTTTTTTTCCATTATAATAATAGTTATATTGGGCATGCAATCTAGTGAATGAAACAAGTTATATCACTATGGTAACACCTAGTGCTGGATATCCAGTGCAACTGTACCTAAGCATAATGGGAAATTGTATTTTTTTAACGCAACCCACAAATTTTTCATCAAAAACGAAAATATTTCGTATTTATTGATTGTTAATCAGTTACTCCAATATCTAGTCTTAATTTTTGTATTATAAATACGCATTTTAGGTAAAATTGTAATTATTACATATATCAGTATTAATTAGTTAATTATAAGTACTGTCTAGACTAATTATATGCAACAAAATTTAAATGAGACGACAAATGTAAAATATCAAATGACAGAGAACCCTAAATTTACATAGTCATAGTAACATATATCTTTATCAAAAAACTATTTCATCCAAAATAGTCGAATATTCACAATAATCAAAGTCACAGCCTTGCTTCTCATCAGATTAAAAAATGAAACAGTTGCATCATTTGTATTAAATCACTCATTACTTTATTGCATTATTGTATAATTTTATAATTATTACTTCATAGGTACTTCATTGGATTATTATCGATATTTATACCTTCTTTTTTTATGATTATCCTTCCTGTATCAGAGTTATGTTTAGAATATAATATTTATGTTTACACAAATATTGTATTTACGCATCCATGAACTTCATAAGGTCATAAAATACATATATTTAATTATATAACTTTATCTGGACATGATGTTAATTTATTTAATTAACAAATAATTAAGATCTATGAGATCTTCCTCTGTACATAGTTCTTTTTATTATTAAACATAATAGTATTAATTATATTATATATATGGTGTTTTTGGTTACAAAGTAGTTACAAAATACTTTCACCTAAATCATGGTATGAGTCAAAGTTGAATGACCTGTACCTACCTTCCAATAGTTTTTTTTTTATGGAGTAAGTTGTGTACCAAGTGAAAACATGTATAAACGACTGAAATGTGAAGAATTAATAATACAAGTAAACTTAAAAATTATAGCACCTAGACTAAGCTTTATCTATAAATTATCGGAAATATTAAGGTTTTTTTTCGAGATGAACCCAATGCATCAGTTTTGGAATTGGTGCATTTTCTTGATAAGCGTACGCGAGTACTAGGTGAATACAGAACTTATAAAGTCGATGCTTTAAAGGTTCGTCTAGTTTACTCTTGGGGCTGAGTAATACGTGTAATCAATCCTTCAACGCATTCGTTTCCCAGAGCCAGACGCTTTTTAGCATTCTGTATCCAGTTCAACTTCCTTAGAGAGCTACTCCCAGATACACAACACTTTGAATTTGCAAAATTTTTGTGTCAAACATTTTCAGTACAAGTAAGTAGAAGAAAATTTATTCTTTCGAGTGATAAGAATAAATTGGATCCTGGTGGAGTTAGTTTTGACTTTCCATAACTTGCTTCGGTTGTCAAGAAGAAGCCGTGTCGTCGGTGAAGAGATCAGTTTCGGTAGCTCAATCCATCGGGAGATCGTTGATATAATCCAAAAATAGTCGGTGGCAAATAAGAAGCCTTGACAACTTGTACACCAGCTTTGACACACTATTGGTTCGATGTAGTTTGTTGGATATGGATTTGGGTTAGATAAATATGAAATTAAGAATTTTTACATAAATGCCGAAATTTTATTCAAAGTTGTTTATAAATTTGGACTAAAAATCGTGTTGTAGAATATTTAATTTTTATGTTTAAGGTAAAAGAAGAAAAAAACAAAAGTAAATAAGATTTGAATTCTATTTTATTTTCACATATTTTTAACAATATGATTAAGATATTTTATAATACAAGATAACGGTCACAAATTGAATCAAAATATCATTGCTATACTTAAAGGATCACCAAATTTTGTTGATGTATCTCATATTTTGATCCAATATTGATTTTTATAAATTTTATTTTCATATAGCGATAGTATTAAGGGTTTGAGCTTAAAAAGAGAATGAATTATGTAGATGCGTGTGTGTGAATTTATTTTTATACATTTGTTAATGAAAACAATCTACAAGAAGCCAACGAGGCACTTAACAAATCACTCAAAATTTTCCAAAATATTAGGTACACGAACGATCATTTAATGAATGAATTAATATTTTATAAATATATAATTATATATTTATCATAATACCACTATTATATATATTTATATTTTGTTTAAAAAACATAATTTTCACTGTTGTTAGTAGATTCAATTTAATTCTTTTTAAATTTATTTCTTTCATTAAAAATTTGACAAAAATCAAAAACAGGTACTGTTTGGTTAGATATAAAATATTCTTTAGTTTATCATTGATAAATTTATTTTTACAGTAATTCGAAATATGATAAAATTAGACATATCGGATATTTATAAAATTTATTGATGAATTTAAAAATAATCAGAATGAATGCCTATTAAAGTGATTCCAAATTGAAAAAGATTATTAAGAATAATAAAATAGTAACTATTTTGTTAACAATTTATCTTTAATTTAACAAAAGATTAAATAAAATGATATATAAGTCTGAGAATGAATGGTATTTGATTTTTCATAGGAAATGTATCAAAATTTATTTACATATTCGAATGAATAGATTCATATTTGTAATTAAAAATAATTACTTAAGTAATTTCTTCGACCATTCTTACAACTTTCAACACAATAACCACAATTAGAAGTCATTTTTTGTAATTATTCGATAATTTTTATTTAACATCTGCTGATAAAACTTACAAACAATTGAAACAATTAATTATATTTTCTAGAATATTTTATTTCCAATTGTAGCTAATCGTGGCGCATGTATCGGTTGAGAAGTCCCTTTCACGTACGAATAAGGATCATATAATTTGCCAACAACAGCTGCTTCAATACAAATCACTTCTAAAACCAAAAAAATTATATTCGAAGAATAATACAATTCAATCAAAGTGATATTTTCTTGACAATAAGCACACTCTAAAAATAATTACAACAATAGCTGTTTGATAAACAATATTGGGTTATGTTTTTGCCATTATGGTGCTATTAAAGATATTAACTTTAATTGAAAATTAAATTGAGGCTTTTCAATTGTATTTACCTTATTTTCAGCGCCAAAACTTTTTTATAAATAATTGAGCTACAATTTGTATTTTATTTACTGTCCTTCTTTCAAAATATTTTATTCTATTTACGCCAGTATTTTGCTTACTGCATCTTCCCTTGGATTGCCCCCATGATGGATGGATATAAGATTTTAAATCCCAAACATACTATATATGACACCTTGAATATTTCTACAGGTACAAATGACGAAAATACAGGTAGTTGGATGATAGTTTAACCGACAGCGTCCTGTCGGAAGATCGACGCGATTCATTTCAACTATATCCTGTTAAGTATAAATTGATTTAGCACACATATTTTGTGCCTTCTTATAACACTTTAAGAGCCATACCCGGCGGTTTGCTAACGTCCCCAACTTGATTACAAAAATTTTTTTACATAATTTGCTAATAAATATTCAAATATTAAATAATTTTCCATGATTTCATATTTTTAATTGAAGCTTGAGTCAGCATGAAGCGTTCGATATTCGGGACTACAAATCTTAGGATGACAATGATGAATGAATTAAATTACTGTTTTTCTTATTACAATAACAGAATGGAGTTACACCGATAATTTATAAAAGAAACTCAAAAGATTTTGAAAAATCAAGATACAAGTAAAACGGCGAAAATAATAAAAAAAATAAATATTATAATCAAATGCGGATCATTCTTCAAAGAAATGATTGGAAAATCTGTAAATTTGTTGAATTTATTATTTTTCAAGTTAATTTTATCATATTTCTGAACTCAAATAAAATGTTAAACGTGAGGTTTTTACGTGTATCGTTTTTTATGTATCATAAAATTAATTTCTTATTTTTGTACAGTTTATTTATTACGGTGTGAAAAATAAAATATAAAACACAATGATATTGAAATTAAAAGCATTGAGCGAATTAAAAAATATATCAAATTGTTAAAATACAATTTACAAGACTTTTACTTTATTTCATTCTTCTTATAAATAAGTTGGAGTCATCGTTATTTTGAGTTCTCGACTCAATCTTATTTATTTATAGGAATGATTTATATCTATAAATAATCATAAAAAAAAAGGAAAACATAAAAATTATGTTCTGATTTTGTTTTTAAAGCATTTTATATTTAAAAAATAATAAATAATACAGATTTTAAAAAAAAATTGTCTGTTTAAAAAAACAACTGGATTCATATAAAATAAAAACCGTTGTGAGATCTAAAACTTATTACAGAACATACGTTAATAATTTTCTACTGTTATAAATTATTTTTGAAGTTCGTAATTACACAAATTCATTCATCGAGCGATCTGAATTTTCAAGAACAATGCCTTTAGTAAAAAAATATTTAAAGTAGGAAGCTTAAATCAATTGGTATTTATTTCTTCGAAATACCTAATTTGTTTTTAAAAACCGAAACTTCTTTAAATTTAAATCAAAATTTAAAAAATAATTTCTGCAGGGCCAAATATTGATAGCTGACAGTCGTGATATAATAGATTCTGAGAATGTTAAACTGTCAAAATAAATAACTCAAAAAATTATTTAAAAAAATTATACCAAGGCTTTAGACTTTCGTTTTTTAAGCGGGGAATCCGAAGATTTCAGACTTAGTAAATATTATTTTTACTTATGCAACTTTGAAGAAACAAATGCTCTAGGAAGTATGGATCCGCCTCAAAATCAAGATAGCCATCGATATTTAATTAAAAATAACTTAATTGTATTTAGAAAATTTGAGCAATCTACTCGAATTAATAAGTTGAGACGCAAAATCTGAATGAAAACAAAGATAGTCAAAAAATTTTTTCCAAAAAAATATTATTGAAAACAAAAAACTTTCAAACATAATTTCCTGTACATTCTGTGAGGAATAGCCTAAAATGTTATGGATTATGGCAATGTTATTCCAAACTATGATCTTTGCTTAGTTTTAGTATTTTTCAACGACATAAAAGTGTCTCAAACAGATGTTTGCAGATATTTGATTTCAAAATGCAGAGGTGATTTACCATACAAAATCGGAATTTCATTGTAAAGAAATTTTAAATTTACCATATATTCTATAATTGTCGATTTTTAAGGGATTTTTCTAAGGATTTTATATGGGTGATTATTACACTTTTTAGTGAATCTGTTCTCGAATAAAAATGCATACTTTCTCGTTTATATTAGAATATATTCGAACTACAAAAATAAATTATATACAAAAAGAACCTTTCTCTATCATTCGCTTTTAACAAAATTTAAGATTAATCTTCATTTTTTCTTTTTTGAAACTATTTATTCTGCATTTTACAGATAACTTACTAGTAATTTTATTATAAGTAATTTTTTTTTTTCAATATATTTTTAATTTTTAAAATTTTTGCACTTCTCTGCTAATTTTTTTAATTAATTATATACTGATATAAATAACATTTTTTTTTTATATAATATATATATATATATTTATTTTTTACTTCTTATTATTATAACATAATATCTAATAAACAACCTCGTTTCGATTAAGTTTCTTTATCATCCTTACATTATCTTAAAGAAAAAATCATTTATTTTACATTGTTAGGTTAGAGAAGCTCCCTGGAAATTTTATAAAAGGACTTTATATTAATAAAAATTGTCTTAATTTATAGTGAATTTGTTGATGTAAAATTATTATTATTAATATTCAAATAAAAGATGTTGTACGCCTCAACCATTACATTTCATGTATGGATCAGGAAGGGAAGTTTTGAAAAGTGAATTGGTAAGTTATGAGTATGAATAACGCAAATAATATAATATTTGAATAAAATGTGTAGTATCTCTATGTATATAATATTATTATATATGATATTAACTTGTCGCTGAAATGGAGCTTTTTATTTGTCGTAATAATATATTCTTTTATTGTTTGATTTATACGCTCTTATAAAAATATTTTGAAGAATAATAATATATTCATTTATTGTTTGATTTATACGCTCTTATAAAAATATTTTGAAGTATGATTACCATAGAGAATATATACGACTTTTCAACTTCGAAATAGCATAACATTGTGAGTTTGAAATACGTAATTTACGAGTTTAAAATTCATAATCTACGGTTTTTGAAGTGAAACTTCTTTAGGCGCGACTAGGGAGTAACTCAGATTTTTTTTCTGACGGAAGTAACGTTTCCGCCATTTAAAAATAATAATAATTCTGATTGGTTGTAAGTATGTTTCCGCCATTTAAAAATAATAATTCTGATTGGTTGTAAGTATATGTCATATACTACACGCTTCTTGACTTAATTAAATTTTTTGAAAATCTCTAAATATACTTGTTTATTTATTACTTTTAAAATAAGTAAATTAAAAATAAATTTTCTGACAATTGCGACATTTTTTAATATTTAATAACAAGGTTATATTGACATGTGCTGATCTAACCTTCAATTTGCTACTCTCAATTATTTTAAGAAATTATGATGACATTCAATTACCTGTTTCGAATGAATAATATTAATATAACATTTAAATAATCTTTGTAAAGCACATGAATAATAAATATAATTAAATTATAATATAATATTTATTTATTTAAGTTAATATTTAATCATTTCAGTGATATATGTCGTCAACGCCAAAGAAGTTTCACTTCAATCGCGCGTAAAGGTTACACGCACACTTTTTTTTTTAATCAACAGAAGCAATTAGGTTGCTTCTTAATAATAGCCATATATTAAATTCTGTAATCTTAATGGCTTATTTGAATACTTTGTATGCAAGGCTTTATTCAAACTATAAACAATTTTAGTGAATTACAAAAATTCTTACCAACTCATCAATTCACTTTTCAAAAATTATTTTCCAACCTTATTGAAGAAATATTAAGCCCGTTGATACTAGTTTAAGAAAAAGTTGATAAATTTTATACGTTAATTATTTTCTAAATATGCTCAATCACCCAGAATAATTCATAATTGCAACAAAAATTATTCAAAATCACATGAATCAAGTTTCTTTTATCCAACTCGCCGTAAATTGTCTCACTTGCCTATCAGAGATCAAATTTCATCTAGGAAGTATACAAGTGCTTAAATGGAGTTGTTTTTTTGATACAGACCACTTTAATAAAGACAGTCTCTAATGTAATATACATAGTATTTTTTCCAATTGGGCACAAATAACCCGAAAATTGATAACCTAAATGTTATGAAATTTAGTATGCACAATCTTGACATGAAAACGTATAACATGTCAAAGTTTTTCTTTAAAAAAAAAAAAACTTCTAAATACAAAGCTTCAATTTCTTTTTTACAATTCTTTTTTTGGGAAAAATTCTTCTACGTGCACTTCGTTTTCATGTCAAGATTATGCACACTAAAGCTTATAATATTTGGATAGTGAAGTTTTGAGTAATTTGTTCGAAAAAATTGAATAAAATACAATGTACATTACATTAGAGATTCTCTTTACTATAGAGGTCTCTACCAAAAACATAATATTTAATAAACATAAAATTTATGCGGCATAATATTATCCAGCTTTACATTTTATCTTTTCCACAATTATTCCAGAACTATTATATCATGTTAAACATTTATCGTAGCACCAACATAAACTTAATACTTAACTTCAATACCATTAATTAAAACGCGAGTAAAATAAAATTTAGTTTCTTTTATTAATATAAAAAATCCATACATAATAAATTTCTTATTATATTTCTTCTCTTCTTAATAAATTTGTACGCAAATTTTAATTAATAATGTTTTTTTATACAAAAATAAATTATCTATACACACATGTTTTTTTAATTTGCAAAATATGTCCTGTGTTCCATTATAATTTTTGATCGTAGACCATAAAATAAATACAAAAAATTTTGTACGAAAAGAATTAATTGCAAAAAATAAAGTTTTGGAAATAATTTAAGTAAAAAAAAATAATTTTAACAATAAAAGACCACGGTTAAACTTACTATGGTACAAATAAATAAAAAATAAATGAGTTACGTTTTACAAATATTTACGTGTACAAATTTTGTCAAAGTTTATATAATTTTTAAAATGAGTATTCGACGCCGAGTTTTTTTTTTACAACTAACATGTTTTTAGTATTTTACTCAGAGCAAAAAATTAAAACAAAAAAATATTTTTAAATAAAAAACCAATTATTTGGTATTAAATTTGATTTTGTGAGTTAATATTCTAATCTACAACACAAAATTTTGAAATGTCCATGCCTTTTACACCTATATCATTTAAATTTAATGATCTCTAATGTCTATTTAGTTATCTTCTAATTTTCCCAATAAACGATTTTTATTTTTATGTCATTAATGCTTAATATAAGGCTGAGGTCACACGATACGTCAAACGTGCGTTTTATCAGTGTTATGTAAAATGGAGCTGTTAACTCATAAGTCAATTCGAACGAAAGATACAGAGTTTCATTCGGCGGAAATCTTTTCGTCTGTTTAAGTCAATCCCTTGTTTGAACTCTGTCTAAGCAATGATTTTATTGCAGACTTACACACAAGAAGTTTTTTTGTATGATCCAAAGTCACCAGTCTTTGCTTTAAGGAGGTTTATAAACAGCTGTTTTCCAGCACAAATAACTAGCACTAGGTATTCATGTCAATATTGTGCATACCAAATTTTATAACATTTCTTTGAGTTATTTGTGCTGGAAATTGAAAGAAATACAATGTATATTACGTAAACAGCTGTTATAAACACACTCGATACATAAAAGAGTGTTCTAACAGCTGTTGGTAAACAGCCTTAAGCTTTGCTTGAAAACTAACATTTAATAAAATAGACTTAAATTTAAATTGATATTGATAAAAAAGAACATTTCCATAAAATTTTGGAATAAAACTATATTCAATTTCGAACTCGTTAGCTCTTTACTTGTGATCGTAAATTGAAAATTATTCATAAAATTATAATTCACACTGTTTATTCATAGCTTTTTAAAATAACGTGTTTACACGAAATGCCAAACAGATGTCAACACAGTCAAATGTCAAATGAAAATACATGGTTATGTCCAGCCCATGACAAAATTAATTTCAAGTTCATATCTACATTGTACAATCAAGTCAAATTTTAATTGGATTTATCGTTAATATAAATATTAAACACTTCGTGTAAACACAATTTTTGAAAAGAAAGAAAGTTGGTATCCAAACAAATGTGAATCCTTACGTTAGCACGGTTTTTTTTTGAGAATGAGAGAACAACAAAATCTAAATAAAAAATAATGAATCTACAAAAGAAAAAAAAAAGTAAACAATAAAAATATAGATAAAACTTATGAATCGGAAGGATTTTCTAACATTTCTGTTAAGAATGTATCAATAGGTACATCGCCAATAAGTCTGAAGAAAAATAAATGCTCCAGGCATTTAAGGCCAATGGAACGTAATGAGGGTAAACGTAATAATAATTTCGCAAAACGTCCAGGTTCATTTGGATGTGCTGTTCTTGTATATTCTTCTAAAACTGCGTATACTTTTTCACGTAGTATTTCTACATCAGCCTGTGATTTTAAACCTCGAACTTCTAATAAAAAGAAAAATCAAATTACAAACAATTTAAATAATCTAATATAATTGTCATCGTTAAGCGGAAAGGATTTTAAAGCCAGCTAAAATAATATTTTAAAATTTTTTCACTTTTTTATAATCATTTCGAAAATTTGATATGTTTTTGAAAGTAAATATCTCTAAAATGAAGAGCCTATGATCTTTCACTAATGTGAAATTTGTTTTGTATTTCTGCGAACAGTATTGGCTTACTATTTTTATAAAACTTTTGGATCATATGGAAAATGAAATGTTTATTTGCCCCTATTTTTATATTAACTTTTTTCTTATTACTATGTTAGGGAAAATGATCTCGTGTTAGCGATATTGTATTAGCGTATGCGCTATCAATGAGTTACTTCGCCCGTCTTATTTGAAAAGAATCTCTTCTTAAATATTCTTTTTATAATTTTTATGATTTTACTTGAATTTAGTTTATAATCTTATATAGATTATCCGGTATTTTGAAAATTTGTATCATACTGAGAAAATCTACCACACGGTACTGAATACGGGGTCCAGCAAATTTTTAATTTCGTAAAAAACTTATTTATTAAATAATATATTTTTCAAGATAATAGTATTCTTTACAGCTAGTGTTTGTTGCCCTAAGAACTTCTACACAAATTTTTAGGCTGCAAACAATTCCCAAAATGTCCCTGGGCTTCAAAGATAAAATACTGATATCAGAAAGTATGACATAGAAACAAATGTAGAAACAAACAAACTTTCTGATTTATAATACTAATAAATATTAATTACCTGGATTAAACAATATAATTGTTCGTAAACAGCCCAATTCAGTCTTATCCATTTTCATTTCACGCATTTTCGATACCAATTCAGTTAAAACACGATCATATATTGTACCAACACCAACTTCATGCGCTGAATTACGTTGTACAGTTAAACCGGTTGCTAATACAATACCATCACGTGATTCAATTGATCGATGTGAGAATGCAGCAATTAATAATTCATTCCAACCGGCTTGTAATAATAGTACTTGATCTTGTACGGGTAATGATGTAAAATGTGGTATATGTTTTGCCCATTCAACCAATTGAAATAATTGTTTATTTGTTGCTTGACATATATTTGTAACGGCATTCTGAAAAAAAAGAAAAAATCAATAGTCAACAATTTCATTAATTTTTTTTTTAAATAAATAATTCAGTTTATTTATTATTTGTTCATTTTGAGTTTAATAGTTGTCAATAAAAACATTTGATGTTCGGTTTTTTATTTATTTTTATAGTAACTACTCAGACCTACAAGACTAAGTGCTCGAAACCACGTTCTGGCATGAATCAGCGCAGCTTTTATACATTTGAAATGGATGAGATTAGATTTGGATCATAATGGTAAGAGCTAGAAAGAAAAGTTTCAAATTAAAGTTGTAGAACATAAAATTTTATATAAAAAGGGTCCTTAGGTTTTATTGGCTATTATAAAAAATAACGAAGACAGAATATCTCACACGCATCAGAACATTTCTATGTATGTATGTGTAAAAAATTCCAGACGTTCTGGTTCTGTTATTTTTGTAATAATAGCCGAAAAAATTAAAAGATACTCTTTTATGTGAAATTTTATGCTTTACAACTTGGATTTAAAACTTTTCATTCTAACTCCATTCTTACCCCTTTCAAATGCATAAAAGTCGATGACGTGCAGGATTGATTCCTGCCAGAACGTGAATTATGTACTTTGCTAACTATCACTTGTCATGAAAATATATATTTTTAACTAAAATTACAGTATAAACATTTTCCAAATGTCAACGAATATTAAATGTAAAAATTTTTTTCTTCAAATAATAGTGTAAAAACCACTTTAATGTGAATCAACATATATTTTTAAGATTTAATATATAAAAATTTACTCTTTTTAACACTTTTACAGAACATTTTTTGTTCATTTAATCAATCAGAAAATGTATGTAAACAAACAACAGGTGGCAATGACGACATATCTCAAATTGTCTATAAATCCTGCTGTGCTCACCTGCATAGTTTATTTCTTTTATTTCAATCTTATCTAAGCAACGGCTGTCAAATAAATGAGCCGCTTCGTTAATTATAATTGACCAACATTCGCCGCCGGGATTCGTTCCCATAATCTCCAATTCTAAGTAGCCAAACGGTCAAAGGTTATAACGATTTTACTCGCTTTACCATTGAATATATTTTATTCAAAAAATAAATGAAATAAAAAATTCTGGAGCATATTCAAGAACTTATAAGCTTTCAAAGATTATTTTTCATCTCTTTCTTGAAAACGATTCTCTATGGAGATAAATGCATAATGACGTCAGTACAGAATATCACTATATTTATCTAAATAGGATTTTAGAACTTCCTTGCTTATTTTTAAAGATTTTTAATAAATATCTACAGATCCACATTTGTGAAATAAAGAACGTTTCAAATGAATATATAATAGAAATTTAGTCAAATATCTAATTAAGATAGTTTTTGTAATTAATTCAACAATAAAAGAAAATTATCAAAAATTTAAGAATAAATCATTTTAGTTTACTTTTATATAATTTATAAAAACTATCGTCATTTTAGGGAACCTGAATTCGTCATTTCAAATTCAATTAACCCACATTTCAAGCATAATTTGTAGTAGGTATGTTCAAATTAAGTTTATCATTAACCCATTTAATCTTTGAACAAAAATTAGTTAAATTATATAATATAATAATATCATATTTACATGCTATGAAAAATGATTTGTAATACCACAGTCAATAAGCCGGAAAAAACATGTGCAAAAATGGTGGAACAGCTCAGATTTTAAAAATTATTGTTTGTATCTGCTCTTTAGATCATGCAACACTGCCGACCTTTGCCTCACTTTGAAAATAGAGAAAATTTGCCTAATTTTTCCACCTCAAATATATAAGGGATAAAAAAAATTACAATTTTCACCACGAAAATCGTCTCACGGGGGTTTTATGGATCACGAATCCGTGGTCAACAAGCAACTAAGGATGGTGTCAACCCCATTAAAACGACCTAGAAGTAACAAAAATAAAACATTTTCAAAATTTTACCTCGGACACGTCTCTACGGGGTTTTTGGGGCCACTGATCATAAATCCATGATTTAAAAGCAACTTAGATTAGTTACAACCACCCCTAGAAGTGACAGGAATAAGAATTTATTTTTTAAATTAAAAATTTAATTTGGGAAATACTTGGTCCCTAATTTTTGGGGACGATGATCATGAATATGATGTCAAAAAGCAACTGAGGATTGTTTCAACCCCAATAAAATCACCCCTAAAAATGACAAATTAAAATAATTCAAATTCAAAATTTCATCTAAAAAATCTCGGGGGTTTTTGGAGTCGTTGATTAACGAATCTCAGGTCAAAAAGCAACCGAGAATGCAACACGATAAAAAAACCACCTCGAGAAGTGAAAAAGATGATAAATTTTTGAAAATTCTAAATTTTGAAAATTGTTTTTCAGATATTTTTGGGTTCGCTTTTTGAATTAAAAGAAATTATTTATCCCTATCATTTCTGGGGGTGGTTTTAAAGAGATTGCAACTAAAATCAGTTACTTTTTCATCTCGCATTCAGCGAACCCAAAAACCCACAAGAGACGACGAATTTCTCTGTGAAATTAGTAAATTTTAAAATTTTTTTGTCACTGTTACCATTTGGATTGGGAAAACTACGCTAATTTTCTTTATTTTCAAAGTGAGGCAAATGTGGTGATGTATGTTCCTGTAGGTCTAAGGAACACATACAAACAATAATTTTTAAAATCGGAGCTGTTTCACCACTTTTATACATTCTCCGGCGGCTTATATACTGTTTTATAATTTAATAATATTAATTTGTGAAATACATAAATTCATGGACATACTCGTAGTTTTAATCACGCATACCTGTTAATAATAAATTAGAATACAGTTAATAATTAAAAAAGTACATAAAGGTAAAAAAAATGCAAATATAAAAATGAAAACATAAAATAATATTCACTAATAATTATCATAATACTAACGTAATATTGTTAGATATTCGATTATTTATGGCCTAAATATTTCAAAAACTCCAGGTAACTGTGTCACTGGAAGCAATGTGACTTTCAGTCGGAGAAGAGAGTGACAAAAAGGTAAGTTTTTTGATACTGCGACACATGTATACTGTAGAGAAAGAGCTTGTTTCCAGTCAGTCGATTCATAAACAATGGTCGGATTAAAGTTTAAAAAAAACCATATGCATTGTTACTTTTAGCGCACGAGCGAAAATTGCAGCTTTCAATGAAATTAAATACAGCTTGACACACTAGGATTTGATTGTATTTTAGAAATTTTTAATTTATTTACAGTTATATTTGTTTATAATTATAATTGAATTAGTTTCATCTTGTTAAATTTGTGTATTGTGTAAATACATTGTTATTCCCGGTTTGGTTGTATATGGGTAAGCTCAGGTATATTTACAGGATATGTTTTTTGAAATATTTTATAAAAATAGAGTATACCACCATGCATTAACCACAAGTAATTTTAAAAAGCTAACATTTTTCCTATACTTATTTTGAAAGTGCGGTTTTTTGGCAATCGATGTGAAATAAAATAGGAAAACTTTTGTTTTTATGCATTTCCACTTTTGGAGAAAATTCTCCAAAAATACCAACTTTTTTTCTATAATTAATTACTTTAAAGATGCGGTGTTTTGTAATCGATGTGAAATAAAATCGAAAAACTTTCGTTGAACGGACGCTGGTTTCAACGGACGTTGGTAAATTACTGTGTAGTGTGGTAGAACGCTAAAACGTAATACTAACTAGTGAGGGTCGAAAAACGAAATACATGGATTGATTGAATTTCGATCTTGGGAAAGTAAATAAATAATAATTTCCTCGTGATAGCACTTGGATAGCATAGATTATACATACTCGAGTGTGTGCAAAGCGTCATCAAATTAGGAACGAGTACCATCTCCTCAGAGAATCATTACGACTAGCTAATTCATACTAATGATGACTACTTTGTAATCGAAATACGTAGTTATAAAATACAAAATATTTTTGATATAGGAAATTGGAGCAAAAAATCGAAATTTATACACGAGTGTATATTTTATTATAAAATTTTTCAAAAAAAATCATCATCAATATTTATTCAAATCTCATACAATTTCTCTACACTCATACTTGAGACATGAATATCTTTTAGCAACCCCAACCCTCCCGCTAATTTATCCAACCGATTCAAAATATCGATCAGATGCTTAAAACGATGTTATCACTTTAACCCAACGACAATGCCTTACTTCAACTTATGATATTAACAACTTTGAAATTTTTCAATTTAAAATTTAAATCTAACAACAAAAATAAAATAATAAAAATTGAAATTCAAAACAACAAAAAATTTAAGAATTTTTACACATTATGCAAACATATGTGAATAATTGGCATGCATTTTAATGAATCACCTGTAAAAGATTTTAATTATTATTATAAGGTGAGGTGCCATATTATTTTTAACTTCCCACTAATCCCCTCTTCTAATAAATGTATAGACGGGTCAATAAGTTACATGCACCAATCTATAAAATTGATAAAATCAAACTCGAGGAAATGAAATACAAATTTGGTGGTTTTAAACTATTTGTCAAAATTTTTGAACAAATAATATAAAAAAAGTAAAGCAATAAATTAATTTAAAAAAAAAAATTTTCTAGTATTTATATACTAAAGAAATTGATGAAAAGTTGAATGTCCGTCCCTTGGTTTCCTCCATCTCATCCAATTTGAGTGTTTAATAGATCAAATGAAAGGTCTTGAGTTACTGAGTGTTTTTACTAAGTGAAAAGTTAAGAAAATTTAGTGCGTGTTCTTTCTATGTTTACTAGAACAGGAAGTATTTAACATTGAGTGGAGAAAATTTGATAAAGAATTGAATGCCCGTGCTTTGGTCTCCTATATTTGAATATTTAATAGCTCAAATAATAGGTCTTGAGTCCCTGAATGTTCTTGGACCAAAACGAACTTTTATCGGAGAAAATTTCATAAATTTGAAATTAAAAATAAAGTTTATTTATCTCTGCTCACTAGCAATTTGTCAGTCGAACTGTCAAGAATCACCGGAACCATTCTAGAAGTCCATATACTTTCCATAAAGTATATAAGTATCACAGTACGAAGTATCGGGTGTCCTACATCACGAGTACTGTGTACACGCAAAATACTGGGTGATCCACACCAAATACTGGACATTCGATAAGAAAGGTTTTTCCGAAAAACCGTGAGTAAAGTTTGTATGGAACAATGCGATTCCTTGGTGCAATGTATTTTCTATCTAAAAATAATTTTTAATTTTTCCTTGTGACGAGACTGAGATAGTTAATTGGCCACAAGGAAAAATTTTAAATTATTTAATTCATTTTTTTGTGAGCGGTTTTTGTTTAAAAATTTTTTTATAAACATCAAAAGAAATAAATAATCAAACATCTTAAATCAATATTTGCGCTTTTATTCATTTTTTTATGTTTGATGACGTGATATCGCAAATAGACTCGTCTATAATATTAGGATGTGGCAGAGCAAACAATATTTAACTATAAAATTAGTAACACATAACAACAGTACCTATAATAATATTTATATTTCATGTAACGTTTATAGAATAAAATGCATTTTTTTTTGTGTATAAAAAACTTCAGTCTAACCTTGAAAATGTATAAAATAATAAATACAATGAATTATTTTATTACAACCTATACTTTTAGAAAGAAAACACAAAAACGTCTTTGTGTACATCAAAGAAAAAGGATAAAACAAATGTTAGTTTTTGGCAACTAGGTAAATTACACGATTAACAGAAAATATTATAAAATTACGATTGAATTAAATAAAAAAAAGGTTTCCGAGGTGCGACTCACAAGGTCCACAAGACGAACTTTCCAATTAAGAGAATTAAAAAAACAATATACTATTTATTATAACGAATATGGATATTTTTTTCTAAGTGAAAACTTCTTTAGCCGCATCATCGACATGCTCATGGATGAGTTATCCCAAATTTAATCGATACCTATCCCATAAAAGGAAAAGTATATTAAAAGGGGAACGGCAACTGCATTCCTTGTACCTAGACATTTGGTTCTCTGTTCAATCCCTTAGAACACTCCATAACCTGAAGGCAAAGATACCTTCTAGCACAAAGTGATGATTATAGTGTAGTTATGTTGTTGGTTGAGTCGATTACTTTGTTCTTATCCAAGCGACGACTGAATGATCAACCAAACGCTCCTTTCTTTTTCTAATAATTGATTAAACTGCCGCTACCAGGATTTGAACCCACAACCTCCAGTCTTAGTAGTCAAATGGCTAATCAGTACTTTCACTCCTTTGGCCGCAGAGCCGGTTTACTCATATGGGAAAAGGACCATGAAAAAAATACTAGGAACTATTTTTCGGCATAATACGGAAAATGACACATTTACAACTACAATCTGTAATGGACTCTAATTCTATTATTTATAAATAATTTTTAATTTTCGCGTACAAAATAACTGAAAAACCTAAATGTTATAAAATTTGCCACGCACAAATCCGACAAAATTTTACTAAATGGATATTCTCGTAAATAAATACAATATTCAAGAAAATCGTAAGAATACCATTTTGATTGTTAAATTAGAATGAATAGCCTTCCATGTACCATCATCGTCTCTAAAACTAGGCTATAAATGTAATAATAATGATCACCACAGTGAGTGCATAAAACTACATAACGTCGAATGTCTATGTGTAGTATTCATTATATTTATTGAAGTGAACTGTAAAAGAAGTATAAAGAACCTTGAAATAAAAACATATATGTAAACAAATAGTATAGCACGATATAAATCCAATTATATTATGTTTGTTTTTGTAATAAACATATGTTTTTGATCTTACTAACGAAAATAGACTATGCACATATCTATATTATATACTACATACATTTACTATAAGTAGACGTTATAAATGATGTTGCATTTTGATTAGACTTATTCCGATTAATTAGCGATTAGTCGCTAAAACCAACTATCCGCCCAATTTCGAAGACGGCGACTATTCCATCAAGAGCACAGTTTATACGGTTTCTAACTTGAATGAATTTCTTAATTAAAATTATTTAGTATGTTTTACATTAAATAAAAACCTCGATTGTTAGTTAATTATTATTGAAATGATACTTTTTAGGTTTTCTAATGAGAGTAAACTCAAAAACAATCTAATATTATCTTTTTCTTTTTAATTATTTTATTGTTGTATGTGTCGTACTCATTTTTCTGTAAACATTTCTGTACTTTTTTGTTATTATAATTATATATGTCGTTTTCGTTTTATATATACATTTATAAAACAAATAATGAATGTTGTCATGGAAATTCACTTTAAAATTTTAAAATCATATTATTGGGTTAAATAGTTCATAAAAAGGATAGGATAGGTTTAAAATATTGATTTCCGTCGTTCGGAGTGAAGACGGATTCTTTTTGGTTTTTTAAAATTTCACACAGCTCTTAAAAGAACGATGAAATTTTCACAATCTTCGTGATCTATTTTATCCACAATTTTCGTTCGTTATACTTTCATAGTAAGCTCAATGCAGAAATTCTGTATTTTCCTTTTTCATCTTTATAATATCAAGAAAGAAAATGTTTTGAAACTAAATTTTTCGATTTCAAATGATTTCAAAATTTTTGAACAAGATAAAATTCTTTGTTTCCACATAATGTTCAATTTATATGAATTTTACACGGGATATAAAATTAATACATAAAATTTTACAAATACATGAAAATGCAACTTTCAATTAATAAAATTTATTTATATAGTTGGTGTATTTATTTTTTCTTGTTTAAATATATTTGAATATTTATTTAATTTAGAATTTTATATGATAAGGATAAATAATGTATTTTTAACCGACTTTAAACGAGGGAGGGTTCTTTATGCAAGTTTGCTGAAACGTTGACTACATTAGTCAAAAATTCAGGTTCTTACAGCCTAAAACCACAATCCGACAGATTTTGCGTGTTTTTTTTTTTTTTACGAAAAAGCTTAAAGTTCGTAAATTATTTCATTGGAAATAACCAACAATTGAAGCGAAATTTATCCAACCTAGAGATTCGGATGCTAATCACTTATAGTTAACAGTTCGGTAGATAAGTCTTTATCCTAACTAAGAAAAATAACTGGCTTTTTTGGCAAGATTAAATTTTATTATTCAACGTAGTTGCCTCCGATGGCGATACAGCGATTATAGCTACCTTCCAATTTTCGATACCATTTTTGTGTACGATTGTCTTATACCTCAAAATAGATCTCTGTTCTGGCGATTACTTCTCCATTGGCGCTAAATTTCCTTCCAGCGAGCATTCTCTTGAGGTCTGCGAACAGGAAATATTTTCTGGAGGTCAGATCTGGAGAAAATGGAGGATGGTGAAGCAATATGAAGCCCAATTCATGCAATTTCATCATCGGTGAAACAAAACTTTCTTCTTCTTCAAATGGGACCGTTTTTCCGCATTTCGCTCTTTAAACGCTCGAATAAGGCTATATAATAGTCACTGTTGATGGTTTTTCCCTTTTCAAGATAGTCGATGCAAATTATGTGCATCCCAAAATATGAATGCCATAAACTTGTCAGCCGACTGTTGCATCTTTCCACGATTTGGATAGGGTTCACCGCGTCCACTTCGTTGACTGTCGATTGGATCTTGGGGTGTAGTGATGGAGTAATGTTTGATCCATTGTCACATATCGACGCAAAAATTCAGCTTTATTGCTGTTAAACAGCTTCAAACATTCTTCCGTATCATCAACTTTTTTCACTCAATTCATCTTTCACTCAAAACACTTTATCTCACAAACGGTTAGCCCGACATCTGTCAAATTGATACACGTATCTTTTGAATCTTGGGACTAACTGAAAATCGTATGGATTTAATTCTAGTGGCGCCATCTACGAGCCAGGACAAAGACTTATCTACCCATCGAATATACACGATGTTTCAGGAGTATAAATTAACATTTTTGGAGGTGGTAGCACAGGTGAATTGAAATAAAATATTCTAAATACCGTGTGTTTTTAATTTAATTTTAAATGATTTTTGTACGTGTTTTTTCGAAAATCGTTTTTATACTCCCCCATTGAAACCAATAGAAATCGGTGTACCAAGATATATTGAACTCAATGGTCGAATTTTTTTAAAACAACTTGGAAATCAACATTTTCCTTTGTTTTAAGCTTTTTGGGTCAAATATTAATAGGTACTAAATACAAATTTGTACCACCACCTGAAACAACCTGTATAAATAACAAAACAGAAGATACACAACTTACTTTGAAAGCTCTCTAGCGTCCTAACTACAGATACAAATATTTAATTATATAAATATAATTTTTGTATATTTGTTTAAGTCAATCCAATTGTTTTTACGAGAATTTTAATTTATTATTTTTGGAACACTCAAATCATACATCATCCATCATGACCTACGGTAATAATTTAATTTAATTTATTGGGAGAAAATTGTGTGTTTCATCTATCAATGAAAACTAACCATACGATTTATTTCATTTTCAAGGAAAAATGTCTTTATTTTTGGCCTAATTATAATGCTTTGAAATATGATCAAACTATGGTTCCGATCTATATATGGGTAATATCAATATTTTACACAATAAATGGAGAGCGAAAAAACTCGAAGGCGTCAAAATTACTCCTAAAGCCAAATTTTGGTACATATTTTCTTTGAGTATATTGCATTTTTTTTTTTTTTTTTTTGGAATTTGGAATTTAGCCAGAAGATATCATAGATATACAAGTAAAGATAACATTGTTAATTTGTTTAGATATTCGACATATAGTTGGGTATCAATGTTTGAACTATTTTTAACGATTAACATTAATAAAATACTCTAAATATCCAGACTATACGATTATGAATACACTAGTGGACCTGTTTGCGGCCACGCAGCATTAATTATTGATAATAATTTAATCGTTTTAATTTGAATCTTAAATTCTAAACAACTGTAGCGTTTTCGAAACATATCTGATTCTAATGTATATATATGGACGACATATTAGATGGGTGGATAAGTATTTGCCCTGACACATAGATGATGCCACTACAATTAAATCCATATGATTTTCAGTTAGGACCAACATTTAAAGGATACAAATGTCGGACTACTAGTTTGTGAGATATAGTGTTTTGAGTGCAGCAACTTGTGTTATTGTGAAAAAAATGGATTAAAACGGATTTGTTGTGTTGATTCATCACTACGTTTTTGTCGAATTTTTGCGTCAATATGTGACACTGGATAAACCATGGCTCCATCACTACACTCCAGAGTCTGATCGACAGTCAGTGGACTGGACTTCACGCGATAAACCCAATCAACAGCGTGGAAAGACGCAGCAGTCGGCTGACAAGGTTATGGCGAACGTATTTCGGGATGGACATGGAATAATTTTCATCGACTATCTTGAAAAGTGAAAAACAATCAACAGCGACTATTATAGAGCGTTATGGGAGTGTTTGAAGAGTGAAATGGCGATAAAACGGCCACATTTGATGAAGAAGAAAGTGTTGTTTCACCAAGACGATGCACCGTGTCACAAATAAGTGAAAACGATGGCGAAATTTCATGACTTGAGTTTTGAATTGCATCCCCATCCATCGTATTCTCCAGATCTGGCCCCCAGCGACTATTTCCTGTTCGCAGACCTCAAGAGAATGCTTGTTGGAAATTAATTATACGCCACTGAAGAAGTAATCGCCAGAACAGAAGCCTATTTTGAGGCTAAAGACAAATCGTACTGCAAAAATGGTATCGAAAAGTTGGAAGATCGCTATAATCGCTGCATCGCCGTCGCAGGCAACTATGTTGAATAATAAAATTTAATTTCGTCAAAAAAAAAAACTTTGTTTCATAGTAAGGACATATACTGATCCACCCAACATGTCGAGTATAATTATGTACAGAATATAGTAACAAAAAATTAATCTCAGCTTTATATTTTGTAGATACACATACATACAAGTACACTTACTTGTAAGTAGTATTCTCTCATCTCGGTAACAATTATACGTTCATTAAATCTCAAGGTAATTCAATTGTAACTTTAAGTACACTCTATGAATACAATTACCTTGACTGTGTATCATTTTAATTAATAAAAAGTGAATATAAAAAATTAAAAAAAAAAATTATGTATTATATAAATCTAAAAAAAAAGTACTTTGTACAATTAGTGTTGTTGTCGGGAGTATATACAGGTTGTTACAAAAATATTGGTTCATTTACTATAGTATATTAAGAGTTAAACCGCAACCGTGGTCCCTTGTACCCAGATCTTTTAGTTCTCTGTACCCTCTTTTAGAACACTTCATCATCTGAAGGCAAAGATGCCTTCTAGCACAAAGTGACAATTGTATTGTTATTGGTGAAGCCGGTTCCTTTGTTTTTATCTAAGTGACGATAGTGTGATCCATCAATCCTATTATTCTTAAAAAACTACTTTTCTAACAATCTAATATGAGTCACCATGTATAATTTTGAATTTGGAATTGGAATTCTGTAGTTGTTGTTAGTGTAAGAGGGGAGGCATTTGCCCGGCCAAGTACGCCACCTAGACCTTATTTATCGACGCCTTTCTTTGAACCATCGCAACAATTAATTTATTTTAGCCAGGAGCGGTTTAATTAATTTAAAATAATTGAAAGGACAGTGAATCTTACATACTTTGGAACGGAAATGACTCTCGAAATCTCGAGCTTGATTATCTTGCGTTCAAAATGAGAAAAAATTCTGCTACGTCAGCATCGCATAGATGTTATTTTGAGCCCGTGAAAAATAATAGGTAAAATTTTTTGAAAAGTAGTTACCTCCTTAGAATCAACATAGCTATGCGCCTATGACATTGGATTGATAGCTCAAACCAAATCTATGGAGTTATTCGGGAGCATGGATGAAAAGGCTAAGGAAGTCTCATAATCAATAAAAATACAATACATGATCGCGTCATCAGACAAAACACAAAATCTAGTAGATCTTGTAATTGAAAATAGAACTATCAAGGGAGTAACATCCTTCATGTACCTTGGGAGCTTGATCGACAACTATGGGCAATGTTCAACGTCCATCAATGAACGAATACTAGCTGGCTTCGGGACCTACTACACACATATTAATCTCCTTAAAAACAAACTAATAAATCATAAAGCAAAATGTAAATTTATATCACTAAGTCTTCCAGTAGGGACGTATAGCGAAGAAACATGGACTCTGACCGAGGATGATTAGGGAAGATTAAGAAGATTCGAAAAGAAAAAATAACACTCCGCAAAATCAAGACATTATCCGTTTCATCGCAGCACGCAGAATTGAATGTTTTAGTCACATACAACGCATAGTTGACTCCCGAATGCCTAAAAAAGTACTTTATGCCAAAGGTAAGTTTAGATAGACAATATCATGGATGATCTTCGAATTATGAAGATCAAAGGATAATGTTCTAAGGCGAAAAACAGATCTGGGACAACCATAAAAGATTTAATTGATCTCTACTTTAGCCCTCGTAAACAATTTTATGTTTACGTTAATTTCGTACAATAATATGAACCTGATAAGCACGGGGTACAAGGATAGATAATCCATGAAATTCATTAAAAGCTTATAGGAGATGATTAGAAATAACACGTGCACTTTCAGTGCTTTATGATTTATTTAAATTTTGGAAAACATAAAAAAGGCCAAAAAAAAAAATTTTTTTCATCAGTTTTTTGCGGGATTTTTGTATTATTATTCGACCTATACGTTCTATCTAAAGAAAGTTTTAAAAACAGTAAACGATGATCTATGGTTTTTGAAAAATTCAATCTATTGTGAGACTGGTTTTTATGCGGTAAAACAGGTGTGTTTGTGTATTAAATCAAATTTGAAACATAATTATTAAAACAAGTCACGCGTATGCAAATGATTTGTATTAAATTAAATATTTTTCTTTTAAATCATTCTACAGGTAATTATCAAAGATGCGATAGAAGTAAAATTTCAAGATAAATAGACACATATAGAATTTTAGGAGTATGATAATTGTAGGGTTTATTTCTGATGATATTGATACCCAGATACCTAGTTTTAAATAAGTATGCACAATATTCTGTATTCATATTTGGCATACTTGAAAAATGTTTTCATTAAACTAATGAAATTGTATTCATAATATTTATGGATGCCATTAAAAATATATGTGTACTATTCATGACGGTAGTTATGATGCCTTTACGTAGGCTCGCACATACACACACACAGATATTAGCCATGTAATAAACACTGTATAATGCCTTTTACCTTATTCTCTCTCTCTCGTTTCATAAACTAGGAGAAGTTTCACTTCAAAAATATTATTAAAATAAAATTTCGACTTACCTCAAATTCTACAGGTTGTTCTATTTTACATTCTACACGTTTCTCAGCCTCTAATATCCTTTCAACAGCCATATCATAATGTGTACCACTTGTACTGCTCTCAACTTCACCAGTATCCCCACCACTACCGCCACGTTCGTGTTTTGTTCGTTGTCGTTCCTCCTGTGAATCGCATTTAATAAAACAAAAAAAATAGACAAATGTTAAATAAAACATTTTCATAAATATAATATTGGTTTATACCGGATCTTGTACCTGGACTGCTTCCCGTTTCATACCCATTGTTAAACATTTCTGATAGCGACAATACTGACATCGATTTCGTTGTCTCTTATCTATAATACAATTTTTCTCTTCTCGGCATGCATACGATAAATCTTTTCGGACGGTACGTTTAAAGAATCCTTTACATCCTTCACAACTGTAACAAAATGAAAAAAATTATTTTTAATTTAAATTTTTATCAAATTAAATCTGTTAATAAAGTAGTTGAGTAAGTAAGGTTTTAAAGTGTAAACGGTTGTAAAAGACGCTCTATTGAAAAATGTATATATGTGCAGGGAGAGAACGATGCAATTTTAGTTTAATAAAATTGAAAAATTTGAAATAATTCGATTATTTTTTGATTTTGGTAGAAAACAATGTGATAAAAATTAAAATTATTTTTATCTTTATCAATACAGAAAGACTGAAGATCTTGACTTTTCATTTATTTGTACTAGGTGACAAAATTTGTTAAGGATATGAGTGAAAAAGGACTTCAATAATGAGCCCACGTTTCAAGACTGATAATAAATATATATAAAAAAGTGATGCGTTTCAAACTTGGTCTTGCTTTGAAAGCCGAGACCAAAACCAACACCGAGTATGCAAGACTTAGATTAAAGGCAAGACAAAGCTCAAAATGACGGCTTCCGATAAATAAGTCAAAATATATGTACCAACTTCAAAATATTCATTTCGTGGAACAATATGGTTTTTCTATTTGAAATTTTGAGTTTGCTTTCTTAGATTTTAATCCCTACTATTATAAGTGTCAAGTTTGTTTGTTACGCTTTCATGCGAAATGCAAAAACTACTTAACCGATCATCATGACACTTTGTACACATATTCTTGGAGGTATTAGAAGTAACAAAGGATACTTTTTATTGAAAAAAAATTGATTTTTTACGAGAGAAAAGTAATTGTTTTTAAAAAATCTCAAAATCTATCTACTTTAACGTCATCTAGCATTCCAGTGATGATGTTCCAACCATGAGTACTGTAATACCGTTGCACTGTATTATCAACGCTCACGTCAATATCCAATCCAATCGACTTTAGTTTCAGCTGTTTGGAATTTTTCTATATTTATTGTTATTTTTTTCAGTTATATGCATTTTAAAACTATTTGAGGTTCAAAATCTAGCTACCTGTTCGCGTGTGTCTAATGCCCAGAATTTACACATAATTGAACCCGACGGAAAAACTTATAATATAGTCTACAAAAATATGCTTGATTAATACTCTGCATTTAAATCTTTTTAAATTATTAAAACTCAAAACTTATTGATTTTTGTTACAGAGAAATATATTTTATTGATTAATTTTTATTGTAATGATCTTTGATATTTAATAGCTTCAATGCGAGTGAAGCCGCGGGTAATTGCTAGTACTTAATATAAAAAACAAACTACACAGACATTTTATGTCAAACTCATGCGTTCTCAGAAATTCACTGTTCAAAAATTTTCTTCCAGATTTCAATAAAATGTTAAATTTGTTATGATAATAAAAATTGGAATTTGTAGATAAAAGAAAAAGGAAATATAGATAACTTTTTGATAAAAATAAATAAAAAATGCAAATTTTTTAAATGACACGAACGAAATTTTTGATAAGTTGACAAACAAAATTTCGTAAACATAAAAATTAATGAAGATAATTAAAAAAAATTATTTTCGTAATAGAATTGAATTTTAAAGAGTCACACGAGAAACTATTAAACGAAATTATGTACTAATTTTTCCGCTTAATTAATAGCAACATCAAAATATTATGTTTGTATAACTTGGAAAGCATTTTATAAAAGATAACTCACATATTACGTGATTTCTTTTCATATAATTTTGCAATTAGATCTGTTGAATTGCCAATAATATATTATACTTGCAGTCCAACAGATAACCAACACAGTTTGTAGTCCAACTTTACCACTTAAAAAAAAATTATCATCCATCTATGTTTGGGATCTGATCTCATTTTATAAATTAACAAGATGGAAAACTTGTTGAAAAATCCACCGTATTACTTTTGATTCAATGGCAAAACTATATTTTCATGTTTAATCTTAAAATTTATAGTTTTAATTTACTTCAATTCATTTACCCCTGATAATAATTTTATATAAAATTAAAAATTTTTTTACTAATGATTATATAACACGGATTAAAATTCGTCAACAAAAAATTTTATTCTGATAAAGTTTAAAGAAAACAATTATTAGTATATTTATAATACCTAATTGTTTATATTAAAAAAATTTTTTAAAACAAGTGTACTATGTTAATTGAATGAAGTATTTCTACAAAATTATAAGTCAGTATAACTCATTTTACAAGACAATAGCGTGGTTATTTGCAACCATATTGCAGTTACAAATGTGTAGATCTTGGATCTCGTAACCAGACAATTTGTCTATATAAAAGATTTGCAAATTGTAAAACAATTAATTGTATAACAGAGAGGGATAGATCGAGCTTTGTGACTGCAGTAAAAAAGCATTTAATAAACTTTAGAATTATTAATGAGAACTCTAGGATTCTTCGATTAAATTTCGATTTTTTCCCTAATTTTCTATATTAAATTATTTTGTATTTTATAAATACGTATTTCGACTAAAAAGTAGTCATCATCAGTACGAATTAGCTAGTTGTAATGATTCTCTGAGAACATGTTACTCGTTGCGAATTTGGTGACGGTTTGCACCCTTGTTCGTTCGTGTATGCGCAATTAATACTTTCCAAGTATCTATCAAATTGCTACGTCAACCAATCAACATCGATCACGTGTTTAGTGTTCGACCAATGATATTGGACCACGTCATCTTAGAAATTTTCTAAGATGATAATATTTTTTATTTATTTTTTTACAAAAGTAAGGAAATTTTTACTTAAGTACCAAGTACGATAAGTTTATTAAATTTTTTCAATTATTTCAATTTTCCTCTTTAAAATAATCGTGCCTCTAATACAAAAAAAACCTACTGGACAATTTATAACATATTGTGTGATATTTGTGTAAGTTGGATATTATGAGTCTGTTACAAGCTTCAGCAGAGATCAACCAATGATTTCCACAGCATTCCTAATATTTATCAATTTAAACGTGTTCCAAATTTCATTGTTTTATAGTTTACGAGGGACGTTCATGACATATACTTTAGACATGAAAAGTACATTGAATATCGTACATAAGACATTGAACGAAATTATATATTTAATATATTTTGCGTCATTGCCAAAATAATAATTTGTGAATAGCATGTCGAATATGATTAATGATCATATTACAATTAAATGACATATACGAATTTTTAAATTTATAATTTTAAACAAGTATTTATTTAACTTTAAAAAGTTCTCATCATGAATAATTAAGCTAAACTAACTTTAAAATAATATGATATTAATAAACTACAATTCATTCATCATTCTTATTAAATATTATTTTGAAACAGATGTCTTTTAAACTGGGAATCGTACCAAAAAATTTGACACAGAGTGTATTTAGGATGTTTTAAGGAATTCTGATTGACAATCTTTTGGATCTGATTTGAAAATGAAATTGAAAAATACGATACAAACTATAAAATTTTGGTGTAAATAACTTATAGCTCAGAGACATGCTAATGGTCATATTATTTATACTCATTAAAAAATTTATTGAGGTAAATTTCAGGCTTAGACCAGGGTCAATAATTTTTGAAACCAAAGGAAACTTATAGTAAGATGAAACCCATGAGAAATGGAAGAAAATATAACAAAAATGAATAATAATGTACGAGCGATTTGAGATCGGGAAGTGAAATGGGGTGAATTTTTAAGGGTAAAATACATTTTATTTCGATTTCCGGCAAAATTACAAGTCTTGAAAAAAATTACATGCAAAGTTTTTGGTTTTTATTTCTATCTTTTACAAAAAAAAAAATTCTTTTTCTCGAAATTTGGTGAAAACTTGCCTTTTTATTTTCCAAATACACTGTAATTTTTTTGATTTCAAATATTAATATTTTCACCTTATTTTGAATAAATATAGAAAACGTACCCTAATTTTCAATCGAAAAATTTTGATGCTATGTGAAAAAAGTGTAAATACAAAATTTGTAGATCTTTATATTACCTACAACTTTACCAATTATTTTTTTTCCATAGGATTTGTAGTTTTGCCGGAAATCGAGCTTAACCATATTTTACCCTTAAAAACTCACTACCTTCCACTTCCCGATCTCAGAACGCCCGTAAATTATTTTTCTTTTCATTTTTGGTATATTTTCTTCCATTTCCGAATGGGTTTCATCCTACTATAATTTTTTTTTCCACTTTATTCCATTTTAAAAGCTTCTATCCTGGTATAGTTGTCAGACAACGGACATCTGACATTATGACATGTCGGACAATATTTGTTTTTTATATCGTGAACAAAAATTCAACCCTTTTTTTATAAACGTTTTTATTTAACAATCATAGACGAGATAAATTATTTTTGCTCATTTTTAATAACCCTATAAAATTTTAACAAGTAAAAATTTTATTACGCAGTATTTGAAAAAAATTTAAGATCGATTTCATAATAATATGTAAATTAAGCATTTTATGATTTTGATATAAAAATATATTAAGAAAAATTTTGATTTTTAACAAAATGAATAACAAACAAAAAAATTATGATATTTGGTCAAAACATATCAGAATTAATTTAAATGAATTACCATATCTAATAATAAATTTTTATTTTGGTTTAATATAAATACTGGTAGCCCCATGTCACATTTGAAGTTCTTGGAAAATACATCAGTTTTAGTAATAAAAAAAATTTATAATAATGTTTTAAAATTATTTTATTTGTAATGATATATAAATCATTTTTTTTTACTCACTAAGGTTATAGAACTTTTTGTGAATTTTATTTAAAAAAAATATGTAAATATTACAATTTTTTTCAAAGCTTTGGCCACTGTGACCATGTAATAAATAATAAATATGCATAAAAAGACACAAACTATAAATAATATAATGTCTCTAATGAATTTAAAAATCTGTTAGTCTAAAGGTGAATATTACGATATCCTTGACGGGTCGATTTGATTTTAATAAAACGAACCAAAATAAAACGAAAACTAATTTTCGAGTTTTCGCCTATTTTTCGAGTTATCGACACTTTTTTTTTGAAATTATCGTGTTTATGTCACATAAATATCACAATTTAAAACATTTTACAAGATTTAATTATTATTTTTTGTTAAATGACTTGAATTTAAACACAATTTAATCCAAATAACCGAAATTTACATGTACTAAAAATACATGTACGCAATTTTCGACTGTTATTAACCCATGGATTTATGGGGTATAGTTTGCACGGGTTGGGTTGGTTTTTGACCCCTACGTTTAACCTGCGATTAAACGACCCATGCATAACTTCGAAATAAGCGAAAAATCGAAAAATGTTATTTTTCATTTTCGTCTTATTTTGGCTTGTTTTACCAAAATCCATCATAAAAATCGAGGGACCAAGGATATCGTAATCGAGCCTAACTTGTCTAACCGTGATGAAGTCATAATAATTGTACGAAACGTGTTGTTAAAGAAATAAATTTCAACTGAAAAAAATAGTAAAACTGATCCTTTCAACATAAACCTATTAAATTAATTAAAAAAATTATTTATCTGAATACAATCAAATATTGATTTTTACTTTAGAAATTTCTTTCGAGAAAATCTCTTCGACAAGCTTTCCGTTTTCATGTCAATACTGTGCATACCAAATTTCAAAACCTTTGAATAAGCATTTTTTGAGTAACTTGAGCGCGGAAATTGAAAGAAATGCATATTACATGTAATTTAAGTGAACTGTGTTTGTTAGAAGCACATTCCTTTTTGTCAATTGCAGCTGTGGATAATCGCTTTGAAGTCTATTCTGAAATGGAATTAAACAATCTGTCTAGAATTTAGAGCCGTATTTAACCTTAGTGCAGCCACTGGACACTCTGCAAAACACCGCCTAACTATCGAAATTTACGTAAAATGAATAAATTTTCTATATAATACAATTTTTAAGGCAGAAACTAACAATATTCTAGAACGCTCCAAGCCCCAATTCAACCGATCTATCAGTTCAAAATGGGTTCTGGGAACCTAAAAACGCAGATTTCTGATGAGAACCCCTATAACCCGAATTGGATAAAAATCAATAAATTGAAACTTTTGAAATTTTTTAATTTTTATAGCGGGAAATTATGAATTGAAATAATTCTTAAATAACCAATTATCACTGAAACTTTATCCTAATTTTGTTGATGAAACTACAATATTTATAATTTTGAACATACTCTTGAGAATGAAAAAAATTATTTGACTTATTATAATTTGAAAATGTTTTTAACACGATAACACTTTACAAAGCATTTTCCATAACGCGGAGAAAATTTCTTTTCTCACTTGACGAATTTCCGCCCCTGGGCACTAGCCCCGATTGCCCATATTATTAATCCAATGCTGGTCCAGATATTACAATAATCAATCGATTAATTTCGAATTAATGTTGTAACGGTTACACTCTATTTCCGAATTGAATTTTAATTATTCTAAGGTCACTTAAATATTATTATTCCCAATTGATAATAATTTATATGAACTATACCTAATAAACAATACGGAAATTAGTTTGTTTAAATTATTATTTTATACAAAAAATAAAAAAAAAAAACCTTTATAAAAAAAAAAGTATTTAAAAACAAATTTTAATTATGCACGGATATTTAAAAAGTCAATGTCAATATATTTGATTTAATTGATTGTGGTTTTATAATATACATACAAAAAAAATTGTAATGATTAAAAGTGAAATGATACTCGAATTACACAAAGCAAACCAGCAAACCACAAGCTTTGTCTGATCTAACGACGCGGTTTAATGAGGGGGATATTGTAAAATAGTATTGAATATTCACAAAACATATTAATAATATCCAAGAACATGACTTCCATATACTTTAGAATATTATGGTACTTTTGGTTGTAAAAAATAAATTATGAAATTTGATAAAATTTATGTAAACATATTCATACATATTTTAAAAGTGAGTATTAAAAGCACATTATTATTTTATATAATTAAAATTAAAATATATTTTTAATCTTTAAATCACCTAAAACATGAACTGCCATAATGTGACGTCATATTGGTATACAATATTAGTTGTCATCTGTCAGTTCAATTTAGTCAATTATCAATTAGTAACAGAATAATTGAAAGTGTAAGGTTATGTTTTGCTTTTAATGTGTAATCAATATTATATTACTGACACACAATGACCAATTTCTGAAAACCACTTTTTTATATTCAGAGTACATCAAAATATGTATTTCCGGTGATAGCTCGACATCGAAATTTTGACCAGAATTGTAATACTTCCTTTAACTAAAAAGATAATGAAAATGTCGTTCTTGACTTGATAACAGAGCAAATAAAAGTTCAAAAATTTTCGTCAAGCATTAAAGATTGGATTTTTAGAAACCCCTTTGGTTTGGTACCTACTATAAATAAAGAAAAAACGTTAAAAAGGAATTCTTTATGGTTTCTTAGAAATCTGACCCAATTTCGTGATTTTAACAACTTAAGGTGCGAAAAATAAGCCATCCAATCAGAAAAGCCTTATAAAAACTTTAAGATGTCTGAATTAGGACGTCGCGATAAATTCTTTTTTTAAGAGGTCCTAGTTAAGATTTCTTTAAGTAGTCTTTTTTCCAACTGCTTAGAGATGCAAAAAGTCAAATTGGGGCTTTTTTAAAAGGTGTTTTTTTCTGATTTTCGAAGGAAGTCTATAAGAACTATGAGCTCTGTAAGAGGTCATTTTGTTGAGTTGCGTAAGAAGACGGCAATATGGGCAATTTAAGAAGTCTTTCTATTGAATTCTCGAAGTCAGAAATATTTCTGATGTGCTTTTCACTCAAATTTTATCTATTGTTTTTGAATAATAATCTATATTTTAATTAGTTTTTGTTTCATGTTTTTTTTTTTTTTAATAAAGCAAAAAAATCGAAGATTAAAGCAACGGATTAGTTTTACCACAGATTACACTAACGATTTGATTAAAATTTATTTTTGAGATTCTTTAAGTTCCCAAATTTATTCCCAAATTATGAGTTCCCAAATTCATAAGTGTAATTCATTCATGATCTAAGTAATGAAAAAAAAAAAATTACCAATTATTTTAAATAAAATGCTTAAGATAATTTTTTTAATTTAATTTAATATATATAATATTTTATTTATTTTCGTAGACTAAGAAACAACAAGTCAGAATATTTATCATTTAGTAGTCAGAAGAATTTTAAAGCAATCTCACAAATGAAATCTTAAGGCGTTCAATAAGTGACGTAGTCTTACTTAACGACTTCTTAAAGGAAAAAGGTTCTTTCTTATCTTTTTGAAGATAATTCTGACATTCAAATTATAAATAACTCTTCTAAAAGTTATTTTGCTAAATTCAATAATAAAAAAAATTAAGCCAAAATTTGATCCGACATCATGAAAATGTTAACTATTCAAGTTTTTCTCTTACAAATTCATTGACACAATACGATCGTCGATTTTTGCATAAGTACTTAACCTCCTCCAGTCCTTGTTTCAATTAAGCTCATTACTCTGTGCACAGAGGTAAAAATGTATTATTAATTTTACAAAATATGTAAATATGTATTTAAGAATTTATTTCAAATAAAGAAATAAGAACACTTGTTTGCTGCAAATGTATTTATTTTAGACATAAGACAACTAAAACTCGGTCGACTGCTTTTTATTGTTATTAAAATTATTATAAGGCGTAATAGTAGACCCACTTTGAAATTTTTCAGTTTAAAAATAAATATTTTAATATTCACTAATTGAATTGATGAATTTTCTTTGCTATTGGCGTTTAGTTATTATATAATGAAAGCAAATGCAAAAATAAAAGTTGATAGTATTTGATTGTACCCGATTAAGGTTGTACCAGCGTGGTATCGTATGTTAAATACATTCAAACACACAAGCACGGTACGCAGTCGCATACACTTACTTATTAAAGACAAAAAACATAAGTCTTATGTTATATTTTTTGTCTATATTATGATACATTTGCCAATTATAATATTAATAATTTTTTTAATATCTCCAGAACAAGATGGTGAGATGCTATTTTTCTTTCTTTTAGTTTGAAGGGTTGTTGATGCAATATAATGAATAACCCAGGCTACTTTATTTGCCAATAGCTGTTACCCGCGCACATCTCAGGCTAATTTAATATTTGTTCTTAAGTATCTCCAAATCGGTTGATCTGATTTTGACGGTACTTGCACTAGTAGATTAGTTTATAAGCTGTTACCCGACCGCTTCTCTGGAATTTTCTACTGCATATGCATATGTTAAGTAGACAGTTCCAAATGCCTCCCATACCTTGTTTTTTCAGTACTCGCATTGCGAGCAAAGCGAGTACTGACGTTGGAGGCTGTTTCAAGCCGTAGGCTGTTTTCTAAAACTAGGCAAGGGTCCTTCTAACTTTGCAAGTGTAGTGAACTTTTTGGGCAAAAGGCCTTCAATACTTTCCTTGCTTGCCGCAACGAAAGAGTGCAACAGGTGAGATTAGACATGAACTTTTACTTCTTTGGGAGATGATTCCATAAGAAATATCCCAAGTAATGAGCAAAAATAACAAGGACTGGAGGTACTTGAGTATGCAAAAATCATTAGATCAAATTCTGCAGATCCATGCACTTACAATAAACTAGTTATTTAACTACCAAAATATTCATTAGAAATTATTTATATGGCAAAACAACGTTTATCGGGTGAGCAAGTATTCTGTATATGTCGAGTATAAAAAGTTTGACACGTTTTAAAAAGCATCCGTCTGTGAATCATTACATCATATTATAAATAATGTTCATGATTGACATTGATGAAATTAATTTCCCTTTCTTTAAATAGAAAGCAAAATAAGTAACAAAGAAAAATAAGATAATAAAAAGAGAATTTATAAAATATAAGATTATTGTTATATACTATTAGATAGTAGGTTTATTATATAGGAAATGTCTCCATGACCAGCACCGGCAAAGAATATTTTTAACTGGTCACTTTAGTAACCGACAGTTGATAGTTATCTGAAATCTGTGATTGCGTAAAATTTTGATAGATCTACAACAGTTGTGATTTGTAACGTATTTGATTCTTCTTTGACATTATCAAGGATAACTACTCATAAAAACTATGATTCTTCAACATGAAATTTAAAATTGAACAAAAATTTTACAATTACAAAAATTACTAGTGATGACTTTGTATGAAATCCATAATATTAATATACAGAACACGTTTAAACTATGAACGGTTTAAAAAAATTAAATGCTCTGGAATAATTCTTTATTGTTTTCTATATTTATTACTCTGAAGTACTCCATCTTGAGTAATAACGTCTTAAACCTGTGATTAAATTGATTTTCTGTGCTATAAATACAGAGAACTTTATATATTTCATGTCTCTAATATAATAACTTGATTTTGTAAAAACTAAAAAAAAGTATTATCAATCTTGAAGCCTGTAATGTGAAAGTTTTTAAATATAGAGTACGTTCGAGTTTGGAAACCGATCTAATCTGTCATTTGCTGTTCCAAATTAAACATTATTTAACATTAAATATAAAATGCTTTGTATTTATAGCACAGAATAGCAAAATCAATTTAGCCATTGGGGTAAGACATTATTACTAAAGATGAAATATTTCAGACGTTCTTTATATTATAATTATGAATTTCTTCATACAAAGGCATCACTAGTTTTTCTATTAATTCTTCTAAATGGTAAATTTTTGTCCAATTTTAAATTTCACGTTGAAGAATGATAGTTTTTAACAGTACTTATCGTCGATATCAAAGAATGAAATGCGTATACGTTAAAAATTACAACCGTTGTAGATCTGTCAAAATTAACGCAATCGCAGATTACAGATAAGTATGAACTGTCGGTTATAAATAAAAGTACCGGCGTCGGCTTTTATAATCGAAAATTAATTTTGCCGTCGCTGGCATTATTAAATATTCATTGCCGGCGATGGTTATGGAGACAGTTTCATATTATAATACAAAATGTTTTTGTATTTTTCGTGATGATGCAATATGCTATTTTTATATTCGCTTTTGATACTAACAACTACTACAAAAGAGTCAAGTTCAAGGTGGTGAGTGGTGTTTGGTGGAAGGGAAACAACTAAACTACTAAACCGCATCACACTATTACTAACTAACATTTACACTACTAATACGACCATGATCATCATCATCATCGTAGACTGAAGTAGAAGCAGCATAATAACACAAAAGTAGAAGTAACAAGCACAAAGCAGTGCGGCATATTATATATCATTAACACAACTATTCAGAGTCACTGAGTCAGTCAAGTCATATCTACATAAATAACAACTGTATGATGTGCACTACTTCTGATTTCTGAATACTTTGTAATAGTTTCAACCTGGCAATTTATTTAAAATTTTTCTATTTCCTAAACGATGTTTTAAAAATTGTAACTTGTCGATGTAACTAGTATATAAGATGATGTATTATAATCAAGCTTAGGCTAGGTGCTATAGTTTTTAAATTGACTTGTATTATTATTATTATGATGTAAATAAAGAATTATTTGAATTTGAAAATCGTGATTTAAGAAGACAAACAAAAAGCAGGTGAGAAAGATGAAGAAAACGAAAAAACAAAAGAGAGAATAAAACAGCAGGAATTAAAAATTGATGAATAAGAAATACGTTAACTAATCAAAATAAAATTTCATTCACACAACCCAAAAAAAGCAGTAAATAATATACATAATTTTTAATGTACCATGCTTTTGAAGCGGACTTAAAAGTATAAACAATGTGTTCAATTTCAAACGAAAAACATAGCCTTTTCGTTTTTCACTTTTTCATGCATTGTTATCCATTTCTGAGCAATGATCCAAATTTAAAGTATCTACCTCAAAGGGAAGTAAATCAATTACAAAATTTCATCCGGATAGACATATAAGAAAGCGAGTTTGAATTTTTATGTTTAAGGTTTCAAAAATCCTTTCTTTGGTCTCGTTATATAACGAATCTGCGTTCTTAGTTTCAAACTTTTCAAAGTGGTTTGGGCGGTTGATTGATATATGAATGTAATTTGAGCTCCGTTTTCTCCTCTTAGGAGATAAAATTTCCAAAAATCCCTTAGGCTAACTAACGTTATATAAGACATCCTCATATAAACTTTCTATACCAAGTGGTTCTAACTCGGTTTTGATATGTCAGTCAGTCAGTTATCCTTTAGAAAAAATATACAAATACGTTATTGAATCCTTTTTAATTGTTCACATAGATCATAATAAACCAAAGATAATATAATCTATAATTGTTCCATTAATTAGTAACTTGCCTTTACATAATCGGATATGTAACATACTTCAAGTGAGAGTTTGTAAAATTTTTATTTATATTGATATATAGACCTTAAAACGGTCTTATTTTAAGTACTTTTTTCCTCAACATAAAACGGCTGGATTGATTTTGCTGCAAATTCATTCAATTCTAAGTTATTTAATTACGCATCGAATGCAAGTAGGTCCACGTCGATACGATTATTTATTATCGAGATAATCGGGACGAAATATTCCAAACGTATTTACATACATACACACACAAACATCTCTCCAAAAACGTTAGACTTGGATTCTAGTGACCATGAAACGTAAACCAATGTCAAAATTCGAGATTCGCAAAAACGCTCCAATTACATGACCTTGATGTTTTATTTTATAATATATCGTATGTGTATATGGTTTTATAAATTATTTTTTATGATGGCAACTAGCCTATTGTAATAAGATGCAATAATGTAAAGCACGTGGAGTTTCGCAAATATATTACTTTGCGCCTCCTACACATATCTAATTATGATTTAGTAATAAAACAATAATAATTACAAATTACCATCTAATAAAATAATTATTTCTAGTTTATTACTTTTAGTTTTTTTTTTGTTCATCCACACTGGTTAGTCATTTTTTTTTGCTGTTGGCTATAAAAATTTCAAGGTTTCAATTCAGTTTAAATTTTTTTATGAGCAGACACAAAAAATGTTGCACAATAATTGCATTTAACACAAAAAGATAAATGACTTTGTCTGGGGCTGCTATTGTGTTGTGAATCTGTATAGTAGATACACACAAAAGCAGAGAAGGTCGCGCAGGATTATTAATGTGTAAATTGACTCATTTTATCTGGGATGATACATCTTATTTATTTTGGCATAAATGGAAATTTTTTAGCATTAACAAGTAATGCATTACAACTAACAGAGTTAATTATGTAGATACTCGAGATATGATTGAATGTCATTGTTTGGACTCTTATGAATAAGCATTCATAAAAAACTATAAATATCCAGTTTATACAGTTATATAAACTTGTATAATAATAATATGTATTGTTATCACTTAATATGTGTTTATTAGCCAAATTTTGAGCTAAAATTGTGCAGAACGGAAAAATTAACATTTTTTGTATTTTAAAAGTTGGTTCAAAGATCAATTGGACTCAATGGACCGATTTCACTCATTCACGAACTTAAACTCAGTTTTTATGTTTTGAATACGTCACCAAAATTTCTTCTCTTTTTACTTTTGAATTATCGTGATGACATACGGACGGACAGTCGGAAATGGACTCCTTAGGTGTTTCTATGAACACCTTTGCCAAAATTTTGTTTGTGTGGTCAATATAAGGTAGTGTTACAAACTTTAGACTAAATATACTCTGACATATTATGTATGTCGAGTATGTCAAATATATTTGCTAAATTGGCAGAGATATTGTTTTTTTTTTCTTGTTATAAAATTAATCATCAGAAATACATAAATAATTGCCATCAAATTTAAAAACAATTAAAATACAATTTTGAAAAAAAATTTCAGCGAGAATGTAGCTAAAACATAATTTGCCAAAGCCCCCCATAAATCAAATGACATTCTTGAAAAATGCAAAAAACAAAAATAATATTGGCACATGGTTTTTTTTTACTTGGATTTATTAATAAAAAATTTATTGGTCTTATGAAACAAAATATAAAAAAATTTATGTGGGCACTATTTGACTTCGTCGCTAGCCAATAAATCAGAATCAATTTCGGGATATTTCTACAAAAAATTTTTAAAAGAAAGTTGCATTTAAATGCAGAAGGTTTTATTTATGCAGAAAACTCGAAAATGAGTGAATTCAAGCAATTGAAATTCAGTAGAATAAACTCGTGAAGTAAGTGAGACAACATACTTGTTCTTTTCTATTAGTAAGAATTTCCGTTGTTCTTGTCTTACACATTGCGTTACATGGTTAATAATGCTCTTCCATTTTACAAAGGTAAAATTAATATTAAAAAAATGGGTGCGTGTTATACTTCTTTGGTATCATTAAAAAACAATTTTTATTTGCATGTAAATAATTAATTACAATAAAATAATAAAAGGACTGGAGAAGGATAGTCAACACAGTCAATAAAGTTCAGTTTAAATTAAAAAAATTAAATATATATATTTTTTTACATTAAGTGTAACATAAATCATAACAACAGCTTCAACCTGTGAATTTTGTGTGATGGTGATGCATCTTAAAATTTCTCAGATCGCCCGTAAATTATTTTTCCATTCATTTTTATTATATTCTCTACCATTTCTAATTGGTTTCATCCAACTATAATTTTTTTTGGTATCTAAAATTATCGAACCTGGTCTATATGTATAATGGCATTAATTTTTTTGGAAAGTCGATTTTTTATTGAAATATTAATAATTGCCGAAAAATATATTTTGTCCTTTTATAGAATCCATCAGTGGAATAACTATTATACACGTGAACACGGAGGTAAAATTCTGAATAAAGAAATATCTGCATATAATAAAATAGGTAATTTATGATCCTATCAATTTTACAAGAGTATAGATCCCCTTTGTAGCACATAAATATGCAACTATTTTGCAATATTTAAATTGATTTTTTAAAATAAAATTTTTAACGATGGCGATGTGATGTTATTTGATAATATTATTTATGTTATGTGCCTACTAAATAGTTTATCTAAGGATTATCGGAATTTTGAATCATAATGTCTCTAATAACTCAAACGATGGGCATCAAAATGTTTTCATTCGTTTCTATGGTAACGAAATACTACTGTATCAATCTATTGACATATATGTCTGTGAATGGTGTATGATTGAACTAGTGTCATCACACTATTGACAAAATATCTACACATATTACCGCCGCTGGCATTATTTCTTGAAAATATTCGTTAGCGGCGGCTTTGGTTACGGACACAGTTCTAATTATTCCAGAATACATTACTTATATATTATAATCAATACAAAATATTTTTAAAATAGTACATCTCTTTGAAAAATGCATTAGACTGCACAACGCCTTAATAAAAAGCATCTTTGACTGTCTCCCGATGAACACAATTTCTTTCAAAATTAAGTTAGTTTATAAAATTTTCAAATATGTATAAAAACACGAATCTCTCTAATTGGATTTTAAATTCCGTTTTGACGATTTTGAATCGACGGAGTACTATGATGTGCACAGGTAGAGACACGCTACACCAGATGAGAATGATTTACCAAAGAAAGAAGTGAACAAGTGCTGTGAGCAAGGATAATCTGAATAAAAAACATATAATTAATATTATTTGAATTATAAAAATATAATTTGAACTAAAGTGTCACAAAGGTCATAAATAAACGTAACGGTAATAAAGGCTATAATTGTTGTTTTCTCATTCTTTCAGGTATGAGAAAACCCAATCGGTTTTGATTTTCGTATTTTCCTACAACACTCATACAATGACACAGAAGATAAAAAAAACTTATTACAAATATACTACCCACTTATTGAAAGTGTTAACATTGAACAGAGCACAATGAACCACCATCTTATCAAAAAGTAATTTTATTCATTAATTAAAAATTAAAAAAAAAAAAAAAAAGATGTAATGAACTGGTTAGTAACATTATCAAAAAATTATTGATTTAAAAACGAACATACAATTTTTACTATATATGTTCAAGGTCCTTTTTTTAAAATGATAAAAAATTATATTTTATGAATTTAGGTTATTGGGTAAGGCGGAATATTATTATTATTATTTTTTTTTTTTCATTTTTAGATAATGACTTACAATTTGTATAAAGGCCATAAAATTATGTTAAACAAATATTAGTTTTTAGTGTACCGTACCATCTAATAAATTATGTAATCAGTTACCAAAAATATACTAATAAAAAAATGTATTTTTTTGTTTTATTTATAAATTTATTTTATTTCAATTTTTTATCACAAAAAAAATGTATGTGTGTACGTTATGTACACGCGTTAGCAGTTATACTTCTTTGGTGTTTGAAATAAAAATTTCAAAAAACAAAACTGCAGTAAAGATCGAAGAAAAATATTAAAATTAATAAAAAAAGGTTTTATTTCAGTCAAAATAGATAGTTTTATTTCAGTCAAAGCTATATCCATAGGTTCTTCTGGTAATGATTCAATAGACATGTGAGTGACAAGTATATAAGTTAACTTAGTCATTTAAAGAAATATATATTATTAATTCAATTCTGTACCCAACTTCATCATGTCATTATTATGGGATCTTGCGGGCGCAGCTCACAAATTCATTCTCATCAGAATGCCCCAAAAGAAGTATAACTTCAAAAAAAATATGGAATATATTGATAACAAAATTGTATTAAAAGTAATTAAATCAACACGGAATGAATTAATTATTTTTTAAGTTTAAACAGTTAACAGGACACAAAGTGCCATTTTCGTAACATAAATACAATTTTAATTGAGGTTGTAACAGCGTGAAACGAACAGATGTCAATTTTTTTTCACTAGCTTAGAATACCGTTATCGCATAGATAAACGAAACTCCTTCATAGATGTTGCGTGATTTTTGGCCGTTTAGATCACTAGACAATGAATCTCAAAATTTGTGATTTCATCACTTTCAATTCAAATCAAGTAAAATTTACTGTCCCCTACTTTTCGTCTATCTAAAGTAGTTTAAAAGTTGGGTGGGTCAAGGATCCATTAGACCCAATCGACCGATTTTGCTCATTCACCAACTGAAACTCATTTTTTTATGTTTTGAATACGTCACAAAAATTTCAGATCGTTATCTCTTTTTGTTTTTGAGTTATCGTGATGAAGGACGGACAATCGGAAATGGACTAATTAGGTGTTTCTATGAACACCTATATCAAAATTTAGTTTGTGCGGTCAATATTAGGTTGGGTTACAAAACTTTCGACTAAAATTAATATACTCTGATATATTATGTTTGTGTCGAATATAAAAAATTAATGAGATATATAAAACATGTGGAGTACATCAGACAATGACTTTCATCTCTCATCCTTTAAATTTTTGGCACTGTTAAGAAGTAATATACTGTGCTATGTGACTGAATCATCTTTGTACGTACAATCATCCAATGTACATATACAAAAACTAATAGGGTCAAATGGTGTAAAACTGAGACATTGTTTTAAAAACTTTTAATTTTTATGAATGATAATTTTCGATTTTATTGTAAACAAAAAAAATTTTTAGTCAATGAAAAGTTTATTGGACCACACTAATAACATAAAAACTTAAGGATTTATTCTGTCTCATTTTTATTCTGCCTTTGAGGTAATAAACGAGAAGGGTGGTTAAAAATGACACATCGTGTTTTCACGTTCAAAATTAAACTTGTTTAGACTTGGGAAGCTTTATAAATGCTTGGTTAAATTATCATACAGAATTCAACGATTAAAATTTCAAAAAGCAACAAATTATTTTTATTAAACAAAACATCATATCTCATAACACTGCTAAAAAATTAATATAATTAAGAACTTAATTAAAAAATCATTTGTAATAAATTTAATGTACATTTATCAAAATTAATAACGAACAGTTATAGTTTCTGAGAAATCCTGACAGCTCCCCCATAGAAATTTGGAGGATTTGGATCACCGACATAATTTCTACCTTCGAAAGAGCAGAACCCCCATTTGGTCATCACTGTAATTTTTCTGGTTAAATCCGTTTATTGTTCCTGGGTTAAAACTTGATTTTGATCACGTTTAGAAACTTTTTTATTATATTGGGTCTACTTAATTTATTGAATCGAAAAATTATTGAAGCACCCCTCTAAACTACATTCCTTAATTAAAAAAGCGCTTTTTGGAGACCATGCTCAGTATACGATTTCAATTTTGATATGAAAATTCTAGGTTACTGTATTAAACCATATGTGGGCTCATATTTATCTCCAAAATCGTCTTAAATTTACCCCTGAGCTGTCTCACATTTACCCCAGCAACCGTCTTAAATTTACCCCATGCAATAAGATAATACTTACCCTTCACCAGTTTATATTGTACTTGTTCAATGCAGTTGAGATGGTCCGGCACAATGTGATCTTAAAAACGCAACTTCTTTCGACTGCATCCGATTACACAGTGCAGTATTATAACAAAAATTATCCGATCAATTTTAAAAGATTTCCTTTCGTAAAATACGATATGTTGTAATGTCATTAATTATTAAAATATAAAATATTAGTGTTCAAATAAACATATAAACTTAGCTTAAAGAATATTAATAGCAATTAGTGATTTAGAATCCCCCAAATATTACCTGTAATATAAATTAAATATGTGACAGTCTCATTTTTATCTAAAATTTATCGTGTCTCATTTTTACACCACTTGACCCTAAATAAAAGTGAAAAATTATTTAACACATATTTAACGGTCAATATTATCTTAAATGATTAAAAATAAATATACACGAGGCGGCATATTGAAAATGTCCTTGCTATTCTAATTAAAAAGTTATGTGTAGATTAGATTAGCTTGCAGCGGTTATCTGAGTAGGAAATTCTTATGATCTACGACTGATTGTGATGTCAGAAGACAGGTCACACAATAGGGAGTCCCTACTTGCTCAATTCAAATGAAAATACCTAAGAAAGAAGCAGAGTAGATTTGACGCCAAAAATTTTAATATCCAAGGGGGGATTTAGGAAAATTGTTACTTTTGTAATAAGCAAACTCTTCAATGCAATATTTTCAATTATCTCAAAAAATAATTAAACAAATGTTATGAAATTTGATATGCATAATATTGACTCGGAATCGGGGACTTGTCGAAGAGTTTATACCAAACAAAAATACAGTTTTGTAATTATTCCCTGGAATCTTGGTTTGAATTGCAATAGATTATATTAAGAAGGGGGCAGTAACCGCGTTCCTTGTACCTAGACCTTTTGGTCCTCTTTAAGAATACTCAACCATCTGAAGGCACAGATTCTTTCTAGCACAAGATTACACTTATATTGTGATTATATTGTTGATGGAGCTGGTTACAAAGTTCTTATCCAAGCGACGACAATGTGATTAACCAACCGGATTTTTTTAAATTATTATAATCAAAATTCTGTTGCCTGGATTTAAACCCGCAACCTAAAGTCTAAGTAGTAAAATGGGTGAAGGTGTTAGGGAAACTGAGCGGGTTATGGACTGGAATATATCAGGTCAAGATTGTACGTTCTCCCACTTCCATATGTGACGAGAAATTCACACGTGACTAGAAATTTTACGCTATCTTAGAAATAGACCGATCTAAAAGATTTTTTCTCCTCTTGGCTGTCAAATTGCTCAGTTATATTGTTTAACCTTGGGGAGTTCGATTTTCTCTACTCAGAAACTTCAATAATAACCTTCACCTCGTTTTGATACTCTCCGATTAGATTTCTCAGTCTACTTTACCGCCAAACCGTTAGTATGTGTACATACATGATTTAACGCAAATTAAACGGTCAATATTTTCTCGAATGATTAAAAATAAATATACACGAGGCATATTAAAATATGCCCTTGTCTATTTAAAAAAGAAAATTTAATTAACAAGCTACATGCGTACTACGTATGTAGTAAGTATTATCATTCAAGGATATCATCGAACAGTAAATGACCCGTGTATGACAATTTTTTGGCGAAAGTTCTAAAAAAAAAACTTTTCTAATATTAATAATATAAATTGAAAAATGTGTATGTCTGTCATCACATGTAAGTAACAACGATAGATGATGAATTTTAAATATTTTTTTTTTCTTTTGATTCGAGCCAAATAATTTGTAAATGTTATCTATCATTCATATCTTGAATTTGACGTTAACTAAAAACGGTATGATTGATTTCTTATATTCGTCGTATACGAACCGTGCATGAGGAGGAGTTTTCTTAATCGATTAAGGTGCTACGCATGTCTAAAATTTGTAATAAAATATTCACATTCTAGAAATTATAATTATTTGTTCAATTGTTTGCATGTAAATTATATAGCAAATATCAAACAAAAATTAATTAATAATTACAAAATATTACAATTGATGTTATGGGATTGAAAATTGTAAGAATGATTGAAGTAATCGTATTATTTTTAATTGCAAATATAAATAATTATTCATTTAAATTGGTTAATAAATTTTGAAAATATCCTATGTTAAGAGACCAGAGACGATAATTTTTGAAACCAAAAGAAATTACAGTAGGATGAAACGGATTTTTATACTTATATTTTTTTCACATAACATTAAAATTTTTTCGATTAAAAATTAGGGTGCTTTTTCGATATTTACCTATTTAAAATAAGGCGAAAAAATAAATATTTATCAAAAAAATTACAATTTATTGGGAATAAAAAAGTTGTAGATCTTTTTATTATCTGCAACCTTGCCATTTACATTTTTTTTCATAGGACTTTGCCGGAAATCGAGATAAACCGTGTTTTAACCTTAAAATTAACCGTCTCCTACTTTTCGACCTCAGATCGCCCGTAAATTATTTTTCCTTTCATTTTTATTATATTCTCTTCCATTTCCAAAGAGTTTCATCCTACTATAATTATTTTTCACTTTTTATCATTTTTTCTACTCTGGCCTATTTCAATAAAAATTAATTAGATATGCTACGGCAATTTCACTATCAATCCAACTTTTAAAAAGAAATTTATTGAAATACAACATTTAGAATGCATTGGTTGAAATTTAACACTTCGTCCGTAAACGTTTTTTCGACACCTTCCGTCGGTAAACCTGGGTATTTCAGTCCGGTCGTTTTTTTCAACCTGTTAATGCACTCAAAAAATTTCGTAAAAATTCATGCTCATCTGTGAAACCTTCAACTTAACATATCAATCATAAAATTGTAGAAAAATTCATTTTTGCATATATTTTTTATTAAAAAACTGGAGCAACTTGCTAAAAAAACGGAGGTTTACTCAAAAAATCGTAACTTTATGAAAAATTAAGATATTGTAATTTTAAATAAACCAAATTAAAAGTCAATAATGCAGTTTTCAGGAAAAAAATATTTTATTTCATTTTTTTATCAATAAATGCTTAAGTTTGGACAGGTAAAACAGGCAATGAAAGATGTATCAAACATTAGTATAAACACATTTAATTATCAAAAAACATTTTTTTTTACAAACTAAATTATTTTTAACTTATATTCGTTACATCTAAATTAAATTAACTGCAAAAGTATTGATCAGCCGTGCCACATGATCAGCCGACCGTTGCTCCATTTTGTACTAACACTGAGAAAAATGTATGTAATTTAAAAAAAAAAATTTTTTTCTCATTCTGTACTTTTACTCATGCGAAAAACAAGTTAAAATGAAAAAAAAAATTTTCAATTACCTGCAAGTTCAGTATACGGCGTCGGTAAACCTGGGTATTTTGTGTTCCGCTTCGATTTTCAACTGCTCACTGTTACTGCATAGAAGGGACTGAGACCTTCAACTTTAGGTGTCAAGTCCCTTTCCTATTTAACTTTTTTTAGGTAGGGATAGTAGCTCTATCTATTCACTCGTTAGAAAATTATTGACCTAAACAGTTTTGGCTCGGACACGAAATACCCAGGTTTACCGACGAAGGGTTAACAATTATAAAAAATCAACTATACTTTTCAATAACCTTCATATGTCAGTTTGGAGAATATTTTGAAAAAAAAATAGATATTAAAGATACACCAATCGCATTATAATTATTCCCCGCATTTGCTGCTACCTTGTCTCACACATTGATTGGTAAAATAACATATTGTGTGAAATTTTTGTGTATGCTGTTTTTGTAACTTCAAAAATAAAAATGACATTTTTTTCTAATTATATTTTATTAGTTTTCAATTTTATCTTTTATTTTAAAGATTTTATTTCATTTTGATTTTGTAATTTGTAAAATATTTTGAATATATTTTAATTTTTATACTCGACATACATAATATTAATTTTTTTTGTCAGAGCATATTAATTTTAGTCTAAAGTTTGTAACACTACCTTATATTGACCGCACAAACAAGATTTTGGTATAGGTGTTCATAGAAACACCTAGATAGTCCATTTTCGGTTGTCCGTCCTTCATGACGATAACTCAAAAACAAAAAGAGATAACGAGCTGAAATTTTGGTGACGTATTCTTAACATAAAAAAAAGAGTTTAAGTTCGTGAATGAGTAAAATCCATCTATTGGGTCCAATGGATCCCTGACCCAACTTTCAAACTATAAAAGATAATAAAAGTTCAAATACCAAAAATGTTAATTTTTAAAAAAACCTTTGTTTGAAACTTTTTTTCGAAAAATATTTGAATTCTCAACAAGTTTAGCTCAAATTTGGCTAATATGTAGGAAATAAAAATACATATTATTCTTATACATATATAACTGTATAGAACTGGATATTTATAGTATTTTATGCATGTTAATTAAAAATAGTCCAAACAATGAAATTTAATCATATGTCGAGTATCTAAACAATTAATTCTGTCAGTGGTGTTCTTTACTTGCCAATTTTTTCCCTTAAGCAGTCTCCTAAGGTCTAAAGGTAAAAAAGGAGGCCTAAAATTGGATGTTTTTATATTTTTCAACACCGGGATTCTAAATTGAATATGAAATTTTGAATAGTTTTGGATTTATTTTTCGATTCTAATTGTCTTTTCACGACTTTATTACGAGTACAAAAAATGTTATTTCTTTTTATGAAATAAGAACGAAGAATCCTATTAGAGATGCTTCTATTTTTCTTACATAAAATATTGCTAAATAATTGATAACATCGCACAAATCCTTGTAAATTTCTTAGTTATTCAAAAGTTAAAATAAAAATAAAATATAAATAAATAAAAAAATTTTGACAGCAATTGAGAAGAGTACATTGGCGCGTTTAGTATTATTTAAAATATTAAATTTGAAGGTTCTCATTATACTAATTTATAATTGTTTTTATGTAAAAAAAAAAAACATAAAACAAATTAATAACATTGCTTTGACAACTGTTTTTGAACTTTAACAAAATGTCAGACATTAAAAAAAAAACAGAATGTCATAGTTTTATTTACGCAAATGATTTTCAATTAATTAAACGATTAATGAATATTTTTAATGTAAATAGTGTAACTAATTTATTTATAAATATCTTTCGAGCTAGATCTAAGCACAAGTCAACTTTTTCTTGTATATTTGTAACTACTTGAAAAATAATCTCATTTTGATCAATATTATTTCGAAATGAACAGAATTCAAAATACAATCGATAATAAAGTATATTGTCATCTCGTGTTTTATTTTTAACTTTGGTTTCGTAAAAAAAAATTATTTTTATTAATGAATAAATATTCATATCACATTTTTATAATTCTATATATCACTATTTCTTTTTACGAAACTGGAGTTAAGATTTTTTTTCCATAGTAATAATAAGATTATTTTGGAGCCAATAGTTTAAAAATAAAACACGAGATGGCACAAAAATCGCCTGTAAAAGATACTTAATTCATTTCAATTCTTAGTCATTGTTTTAATAATATATAATTGTACAGAGTAAGTCAAAATAATAGGTGCCTCATCCTATGAAGGGAAGAGGAAGGTATGCAGTTATGGCTGACTTTATGAGGAACTATCCCAGTATTCACTTTTTGCGAACTAAATCGAAAACCATAGAAAACCATTGGTAAGGATTGCCGACATCGGATACTAATGATCAAATGCTTCCCAAATATCACTGAGACAGTGATTCGGTTCAGGATGAGGAATAGACTTGATATTTAGATATGATGTACATTTAAATAAAAGATTTGAAGAAAAACTGTAAAATTACAGCTGTCAAAAAAGTTAAGTTTCCCAGTTGAATCGATGCAAGATCAGAATACCTAAGAAAAATTCATTTTTCAATCAAAATGAAATAAACATAAATATAATTAAAATTTAAATCGACTTTATTATCGATTCAATTTGTAGAGAGAAATATCCTTATCCATATATTTATATATACTTGGTCGTTTTGTGCCCAATGACTCGATGCATTCTTTCAAAACCACGACACATAGGTAGAAAGTACAGTCAGTGCTTACGCGACTACCTGGTACCCAAATTCCCATTTTTCCAGGACAGGATCCAGCGATCATATGACCAAGTTCTATTAATATGGTGAGGCCTGAGAAAAATCTCCGCCGCAATGGGAATCGAACTCTGAACTATTGGCATAAGTGTACTGAGTGCTACCTCTAAGTCACTCTGCTTCCTGCTGGTTTGATATAAATAACACTAAATCGCTAAATGTGTTGCTAGGCACAGTTTCTTTGCAAAAACATTGAAAAAATAATATGGGAAATTTGGGACGATGTTTTTTCGATTGCATTTTTTAATGACCTCGAGACTGAAACTTACGATTGAATGAGAAGTATGCATAGTTCTTATCTTGGTTTTGTTGATCGACATCTTTAAACAAATTTCCACCATAAATAAACTGCGACAATTATAAACAAAAGTTATACCAATAGTAATGTCGAGCGAAACGCTATACGCGAATGTAAAGGCAATAGATGATCTAAAAAATTTGAGTGAGTGGAGGGCGTTGCAAGAAGGTTGCTATGCAAGGTTTATTATTTGGACAGTTTAGTATTGAGCGTGTTGGTAACAGTGAGTATTTACATAAAAATTTAAAATTGCCAGTAAAAAAATTATTTTAAACCTACGTATTTTTGGAAAAACCCAATAAAATATGAGTTTTTTAGAAATTATTGGATTTATATTATTTTATAATTTTTGGCGAATTTATTAAAAGCCAAAATAGTATGTTCTTCAAATCTCGGATTGAGAGAAATTCGTTATAATTGCTTTAGAAATAAAAAAAAAAAAATTACTCAACTAGTTAGAAAAATAGATAAAACGAGAAAAATACAAAGAACCGTTCCTTACCTGTATACACCATAATGTTTGCCACTAGCACGATCACCACATATTGAACATAAATGTTTTGAGCCACTAAGAGGATGATTTGGTGGATACGGTGATGTATTACCTTTACCACTACTTGGTGTACCACCCCCACTACCTGGACTTAACATACCACCTTGAGATCCCGCACCAACACCACCCAGACCAGCTGAACCAAAACCACCTGGACTGTGTGGTCCACCGGTTGGTGAAAACCCACCAGCATTTATTAATGTTGCTGTGTCTGGTTTCATATCCAACGGTGATTGTGGGCCCATCGAGCCCATTGATAAATTTTGATCAAGACTTAGGCCTGAAAAAGAAAAAATGAAAATCAATTATGATAACTTTACCAACTATATACAATAAATAACTGGAAAAACAGAAAAATATTAGTTTTAAATGAAAATAATTTTTTATTTCGAATTTTTTCTTACTCAAAGATAGTGATGAGCTAAGCAAAGCTAAGACCAAGAACGGGGCAGTCTTTGTCTTGGTCTCGCATACTCAGCCTTGGTTTTCGTCTTGCTTTGTTAGTCTTGCTTGGTCTGTCATATTTGATCTTATTCGTTTTTTATTAATTTTTCTATGCATTATCATTATAAAGATTATTAAAGGTATTATAAATAACTTCTAATAACCCTATTATAAATAACCCTATTACTGTAACTTCCTGATTAAAGAAAACTTACGCGTTTTACACTAAGTAATACTGACTCTCATGTCTTGTTGAATGTTGAATGCGTACTTAACTCTCGCTCTGTCCGTTTGTTTGTTATGATTTTGGACTGAGCGCTATGTTTATAGTTGTTTATTTGTGTATAACTCGAGTGTGGCTATATAATACTCGTATAAAATACATAGTAATGTATTTGAATATAACGCATACAAGGAATCAGTTATGAATTCTTTTTTTATTTCGAATTTTTTCGAAATACAAAAACAATTTGCTCCACGAAAGCTACATATATTTTAACTCATATTGTTATCGGAAGCTGTAATTTTACTCGGCGTTGCTTATTCGGTCGTGGTCTTGGGAGTGTACAGATAATAATCTTGGTCTTGGTTTTGTTTTTTTTCTAAAAGCGAGACCAAGATTACAAGACCAAGACCAATTATGCTTATCAAAGAATTTGATTTAGAAAATCCAAATTCGAATTATTTTGTCTTTTGGGTATTTAATTTCCTCGTTTTTGACATAGATTCATAAAATATTGACTAAAAATGAGAGTTATATATGAATAATTGAAGGATAAAGATTTATATGGGTGTGAATTAATGCTAAAACGCTTGTATTTTGCAAAATATTTACTACTTATTTTTCCATTTTCAATAAAAACAAAATTATCATTTTTGTTACAACAACCTATTATATTCTTTTTTAAATATATATAAAGTGAAATTCATTTATTACGATATTGTCTTTAAATAGCATAATAAATAATCCAACTTAAATAATGAATGGACGTGATGTTTGAAAACCACAATTTTGAAATTTTACATAAAAGATTTTTGGTTAAATATCGAAATCTGTTCAACAAACTTTGTGCCAGCTGGTTAAGTCCGTTCTACATAATTGTTTGATAGTCTTACGCAAGCGCTTTACAAACATAAGGATAACTATACATCAACTTCTCGAACCGAGTAGTTCTGACGAGTACGTCCTCAATCGAGTAGAAATATTCAGTATTCCCATATAAACTGTAAGCACTTGCCATAGCTACTCGGTCGAATAGTTACCAGATGTAAGCCCAAATTTACTTTATAGGCACCGTGTGCTTTCAATTGTTTTCTTTCGTTTCGTATGGCTACGCATACTTCATCAATCGAATGGTATATAAATCTGTGAATAATATATGGTTTTTTTCAAAATTAATTAATAAATTTAAATTAATAATTATTTATATTTGCAATTTAAAATAATTATAAATGGAATTTCTTTAATGATTCTTACAATTTTCAACCAAATAAATACAAATAAATAGAGATTTACGGTGTGAAACAATGGTTTGGAAATTAACTTTTATAAAAATTATATAAACTTTCCGTTTATTGTTTCGCCAATTAATTTGCCATATTTTTCGGTCTATTTGACCATTTTCGGCCTATGTAGTGTTTTGAAAATGATCATACGACCGAAACATACGTCAAAATTAATTAGTTAAATTAATTCTTGAAACAATAAACGCAAATTAAGTAGTTTATATATATTTTTATGAAAAATTTTTGTTTGACTTTTACTTACAAATAATTACATTTTCTTGAATATGAATGTTTTATTACAAATTTTAGCTACTTGTTGGGCATAAATCCATTAATTTCATTCCACGTATTACACACGATAGTGTAATGCCAAAAATGGCTTACAGATGTTCCAAATCAAATTATAAGTAATTTACAGAATCTTTTACAGTATATCTATATATATGTCTAAGTCGTAGTAAATGAATTTTACTGTAGTTAGTGTAATATATTATAATCAAAACGTGTGTACACACATAAAATGTGTATCGTCGTCAATCAAATTAATGGGGTCACATTTTAATTGAATTTAGGATGGTATAAAAATTGGGACAATATTTAATTACAAGCTTCAATTACATAAAGTAAACATTTTTTTTATGACTATTAGTTATTTTCAATTTATTATATTTGAAATTCTTTTAATCACACGCATTTTATCGATTTTCTCTGTTACTTCATTAGAAAGAAAGTTTTATTGGCATATATTCGACTTTCTTTGAGATTTCAAATCCAATTAACAGTCATTATTTTCTTCCTTATAATGCTCGTTGTTATGTTCTTCAAATAATTTAGTCGTGCAGTGAAAAATCAAATTCATGTTGTAAAATTTGAAATTATAAATATCGAAAAAATATATACCAACTCCACCCATAGTTTATTCATCCCCAATAATCATACCTACTTTCCCTGTAAATTAACCAAATAAAAAAGAATAATTATTGATTAATTGATAATGACTTCATAAGTCAAAAGTGCACACAAAATTTTTAAAAAATTTCAAAGTGAAAATTAGATAAAGTTAAATGTTTCTATTATGAAAATGGATTTTCACAAAATAATAGCACATCTACATATCTAATTGCAATACTCATTATTATAAATGTGTTTATAACTGTATGGACTGCATATTTAAAGTATTTTATGAATGCTTACTTCACACATTGATACTAAACCATATATCGAGTATCTAAACAGTTAACTCGGTTGGTTCTTGTCTTTATATATTTGAATTACATTTGATGAAAATAATAATAAGAGAAAATAAATATGATTGAAAAAACATTTAAAATATTGATAAAATACATTTTGGCAATACCAAATTTTTATTTTTAATGTAGTTCTTTCCCGACAGTCCAGCGGTAAAAGTATTAGCTGTTGTATCTAAATTCTACGTATGTTTAACACAAATAAAGTACCAAGATAGGTGGCTATATTTTTACAACGCATTGTACTTATAACTTACACTATGATATATATACAACATACACTCACTCACTATAGTATGTATATACATACATGGAAATAATCTTTTAAATGTTTAGTTATTTTAATTGTTTAACGACGTGGTCAATTCATACCATTTTTTTAGTTATTCAGAACAAATTCTTCTAACAAATACTAATTTTCATCAAAACGTAAAATTCTCTTTAGGACAAAAATAAATCTATCATTTTCTTACGCTTTTCCCATGCTACTAATACAAAAAATTCAATTTCTAATTGCAATTATCTCAAGTTAGATACCGTAAATCGTCTTAAAATTAAAACAGCGTGTGTAATTATGCATTTAATTCAAAGATTTCTTAATATTATGCATGCATGACCCAACTACCTTAATAATACGGGCCATTTTTAAATATAATTGAGCTATATAATTTTGTTAATTATTAAAGATGTTTGATAGATGGTCGAATTCTGAGCACAGGCGATACTTTTATTTAACGAATAGATCAAAGTATATAATTATTTAATTATACTCTTATGTATAATTAATAAATGTGGCTCACTTTGAGTTGACTTCTAAGTCACTTTTTTATTTATGACATACACAAATATTTACTAACAAGATAATAATATGATATAAATGAGAATATTTTAATTTTTTATTATTATGCAAATTTTCAACATTTATTTTCCATGCTACAATTGATGCACATCCTCCCACTTGGTGTCACCATCACATCCCATACATATCTTTATAAGTGACATGCGCATATTAATTAATATTTATACTAAAAATAAATTTTATTACTAAATTGTACGAGATCAGATGATTTTTTTTTAAAGAAATTTTATTTTGTGAATGTAATATTACTAGGGTTGCACAGAAACAAATTAATTACATATATACAATAAAAATTAGGATTTAATTCCGTAAATGTTATAAAAATTCAATTGTACTCAAATCAATGCTCATGTTAAAATATACAATGACTCATCCTGTATTGTATATATTTAAATGTTATTCAAATATATAAATCGCTACTTCATTATACAAGAAAATTTCCTCTTGTAATCGTTCGGAAATAGTCAAATCACATCAAAATGTTTACAACAATTTACAACTCAAATAGATTAATCACTTGGTACTACATTTACAGCCACATATATACTCCATGTCTATTCTCTTTAACGGTTTTAAACTCCACTTACATTTCAACTAACTACAAAACAAGGCTGCCATCAATTCATTTTTTGAATATATCAATCTCCTTTATAAAGAATCGAAATATTCTAAATAATGTTTTCTTATTATTATCTGAATACATGATGCGAAAACTTAGAGGAATATGAAATTTGGAAAACTTATAATTTACAAAGAGAAGGATAAGAGAATTATAATATTTTTATAAAATTATGCATAAAAAATACATTAAATCAATAAAAAACCCATGTCACACACATATATAAGGCGTGTGGCTTATATTATACACACTACCATACACATGCACATATAATTTTTTAGTTTAATATACTGTTTTGTTTAACGGCACGAGATTCCCTTTTGAGTGATTATGATCGAATTACGATTGTTGAAACGGTACTGTAGTTATTACTATTTGTCCTTTATCCTGAAATACACGGTAGAATAAAAGGAAGACATATAAATTATCAAATTTATTCCTGTCCTTCATTATACAAACATTAATAATCGTTAAATTTATCACATTATCAACACATAAAATCGTATAAACAATCATTATTATCAATCAAATGATGATTATTGATGATAATAATCTATCATTATTAAGCTTGATGATGAATTAATAAAAAAAATGATGATGATGATGTTATTATACATTTTTATTATGTATTAATTTGACCTGTAGACAACATTCATTATTCAATTCAAGGATTTTTCATCTCCAGTCTTCAAAACAAAACATAAAACAAACAAAAAAAATATTTATACCTTATTAAAATATTATTGTTATTATAATTTTTTTTTTCCTTAACAATATTAAAATTTATGATTTTTATTAAATGTTAAGGTAGTTGGATCGATAAAATGACTTTTCAAAGGACTTTAAATACTTCGCAATCTAATGTGAGCTACATGGCTGTAACTCTACAGAGTATTAAATTTTTAATGAGCGCACAGCCTATTACTGTAACTTCCAGATTAAAGAGATAACTAACGCATTTTACTTAATGTGCAACTGAGCCTTATGTCTTGTTGCATGTTACATTATTGCTCTTATCTCGCTCCGGCTGTTTGTTTGTTATGATTTTGGACTGAGCGCTATGTTTAAAGTTGTTTGTTTCTGTATAATTCGAATGCGGCTATATAATACTTGTATAAAATACAAACTAATGCATTTTAATATAACGAATACAAGACATCGGTTCGGCATGAGGCGTCTTTAGTTTTATTTTTATATTTAATATTAAAATTTGATAAAATAAACTAAAAATTTCAACTGTATGTGTGTTATACATACGTTAAATAGTCCCAGTACCGCTGGTTATAGTATCCGTACTGGTACTGAGACTATACTTAATTTGTGTGAATTAACGATATATCGAATGATCATACTTTGATTTAATTAACATACTTGAACAATATTTTCAAGCATACCTATGGAAAATTTACATTAAAACCTACATAATATGAAGGTTATTTGACGTGTTTGATGTATATAATTTTAATAATTTTATTTGAAAAGATAAATCTTCTTCATTATTGTTGTATATACACAGATATAATAGATATGGATTTGTAGTTATTGCTGTTTTTCCTATACTGCCAATGTATTATGCATTTCAACAACATATATGAGTATGCTATTTTTACCATTTTTACACCTATTACAAAGCTTTTTTAGTGTTTTAAATAGATAATAGATAGATGGTGTTGTCTTACAATACATAAAAAATATTTTTTATAAAGAAATATAAATGTTTTATTTATTTTATATAAAAAAAATATTTTTTCTATCTAGTAAAGAAAAAGGTAAATAACTGAAAAAAATTAAAAAATGAACAAAGCTAATTAAAAATTGCAGTATTATTTATTTTTACAGGCTTTTTTAATTTTATTGAAATAATTAAATACGTATTTGACAGATAACAATTTCAAATTATCATTAAAATTATCTCTCATATTTAGTTCTCAAAAAAATCTTTAACTCATTCGAGGGCACTGCATCTTGTCTTCAAGTTATTCCATGAACTATCTATCCATATATTCTATGTCTGTGGTTGTGCACCTGTACTATTACGTTAAAATTATCATTTTTCAATGTTGATACAAATTAGTTATTTTTATTTATCTACAGTATTATTTTCTTTGTGTTTGATGTTGAAATATTAAAATTTTTGTAAAAAAAAAAACATATTATGATTAATTATACATGATTTTAAATATAATTAGAATGACGCCATCATTTTGGAATAATTTGTATTTTGTTCTTGGGAAAATAAACAAAATAACAGATCAAATATCATAAAAAACAAACTACTAACATTGTTCATTGTTTCTATACCCTAATATGGTTCAGTATCAATGTTTAAACTGTTTTTAATTATTAACATTATCACTCTAAATGTAATCCATACGTCTATGATGGACTTATGGCAAAATCAAGTGTTAATTAGCTATATTTGGACTAAAATTGAAGCCAATCTAAATATTTTACACAAAAAGAAGTGAAGATACCAACTTACAGAGTTAATTGTTTAGATACTCGACATGTGATTAAATGTCATTTTTTTGGTCTGTTTTTAATTCGCATTCATAAAATACTGAATCCAGTCTATATAGTTACAAATACATGTATATAATAATATGTATTGTTATTACCTATATGTGTGTTTATTAACCAAATTTGAGTTAAAATTGAGATGAACTCAAATACGAAAAAATGTATAAAAAAAACATTTCTTGTGTTTGAACTTTTCTTTTATCTTTTATAGTTTAAAAGTTGGGTCAAGGATCCATTGGACCCAATGAATCAATTTTGCTCATTTACGAACTTAAACTCACTTTTAATGTTTAGACTTCGTCACCAAAATTTCAGGTAGTTATCTATTTTTGTTTTTGAGTTATCGGGATGACGGATGGACAGTCGGAAATTAACTAATTATATGTTTCTATGAACGCATATACTAAAATCTTGTTTGTGCGGTCAAAATTAGGTAGCGTTAGAAACTTTAGACTAAAATTAATATACTCTGACATAGTATGTATGTCGACTATAAAAATGATTCAATGCAAAGTTCTTTGTTTTGAAGAAATGAATATTTTTTGTTTCTTTTTTTGTTATAAATATTAATCATGGATCTATGGAACCCAATTAACCGGTTTTTCACATCTACAAATTTAAACTCACTTTCTGGAATATGCCACATTACATTAAAATTGGTCAAAATCCGGTAAAATTTGAGAAATTTTTCACTTAAAATCACAACCATTTAAAATTACAGAGGTAAAAAAAATCAAATATATTTAACAAATGGAATTAGTAATTGTTCAAATCCCCTAAATTTGCATAAATATCAATTAAAATTGAATGATTTTTATCAGTTAAAAGAGTTTTGGTTGTTTTAAAAGCAATAACCTAATTATTGAAATTCATTAATATTCACATAATTTAACATACAAAATGACAACGTTTTATTAATTGATTCAAAAGCAGGTTGATGACTATTTATTTTAACTATACAGTGTACCAAAATTAACATACGCTTATTTTTGACACATATCCGTACCGTGCCCAGTTATAAGACTTGTTAATCGATTGATGCGCCACGAGTAGCTAAAATTTGTAATACAACAATGGTTTTCTAGAAAATATTAATATTTGTTCATGTGCATTTACACAAAAAATATTGTTGACTATTTATAAAAAATGACATTTAATTGTAGTTATTGGATTGAAAATTATAAGAATGATTGAAGAAATTGTATTAGTAAAAGCATTATTAGTTAAAAATTTTCATTCTTATATATATTTGTTACTAGTATGCAACGTGAGAGAAAGACAGTGATTCTTAAAGTGACGAATACTGTGTAATAAACAATTAAAAAACAGATATAAAAAATGAAGTTTCTTGAATTCTTGCATTAGGATATTATTATATAAAGAATATTAAAAAAAGTATATTAAATATTTTATTCTTTTTCTATATATATTTTTAATGAATCAAAAGGATCCGAATTTTTACGAACCTTTAAAAATTATTATAATATCTCCAAAAGTATTACTTTCAGCGTTTGAAAATAATGAAGAAATTACATAAGCAATTAATTTGAATAGTAAATATAAATAATAATTTAAATTTGTAAATAAATTTGCAATCTTAAATGATATACCATTTACAGACTTATATCATCATTTGACTGATAAAGTAATATTTCGTAACCATAGCAACAGAAGAATTGTAAAATATTTTTTTATGGTACAATCAATACATATTTATTAGTTGTAAATAAATTAGTACACATGTTCTAATTGTTTAATAATTAATTATTTATTATGTATAATGATTTAAATGAAAAATTAAACGATATAATATTTATCCATACCACAGACAAATACTATTAAATATTAATAATATACATACATGTATAAATTATATATATTATACGATGAAAAATATGTTATTAAAAGTGAAAGGAATTTATAATTACCATTTTACCATTTCCAATTCGATTTATATTTTACAAACATAGATTACAATTATGTATTAGTATTATATCGATTTAATGAATAATATTTTTAATTAGAATTTATTTAATCATTTATTTAACCCCTTTAGTGTTCAACATATAGCTCGTTATTCCTAAAGTGGATAAGACGAGTTGAGCATGTCCTGAATGTTTCATCGTCAAATACTTCCATCTATCTATAATAATAACTATTTAAGAGATATTGGAAAACACATAATGCCAACATAATTCTTTTAAGAAAAAAGTTAGTATCGAAACAAAAATATGTTGTACAAATTGCGAAAAAGTCATTGCGAAATATGAAATACACCACACTTAGAACTAAATTTATAATTTCTTAATTAATAATTGAAGTTATACTTCTTTAGGCGCGTTACGAAAAAATGATGAGAGTGAAATTTTAAGATCCGCGCTCATCACCGTCACACAAAATTCACAGGTTAAAGCTGTTGTCATGTTTGATATTACACTGAAAGTAAGAAATATATGATTATCTATTTAATTTTTCAAATTTAAACGAAGCTTTATTGACTTTGTTAAACATCCTTCTCCAATCCTGTTATTATTTTATTGTAATTAATTATTTTCATACAATTAAAAATTGTTTTTTAATGATGCCAAAGAAGTATAACTTCTGACGCGCGTCATAAGTACACGCACCCATTTATTTTTTTTATTGTATTAAGAATAAATTTATGTATACGTATTTATATTTATTCTGTAAGGATATTTCTCCCTACAAATTTGATTTCTCAGTTGAATCGATAATTAGTCGATTTAAATTTTAATTATAATTTTGTTTATTTCATTTAGATTGATAAATGAATTTTTCTTTGGTTTTTGGATCTTGCGTCTGTAATTTTATAGTTTTTATTTAAATCTTTTATTTAAATATACTTCATCTAAGTATCAAGTGTATTCCACATCCTGAACCGAATCACTGTCTCAGTGATATTCGGGAAGAATTGGATCATTAGTATCGCATGTCGGCTATCCTTACCGATGGTTGTCTATGGTGTTCCATTTGTTTTGCACAAAGTGAATACTGAGATAGTTCCTTATAAAGTCAACCATAGCTGCATACTTTTCCCTTCCCTTCATATGTCCCATCCTATTTTTTGACTTATCCTATACAATATTGTTTAAGAAAAAAAAATGAATAAAGAATTGAATTGAATTGAATTTTAATATACAAATATTTAGTTGTAATTAGATATTATTAATATTATTTTTATTGCTTGGAAAATGTCAAATTAATATAAATAAAAATAAAATATTTTGATTGAGAAAAGAATGATATTTAAAATAAAAAAATGTTTTATTAATTACCATAAAATACTTTAAACACAAAGTTCAAGAACATTAATTTTAAATACTAGTCAAGCTAGCAGCAGAGTAAAGTATACAAAATTAAATTTAAATAAAGGTGCTATTTAGATACAACAAAATTAAATTAGGTGCTCAAATTTTTATTTGCGATCATTGATTAATATAAGTACCAGAAGTAGGTGCTACTATGGTGTGCCTTGAATAACTCAATGGATTGGAACGAACAAAATTAAATACAATTTATTGAAATTTATCAACATTAAAAATACTTAAAGTGCAGGAACTCTGCTTGGTAAACAGACGGAACGGTATGCAACACCTAGCAACATTGTAACATCGCAACATCTACAAACAAACTATTCTTGGTCTCATAGCTCGTATTATCAAAATATTAAAATACTTATCTCTAACAGATGTAAAAAGGCCTGTCAAAGATGTGTCAAATGTTAAAATATTAAAATTCGTATCTTGAATACGACCTAAAGCCTGTTCAAGATGTGTCAAAATAAATGTAAAATTTATGGGTAGCTACTTTGCACTTCTACAATTAGGTAGAAAAATACATTTATAAATGATAGCTTATGTGTTATTCTGATGTACATTATTGTAAAATTTCATTAAAATCCATTCAGTAGTATTTGCATGAACGTATAAAAAACATTCATACCTCAAAAACTTTCGCGTTTATCATAGTATAAGATTTTAACAAAATTGTATGCAACCATTTGTTTACCGAAGCAGTAGTGTTAATTACAAACAACAAAGTAATGAATATGTCATATAAATTATACAAGAGTCATATATTTTCTGATAATAAATTGTATTTTAATAGTAATAATCCTATCATTTTATTTTTATAAGGTTACCGATACCTTAAAGCTATTAAAACACATAGGTTTTTTTCTTACATCTCACATTTGAAGTACACTAAAAGATTTATTTTTGTTTTTATATATACATTTTAAAAAATAAATCTTAATATATACAATCAATATTAGACGGGGACATAACTATATATTCGTCTGAAAAAATTATTTCAGGAACATTTATTTGAAGTTATTTTTTTTTTTTTTTAATTTTTAAAATAGATCTTACGAAATAGCCAAAATATGGACGTTCAAACTTCTTGTATTAAACAAAGAAGGAGTTTTGCATAAATGACGTCATACATGTTCATCTCCATAGTAACTATAACTAAGGGTCATTCAATGGTGGTAAGAGGTCCATGGAACTTATATACAGTTTACTTCAAAATTTAAGATAAATAATGTAAGTATACACAAATGAGTTGCTTGTAAATAAAAATTTTATATAAATTACGTTAATATTCAAAAATTGTGTTATGCAATTTCTTCATAGAAACTGACCGCTTTATCGTAGCATCACCTATAAAACTTTTTATGCAAGAAAGAGATAATTTAAGCACGTAAACTTGAGAACGGCTGGATCGATTTGGTAAATTCTTCTATATAGTTTATTTAGACAATTGGAAAATGGCCCGAAACTATTATTACTATATAAGTAGTCATTGAGAAATTGTGCTTAGCGTTGTAAATGATGCTTAATTCGTTTTTTTCAATAACTGTACATTTGTCAGAGAAATTGAATTTTAAATTTTGAAGTTTCTTTACATCGTCACACAAAATTCACAGGTTGAAGCTGTTGTTATGATTTATGATAAAATTATTGTAAGAATTTATGTAGAATTTATGTTACTCTTATTGTAGATATTTATTTATTTAATTTATCAAATATAAACTGAGCTTTATTGACTGTGTTGACTATCCTTCTCCAATCCTTTTATTATTTTATTGCAATTATTTGTATGCAATTAAAAATTGTTTTTTAATGATGCCAAAGTATAACTTCTGACCCGCGTATATAAATATACGCTCCCAATTTTTTTATGTATAAAATTGCCCAAAAACATTACAATCGTAAAAAAACGCTTGTGTCTTGGACATTTCACGAATCCGAAAATTTTTCCCGATTAATATTAGCTTTTATGCTTGTCTATAAATATAAAACATATATTTGGGTGCAGTTATATATAATATATATATATATATATATATTATATATATATATATATATATATATATATATATATATATTTACTCCCAATAAAAATGTAATTAATAATGAAATGAACATTATTGTTAAATAAATCATTCATCATGACGAAAGATTACCACCTATTTACATATTTCACCCACAATTCGATTCGATTTATTGTAATTAAATAATATATATAGATAGATATACATTGAATAAGATTATATCCATCATGTACAAGGTCTTTAATTCTGTTTTTTATTATGATTTTTAGATGTAGATATTAATCGTATGGATAGATAAACCTCTGTGTATATGCTGCATAACAGACTATTAAATGGCAATTTTAAGACTTCGTGACCCATAGATCGTTTGTATATATATACAAAGTCAAAGAATACAAAAGCTCAGTACAAAAGTCCAATTTTTATGTATTCAAAAAAATTTAGTACTTACCCTGACCACCAGTTAGCTATAGCTGATGGGACTTAATGTTAGTGTCAATTCTTTATTCATTCTTTTTTTTAACAATACATAATTTTACAGAATACGTCAAAATAATAGGATGGGGCAAATGAAAGGAAGGGGTAGGTATGCAGCTATAGCTGACTTAATAAGGAATTACGAAAACTATTGGTAAGGATAGCCGGCATCCGATACTTATGATCAAATGCCTCCCGAATTTCTTTGAATGTAATTACCACCAGCAGTGATCAAGAGATAGCCATAGTTTTTAAATGTCGGCAAATAATGGGCAACTGTAATGGCCAGTTTCAGCCGGTTTCAGAAAAAAAATTTTTAAACTAATGTAAGGGTTGTAATAAATTTCAATTTTTTGTCCCAATTTCCTAGATCAAATTATTTTGTATTTTTTGTAAATACGTATTTCGACTACAAAGTACTCATCATCAGTATGAATTACCTATTCGTAATGATTCTCTGAGAAGATGTTACTCGTTGTTGATTTGATGCAAACTGAAATTTATTCCGAAAATCGAATAATATTCATAGTATGGGTTCTTTAGGCGCGTTATTAAAAAATGATGCAAGTGAAATTTTAAGATGCAAGCGTATCATCGTCACACAAAATCCACAGGTTAAAGCTGTTGTTATGATTTATGTTACACTGTTAATTTAAGAAAATTTATATTTATTTATTGAATTATTCAAATTTAAACTGAGCTTTATTGACTGTGTTGACTATCTTCTCCAGTCCTTTTATTATTTTATTAAATTTTTTATTATTTAGTTGCTGAGAAAGTCCAAATAAAAGGACGAAACTAAAATCAACACTTAGTTTGTAATTTATTGTCCTGAATCCCTGTGACCAATTTTAGTTATTTATTAATTTTCTGGGCGTGAACAAGATTTTAATATTGAAATTAATTATTTGCACACAATTAATGAGGTCAAAGAAGTATAACTTGTGACGTGCGTTCATAAATACACACACCTTTTTTTTAAAATTATATTTCTATTTGTTAGAAGTACAATGAGGTTTTGTCACCACTTTTTTGTTTAAATTCAGATATGAATATTTATATAGAAAACCAATTCGTATATATTTTTGATGTATGTTAAATCTCACACATTGTAGGTGTAGGTGGAGATTAAACGTCTATAGAGGAAGCTAAGACTAAGAGCATACTGATAAAAATCCTTCAAACATTTTGTATACTTTTATTATAAACCAAGGAGGATACTTCCACACTTGAAACATAAACCAGTCCCATTGAATAATAATCCAAAGATATTGTATGTATATAAAATAAATATAAGTGTTTCAAATTTATTTTTTTCAGGATGATTAACCCGATGTGGTCACACCTCCAAATAATTAACGTAAGGATCACATGGGGTCCAGCTGAATCAGAAAAACAGTTCATATTCGCGTCTTCTTTGATTTATGAACTTAAATCATGTGCTAAACTTTAATTTAACATTTTCTTTAATTAATCCATAATTCTTTTTCTTTTTTTGGCGATATTGAAATTGTTAAAAAACATTAAAGAATAAACCTTAAAAATAAACCCAAATTCGACCAATTTTATTCAAAAATTCGTAAAAATTTGAATATTACTCGGAAAACATAATATTTTCAAGAAAAAATTAGAAAATTAAGGAATTTTGAAAAAAAAAGGTATATTTATTTTGAAATAATACCCCCAAAGTTTGGCTAGTGTCCAATAGACCCGATAACGGGATAATGCACTACCATGGAAATACAAAAAGATACATAAAATGAAATAAACACATATATATTTTAAAAGTATTTTTTGAAATAAATTTTGATCCTTATTTGAAATGATGTAAAAATTTAATTTAATTTAATTAAAATATTTTTACTTAATCACGGTGATACTCATATCTACTATTGTTGATGTCTAAAAATTCTTTAAAACAAATGAAGATAACAATTAACAGAGTTAATTGTTAAGATACCGAACATATAACTGAAATTCATTGTTTGGGCTATTATTAACTAGCATTTATAAATATTCAGTTTATAAAATTATATATGTTTATATGTATAATAAATAATATGTATTGTTATAACCTACATGAGCTAAATTTGAGCTAAAATTATGAAGAACTCAAACATTTTACGAAAAAATTACAAAAGTTGTTTAATTCAAAAAATACACTTTTATATTTTAGAGTTTGGCGAAGGATCCATTGTACCTAATGGACCGATTTTGCTCATTCACGAACTTAAACTCGCTTTTAATATGTAGAATACGTCATCATAATTCCATACTATCTGTTTTTGTTTTTGAGTTATCATGATGACGGGTGGTCAATTAGAATTGGACTACTTAGTAGATGTTTCAATGACCATACCAAAATTTTTTATTTTTAAAAGATGATGTTCTAATTTTTACTCGTCTATTACCAAACCTTTAAAAAGCAAAAAATACATAAGAGCTACAATAAAAAATTTATACAATTTGAAATCAGCAATAGATCAAACAAGACAATCATATCTATTATTTTTTTTATAACTTTACAAAAAAAAAAAAAAAAACGAATGATTATTATAATTTTTTTTCTTTATAATAAACTTCAACTACTTTCAAGGTTAAATTCAAGCTGTATAAATAATTTTTAATCACCCAATTTGTACCTCGTTGTGTTTTGTTTTATTTCTCCTTTCTTCATTGGTAAGTATATTGTTTTATTATACAGACAGAGAGGCTTCTATAAAAACAATCTTTCAAAAGTTATGCAAATTTTTTAAATATTTCCTATATTCGACGTAAATAACATGTCAGAGAATATTTTAATTGTGGTGTAAAGTTTGTGACGCTACCTAATATCGACCACACAAACACAATTTTGGTATTCATAAACCTAATTAGTCCATTTTCAACTGTCCGTCCGGAATCACGATAACTCAAAAACAAACAGACATAGCGAGCTGAAATTTTGGTAACGTATTTTAAACATTAAAAGTAATTACGTGAATGAGCAAAATCAATCCATTGGATTCAATGGTACCTTGACCAGACCTTCATCAAATTATTTTGTACTTTCTAAATACGTATTTCGACTACAAAGTAGTCATCATCAATATAAATTAGCTAGTTGTAATGATTCTCTGAGGATATGTTACTCGTTGCTAATTTGGTGATGTGTGCAAACCGTCACCAAATTAATAATATTTATAGTATTTTATGAACGCTAATTAAAAATAATCGAAATAATGAAATTCAATCATATGTTGAGTATCTAAACAAACAACTTTGTTAGTCATCACTTCACTTATTTTTTTATATTTATATGAGTACATGCTCCTGGTTGACTCGCCTATATTGAGAATTGATTTAAATGATTTTAAATGTTAATAATAATTATTATTAATATATTTAATTATATACATATTTTGTTAAATACGTAATTGATCTTTATCAGATTGTAAATTAAATATTTATATAATGATTGTTATATTCAGTAGCGTACAATCTATCAAATTTGAAAAATTTAATATGGATTTTAACGATGTCAATTTTTTCTATCAAATACTCTTGAAAATTTTGTCAGTAAAAACTATCGTACAATATAATATGGTCAAAACTGGCTCAGTAGCCAATTGTAAGTAAAGTTAATTCTTTTGAGTACTTAGACTGGAGGTTGCGGGTTCGAATCCAGGAGGATGTTGACGCTCGAATAACAATGAATGAACCCGTTCCTCCTACGTTACTAAATTTAAAGTGTAAGCCTTGTGCTAGAAAACATCTTTGCCTTCAGGTAATGGAGTGTCCTAAAGGAGGATATAAAAAAGGAAGTTGAAAAAGTCTGGTACGGTTGCCATTCACCGTTTAATATACTCTAATAAGACCAAGAAAAAGAAAATTTTCACACATGCAGAATTCAATTTTCTCGAATATGTGAGTGATAATTCAAAAGTTCTAAGTAATCGGATAGTTGCCAAGTGGTCAAATGGGAAAAGGTATTAATGTATGTACTCATTTGGCCACTAAGCCGATTAGGATTTAGTTCTAAGTATGTACATTTATATTTTCTAAAAGTTTTTAAGAAAACTGATTTTCCTGGAAACGTTGGTAATGCTTTTTTTTTTTAATTTTATTCAAAATATAAAAATAAATATAAATAAAAATTGTCTGCATTTAATAAATTATATACGATGTAGTATTGAACCATATTAGTTAGATACGCCCTAATATTCAATAAAAAATTTGATCACCGGTAATAATAATTTGTATTATACATTGTTTTATTAGGAATATTTCTGTATGCATGTGTGTGTATGCTTGTGAATTATTAGTTTAATAAATGCACAATATTTGTTTATTTATTTTATAATAATCTATTATTGTAAAACAATTATTTCTTAGGCATGTATAAATGTAATATTTAAATAAATATTATAAGATTTATCGTTTATTGATTTTAAATATTTCATGTATATTACTTTTTATTATTTTTGCCTTAAATTGTACAATTAAATTTGATATTACGTTATAAATACATCAGTTCTCAATGTAATATTACTAGGATTGCGCAGAAACAGATAAAACGCATATATACAATGTTTAATATAAATTAGGATTTAATTGTACTCTATAATAAATCAATGTTAACAAATTATGTCAAAATACACAAGGAATCGTCCTGCTTTTTATATATTTAACTATTATTCAAATAGATTAATCGTCTCTTCACAAATAGTCAAATCACATCAAAATGTTTACTAAAACGTACGACTCAAATAGAGTAAGCACTTGGCACTACATTCATTTACAACTACATGTACACTTCATGACTATTCATTTCCACGATTTAATGCTCCACGTGGTTTTGCAATGTTTCAATTCACAACACAACATGGTTGCCATTAAGTCAAAAACTACCTCATTCATATGATCTCTATCCAATATGGCTCCTAGCAGCCAAACCCGCATGTTAATTAACTACCACAGCACATGACTATACCACTTCATACAGAATTCTTTAAAAAAACTCACGTGCTACACAAGCATTCAACAATAGGTGTGCCTCAGCTAGACTAAAGTCCAACTGACTTGGCATCGTTCTCTACCTGCTTATATATACATTTCTCAATAGAGCGTCTTTAAAAACCGTTCACACTTTTTAAAACCACAATTAGTTCTGATGCCAAGAAGACTGATGGTTCTTGTCTGAAACACGATTTATTGTATACAAGTTGTATAATACAAATGTTCACGTGAAACTTTGGTTTACAAACAATAGACTAACGAAAACCATTCAAATATAGTAATAATTAAATCAAATAAACATAAAAAATTTTAACTGCACAATAAATATTTATCTAATAATATAAAACTACAATTTAGTTTCATTATTGCAGGTGTAGGATTTTATTATTAGTTTATCCATAAATATTAATTTTTATTGTCGTGATAGAACTATGTATACTCAGGGAATCAACAAATGCAACACTATTACATTTATTTACCTATTTAAAACTTATTTTCATTTTTGTACCTATTGAAAAACATTGAATACTCGGTTGTATATAAGATGTTATATTGTTTATAATAATTAATTTTATTTATCAATCTAAAAAATTCATTTTATACAAAAAAGAGCATAAAATACACTTAAAAATTTGTGTTTTATAATTTTAAGTAAGCGTGGAAGATTCTGGTTGTTTCGTTTTTTTATTTGATGAGTATAAACAGTGTTTTTTAACAGGGCTGGCTGGATATCTCTTTAACTGATAACTAATAGCACTCCAATGGCAATAAATTTTCAACACAGATCAATCACCAAGTTTAATTAATTATTATAAATTTGCGTAATTTAAAAAACCGTTTTCATAAAATCCTTTTCCAATAACGCCAAATCTGTAAAAGCCCATAACTTAACAAAATTAAGGTTGAATTATTCGAATTGAAACGAAATTTGAAATTAAAAATATTTAATTTCATAATTCATTTTTTACTTTTGCAAGTTTAATTTTTGTTTTGAGATTTGTTTAACTTTCAAAATCACATCATTGGCCAAACACTAAACACGTAATTAAAGCGGTTGTGCAAACCGTCACCAAATTAGCAACGAGTAACATCTCCTCGGTGAATCATTACGACTAGCTAATTCATACTAATGATGACTTCTTTGTAGTAGAAATACGTATTTATAAAAATACAAAATATTTTTGATTTAGGAAATTGGGGCAAATTTATTTTATTCGAAAAATCCTTTATTAATTCATGTTCATACTTACACAATAAAAAAAAAGTTATACTCTCAAATGCCTTGCCTCTACTAGCGCCTAATTTAGAAAAGTGTTCATTCAAAGAATGAACGACGAATGAAAATTCACACGAATGAAAATTCAAATATATTTCTCAAATCAAGACTTTAATATATTATTTTTTAGTATACATAATCTGTAAGTATAAATCTATCTATATAATTTATTGTTATATAAAATTCATTTTGAATGTTTTGTGAGTAGAGATTGCGTGCGTGCAGTGAATTGTTTCAATGTCACTAAATTTTGTCATGCGTTACAAAATCACACATTTATAATATCTATACAGAGACTTTTGTAGGCACAGCATAAAATTTATTTGCCCATAAATACCATAGTACGATGATAATCGTAATATTATTATTATTTCCCTGAGAAATTTTTATGTTTGTTATTCAAAAATTTTATGAATAGAATTGAATTTCCTCCAGTGAAGTGTGGAAAGGGAATAAAAAATTAACATCTAGGACATTCTGAAACTATTTGGTATCTCCAGCAACCCCGTTTTGCTCAAATAAGCTAAGTTCTTTTCGAGGTGTAGAGTTTTATATCAAGCAGACCGTTCTTATTAAAGGCAAAATTGATTTCAGCGATTTCGAGGGAATTACCAAGGGATAAATGTGTATATGTGGATTAAGTTAAGTACCACGACGATACCTTTTGGCAGTGTCAACATCCCAACCCCTATTTTTACGAACGAAATATCATTTCAATGATTTTTTTAAAGGTTTGTGCAATGCGTCAAAATATTGTTAGAAAATTGAAAATTTTTATAAAGCATTGTGTTTACGTTAAATATACAATGTTAAAAAAAGGAAATCAGGAATTTGGACAAAAAATAAATACATAAGCATTCAATTCGCAGGTTTGCCTAGCTATACAACAAAACTCCAACTAACCTGACATCGTTCTCTCAATGTTTATATATACAATTTTCAATAGAGCGTCTTTTAAAACCGTTTACACCTCGAAACCACATATACTTAAAAAACAAACTTGATTGTGTTTTTATTGTTGATAATGTGTAATTGGTAATTGATGCAGGAAAATAAAGGGAAAAAACCTGCTCTATTTTAGCTAATTTAATGTACTAACTCTACACCACAGGTGCCTCTAGAACACAAATGCCCTCACTATCTTCCAATCAAAAATTTGTAAAGGAAAAAATTCAAATATAGAAAATCATGTACTAAGACGCATTTAACGAGTGGGAAATATATCTTTCGTGATGGATCTCTGATGGTCACGATTTTATTTTTTAAATACAAATATGTATATAAATTTTACGTAATGATGATTGATTTTTGTGTAGGATATTATTAATTTATAATAAAAATAATGTCATATTTTGAGTGACATTCACCTTGAAAAGTTCATACTACCTAACAAACACACACAAAAAAAAAATTAAATAAAAGTAAATGAATTGAATATTTTATAACATAGAAACATATAAAATAATTATTTAGTCTAGTATGAATCGGCGCATGAATACTCATGAAAAAATATCCCACTTCAATTTTTTACGTGATTCTCTTTAAATTGACCTATTGATGATAAAAATGGATTTTGATGGGGGAGTGTGGGGTTCTTGGTATTTATAACATAATTGTTTAAAAAATTGAAAGGAATTGTTACTTTTAAACGGAAAAAGTAATACTTTTGATGATAATAATTTTTAAAGGTTTGTAAAAATCCCGGATTAGGTTTTTTTGATGGGAATTTACTTTTGAATATTTAAAAGGTTCTTTATATAATAATATCGTAAAGCAGAAATTAAAAAAACATGTATTTTTTATGCTTGTTTTTTGATTATTTATTACACAGTATTCGACACTTTAAGAACCGCTGTCTCTGTCTCTCTCTCTCGCGTTGCATACAATTAATATAATTAAAAAACAGATATAAACAAGTGAAGATAACAACTAGCAGAGCTAATTGTTAAGATACTCGACATATAATTGAATTTCATTTTTAATTAGCATTCATAAAATACTATAAATATCCTATCTATACAGTTATATATGTGCGCATGTATAAAAATAATATGTATAGTTATTAATTATATGTTTTTATTAGCCAAATTTAAGCTAAAATTGTAGGCAGCTTAAACATTTTACGAAAAAATATTTCAAACAAAAGATGTTTGTATAAAAAAATAAACATGTTTTGTATTTGAATTTTTCATTCAGAGATCCATTGAATCCAATTGACCAATTTTGCTCATTCACGAACGTAAAATACGTCACTAAAGTTTCAGCTCTCTATTTCCTTTTATTTTTGAATTATCATGATGACGGACGAACGGGCAGTCAGAAATTGACTAATAAGGTGTTTCTATGAACACCTTTACCAAAATTTTGGTTTGAGCGGTCGAGTATAAAAATGAGACTTAAATTCTTGTTTTACGATATTCTTAACTGTTGTATAAGTATATAAAACAAAATTCAAACATTAACTTTGTTGTAAAAAGTTAAAGGAACTTTTTTATTAGTAATCCATCAATGAATGTAATATGTTGTCCTATTTGAAAATAACAAGTCCTTATAATTATTTAAACAATTTCGGTTTAATCAATATGACACATGATTGCGACACCGTGACACAACATGAAATAATATCATAAGTAGAAGAATCGCGTAAAACAATTGAGGCGGAATAGGGTTTTGGTACTCGTACGCCAATTTATACTAGACTAAACATAGAAACATATATAAAATAATAATTATATTATGAGGTCAATAATATACCATTTATATATTTATACACACATATTATACCTTATTTTAATGTATAAAAAAAATAATATACTTTACAGGTTAAATTATTCATACACTTTTATTTTTATCAAACATTTTCCAAATACGTAAATGTTTTTTTATTGATATTTCCATAATAAAGAGTTCCGATTCCATTTTAAATTAATTATTAAATTTATTGATTTTTTTTATTTATTGATTGACAAAAATATATGTGGCTTAAAACATGTTTGTGAATTAATTAGTGAAGACTTAAAAACTAGAAAAATTAAGAATTTAGACTCAATATTGAATTTGAAGTTAAATCATGAGAATTAAGGATAAAGATTGAATATATATACTAAAGGTATTTCGATTACAAAGTAGTCATTATCAGTATGACTTAAGCTAGTCATAATGAATCTCTGAGTAGATGTTACTCGTTGCTAATTTTCTGACAGTTTACAAAATATTTTTGATCTAGGAAATTGGTGCAAAAAATCGACATTTGTTCGAAAAATCCTAAGAGTTCTCTTTCATAATACTCAATTTGTTAAATACGACTATAGTCCCGTTACAACGGTCGAAATTCGATCATAATCACACAAAAGTGAATCTCACAGCCATTAAACAAAACAGTATATACGCGTTCCTTTAAAGAAAAAAGTATATAATAGAAAAAAATATATATGCGTGTATATAGTAGTGTGTGTAATATAAGCCACACCTCTACAAAACCTGTGTGTAATGGTTTTTTTTCTTAATTTAATAAATTTTTTATGCATAATTGTAAAAAATTTTATCGTCCAGTCCTTTTCTATATAAACTTAAAAGTGGGTCAAACTTCTCCGCCCGTTCAATTTTCAAAAAATAAGGTGAATTTTTAAATTGCGCGGGTTACGCACAATCGATTATCGTTTTCTTTATGTTGGTACACTCGTCTCGAACATATATTCAGAGTTTCAGCTATATAGCATATTTAGTTTGCTTGTGACAGGCATAAAAGTTAGACGTTTAGACGTGTTTTGCGCGATCGGCGATTTCCTGCTGTCGAAAAAATGGAACAAAGAATTTGCATTCAATTTTGTGTGAAAAATGGAATTAAGTAATCAAAAATAATTGAAGTGTTCACGTGAGAATACGGTGAGTGTACTCTGAGTCAAAAAAATGCTTACAAGTGGTACAAGCTTTTCACAGAAATTTTTATATTTAGAATACGTCATCATTTCAGCTCGTTGTCTCTTTTTGTTTTTATGCTATCGTAATGACGGACGGACAGACAACCGGTATTTCTATGAACACCTATACCAAAATTTTGTTTGTGTAGTCAATATTAAGTAGCGTTACAAACTTTATTCTGAAATTAATATACTCTTGACAAATTATGTATGTCGAGTATAAAAACTACATTTATAAAATCAAATTTTGAATAGGTAAAAATTTAAAATGAACGGGGTGCGTTAAATGAATACACATTTGTTATAATAAAAAGCCTACATAATAAAAAACTATGCGTGGTATAATAATCACTTGACCAATAATTACTGTGCAAACAATACGACCTACATTTTTGAAAAAAACCTTGACTCAAATAGCGTATATGGATTTTTTTTTTGTATCAACTTCAATACAGCAATAACGGTATTATTGAACAATTTTTAAATCATTTCACTAAAAATCTTTAATAAAATTTATAATTGTATGTTTATATTCGATACATAGACCAGGGTCAATAATTGTTGAAACCAAACAAAAATTATAGTAGGAGGAAACCCATTGGAAACGGAAGAGAATATAACAAAAATGAGAGGAAAAATTATTTACGAGCGATCTGAGGTCGGGAAGTGGAAGGGGATGAGTTTTTAAGATTATCTTGATTTCCGGAAAAATTACAAGTCCTATGGAAAAAAGATAAATGACAAAGTTGTAGGTAATAAAAAAATCTACATAACCTCAAACGCGGGTTAAATTTTACTTGCGTAAAATGACATAATGAGTTCCGTCCTAAATAGTAAAAAACTTTCAAAATTTGTTTATATTGCAATAACTTTGGCAACAATTTATTGATTATCTTAAAAATTTCAGAAAAGATACTCTTAAATAAACTCAATAAGGCGCCGAAATCCGAATTCTAAGAAATCATTTCAGAAAAATGCACATGTTTATTTCAAAAGGAACTTGTGCAAAACATTGCTTCCCCAGTTCGAAGTGATCCGATTTTTAATTTTGAAAAATACATTCTACTCATAAAGAATTATATTTTTAAAATATTTTTTTAAAGTTAAGTCAACATAATTCGTTTAATTGCTTAAAATCGATATATAAAAATTATAATCTCGATGTAACTAGTATATAATATAGTGTAGTATAGATAAGCTTAGGCTAGATGCTTTAATTTTTAAGTTGACTTGCATTATTGTTATGATGAAAGACTTGATAACTTTGATAATAAGTACTCCATCTCCGTTTGTTCGTATGTCGTAATCGCATTATAACTCATAAAAGAAAAGAGATAGCAAGTTAAAATTTTGGTATAATATAACAATAACACCACGGGGTCACAGAGTGTGAAATGCATCAGGATGTTTGTTTGAAAATAACAGGTATATTTTGAGCTTACCATTGCTCCAAGATACCTAAGTTGATTCTTTTAAATCTCGAAACACGAATTTTAATTTTGTATTCACTGTATATGAGGAGTTCTCAAAATTCTTGTTCTAACTGGCCAAAATACATAAGCTAGCAGCAAAGAAAACTATTACTTACAATATACAAGCTAACTCGTAAATTATTTAAACGCGAAAAAATCATACCTGAAACAAAAGAAACATTATATTAGTAAAATTGAATAAAATGCTGAAAATTAAAATTCGAGAAAAACTCTTTGGCAGTTACTAGAGTGCTAACCGATATTTAGCCTTCAAACAGACTGTACTCATTTTCATAGCATGGACGTAGCATGACATATTAAAAATGATAATAATAATGAGTATAATTATAATAAAAAAATAATTGAAGAATTGTAATTTATGTACTTGCAATAATATGTCGTTTTTTATAAATAATTATACATAATTGTATGCTTTAAATACATTTCTATAATCATTCTAAATACTTATTATTTAATTAACTATGTATCGCACATACACACTCGGTAAGTACGCATATTTTAAAACCAAAAGATAATTTATGTCGAGCGTATAACTTAAAATTTTCTGGTCAGAAATTCTGTTGGTCAACGCACACCATTGAACAGCCCTCGAAGAAATTCTTATCAGTAAATCCGATGTTACTGCAGACAAAAATTTTAAGCAAACACATATCATCGGATACGTACAATGAACCCCAACGAATCAATGAACTTTCAAATAGTTTAAATTTATTAATTACTTTTTTAACTAATAGATGGCCTATACCAGACAACATCGTAAGATTTTCGAGTATAGAAATAGTAATTTAATACATAGTACATAAGCCTAGTGGTGAGAGAACCTGCTTTCGAAACATAAAGTACCATTTTCGAAACCGTTAATTAATTTTTAGATAATTTTTTTATTTTCCTAGAGGGAAAATATTTTTCCAAAAACTAAAGAATGGATTTTTTGAGTTTGATCAATCTTATCGTAGAATCACCGTTAAAATTTGTTTTACAAGAAATAGTCTCTAAGAGCTGAAAATTTATTAGTTTTTTAATTAAATTTAATTTAAAGAAAAACTAAAATAATACATAAATCTTTATATTTACTGCATACATCCTGTTTGCAACAAATTTTGAAATCGATTTTTTTTTTTGCTCTAATAAATTTTATTTATTTTCCCTCAGAAAAATAAAAATATAACAAATGTTAAAAAACCAAAAAAAAAACAAAAGACGAAGAAAAAAACACAAGAGATAATTTTTCAATTTTCCATAAAACAAGAAACTTCTGCAGTAAATACTGATTATTATTTTATGTATTTTTCCTAAAAATATTTTAAGAAAATATTTGATGCCATTTATCATTCACATATATTTTTGACAGTCGTGTTTTTTTGGTAAAAACTATTTGTAAACACATTTTTATTTTGTCTGTTCAAATAAAACTTCTTTTAGTTTTATCATATTTTCTTGTTTTTCTCATTTTCTATATTTATATTACATAGTGACTAATATACAAAGTCTGACAGAATATAGGGGGCAAATTTTCAGCAAACAAAAAAGTCAATAATAGGATACTTTCGGTAGTGAAAAATAAAACATGAAATTTGACAAAAATTAAAATGTATGTAGAAATATTTGTAAATATTCTAAATTTAAGTCCTAAAAAAGCACATGATTAATTTATTATTTTAAAGTTAAAATTCCATATTTTTATCATTATATCACGTGACCTAAAACACCAGCTCCCACAACATGACTTCTACATAACTTATCCTGTCGCATGCCATCCTTGAAGCCCCAAAAATCAAGATGCACTTGTCCATCTTGGAATAAATATAACAGGTTCAGGCCAGAAAGATGTATGTAACGAATTTCGTGCTAATAAATCAGCTAACGAACAATTTCAAAAGATGCTGGCTTTCTGATCACTTGTCTCGATAAGATCCTAAAGCACTTGCTTTGGATGGTTATTTCACTGCACCTTAAGTGAGAAGGCATACTTGCCTTCAGGTGTTGGAGTGTTCTAAAGAAGGGTACAGAGGATCAATAGATCTAGATGCAAGAGACGCAGTTGCGGTTCCCTTTTTTTATTTGATCAACTCACAGCGTACTACAAATAATAATAATAATTTATTAGTTTCGAATTAAGTTACATTTCGGTTGTATGAAAATTATTGTTTGATTTTTATTAATTTAAATCAAATCTTTTTCGGATAAAAGCTTCCTCAATTTTTTACCATCTGTTTGTGTCCAGCCCTACTTTCATTCATTTGTCTCTTGCGTTCACTTGGATGTCTCTTAGATCCCCTAACGTTTGTTTTTCCTAGCGGCCTCTTCCATTTTGTAATTTTTAAGTTCATCGTTTGTCTTTATTCTAGATATATTAGACCAGAGTTGATAATTTTTGAAATCAAAAAAAATTATAGTAGGATGATGAAACCCATTGGAAACGGAAGAGAATATAACAAAAATGAAAGGAAAATTTATTTACGGGTGATCTGAGGTCGGGAAATGAAAGGGGTGAGCTTTTAAGGATAAAACAGGGTTTATCTGGTCTATATATCCAACCCATCCCCGCTTTTGTTTTAAAGGAAATTCAAGAGCATCAGCCAGTAAGCTTGAGTTTTTTATGTTTAATTTCACTTTAAATTTTTTGTTTCTTATTTAGCTTTAAGACGCTTCTTTCCATTGTTCTTTGCGCGGTTATTTTATCCAGTTTTTATTATTTTATTTGTGTAGATCCACATTTGACACCCGTATGTAAAGCTTGGCAGTAGCCATGTGTCCATTACGATCTTTTGTCTTTAATTTTATGCTATAGTCTCCTTTCAGAATTATTTTTAGTGTCCAAAACATTTTCCAAACGATGTTAATCGTTCTGCCTATATCTTCTGCTGCCTACAACATCGTTGCTAGTTGACATTTTCGCCAAGATAGACATACTATCCAAGATAGACATTCACCTAGTCTGTTTTCTATCAATGTTGGTCATGACTTATTTGGGTTCATATTCAGCCCGACCTTTCTACTCTCCAAGTTTAAGGTGTGTATCATATGTTCGTTTGCAATTTTTAAATTACGATGTCGCCGAGAAATTAAAAAATATCCTACCTACCAAGAAAGGAAATCTTATTATTGTTCACAATTTAAGAAATAGAGTAATTTTTCAATAAAAAAAATAATAATTTCTTAGTCATTAATCAAATGAAGAAAAATTCGATAAAAACAAAAACTAGGACAAAAACGACACTCAATAAATAATAAAAATTCGAATACTCTTCACTAATAATAATAAATCATTCATAGAAGCTAAATACAATATACATTATTGAAGGTCACACGTGTATCATTTATAATCACATAATAATGTACTATATACATATAATAGGCCACAATATTTAAATTGTCGTAGTAAACGAGTATGTACAACAATGTTTCTAACTAATAGAAATATGTTAGAAATGGTTCGTGGTCGTGCTTATTGTACTATGAACGACAACGAGCTAACATTATTTAATCGTTTTCTTCTAGGTTATTTGTGTGTAGGCACTATTTACTATATTATATTTACTACATTACACTCCCCCCACACTTCTTCAACTTCCTTCTTCTCTTACCAGTTACTTTTATAGAAGACCTATATATTATTGAAATATTATATCTAGAAAATGTATTTTTACATTTTATACGCAAAATAGTTGGAAAACATGGTTTAGATCAAAAAATACAAAAGTCCATCTGATTAGTTAGTGACCAAGAAATGGCCACAGTTGTTGAATGCCTGTAAATAATTGACATCTGCAATCTTTGATAAAACGAATGTTATAATGAATTAGAAAACTGAATGTCATATAGTTGTTATGTGTATATATCTATACAGGTGTTTTTTCTTTCTTCGATGGAATTCACACATTATAGATTTAAACAAATAATGATTAATCAAGTAATTCTAATTAAAGTAATTCAAATGTGTTGATAAGAACTATTTTAAAAAAGAACAACCACTATTTAACGATTGGATGCATAGTTTTTGAGATATCCCATAAAATCCTTTTATTTCTAACGAAATCTTGAAAACTAGCCGCCCATTCTTAAAATAAGTGTTATTTTAAGTTTTCTTTGACTTAAATTCTCCCTTTAAAGTGTTTTTTACCGGAATTTTAAGGTTTTTTTTTTTTTTTAGAGAACTACAAAATATCCCGTGTACTGAACTACCCAGTGGTCACCGTAAGGATATAATACTCAAAGTATATGTTATTAGCTTAATCTATAACTAGAAGTTATTAATCTGTAACTACTGTTTAAATGAATCTAAATTTAAAAATGTTTCACCTCAGTGTATTTCAAGGCGTGACAAGTATCTGTGATAGTAATGCTAAATTTATTCACTGTGGGTACTTCTACACTCCTGTGAATATTACGTAGATACCACGGAGCTTCACTTATTATTCGTAGTATTTTTAATAAAATCGTTGGAGAATTTCTATATTACTGTCACTTGCAGTTCCCCATAGTTGAATGCTATGTTATAAGTCCACACCGGTTTATGAACTGTTTCATATACTACCACTTTATTGTCTAATGATGAATGCTTTGTCCCAAAAAACCAGTACAATTTAAAAAATTACAAATTTAGCTGTTTACTGTGTATACCCAGATATTTTACTTTATTTGCTAGTGGAAAACTAAACAAGTTCATTTTCACAGCCGGGCAGGTTTCTTTCTTTTGTAAATGTTACTTGACCGAATTTCGCCTCGTTGACTTGGAAACGCCATTTATGCAACCAATGTTGTATGGAAAATTCATAAATTAAATACATGAAAAATTACCTTTCTGTATTGGTCAAATTTACTAATATTTAGGTTTGTTTTACAATGCATATTGCTAAAAAATATTTTATAAAAAATATTCTAGAGTGCAAAACAAAGGATACAAAACTGTGCCAACCTTTGCAACAACAAAAGACTTTCATACACATATATTCAAATTTATCCAATAAAAAATCAGAGGCTATTCATCCATTTTCATAAAGGGGAAAATATCAATACCGCCCTATTAAACTAAAATTATAATAGCGACTACATACAAGAGAAATTGTATGATGATCCCTTCTATAAAAAATTCAAAATGGAGATGCTTTTTTTTTTAGTATGCAAATATTCTCAAGGTCTTATAAATTTAATTAAATTATATATTCCACATCGGTTAGCACAAAAAAAATTTATATTGAAATCAAAAAAGTACAGTTGAATAAAAAAAAAATATTTTTTCTGTTTTATTGGTTTTAATTTAATCCAACAAAAAACAACTTTTTCCTCAATGTACTTCCCTTTAGTATTTAGTTTCTTTTTTCGGTATCTGCTGTTTATATACTCGACATACATAGAATACGTCAGAGTATATTTGGTTTATTCTAGTAACGCTAGAAAATATTGACCGCACGATATCCGTACCGTGCTGAAAAGTGTAAATTTTACTAATCTAACGATTTGAGCTAGACACTGGTAGCGTACCTTTTCTGCAAGTTTATGACCCTCCCATTCTCTTGTGTTACGCTCAAATCATCTGATTTGTTAAATTTACATTTTGCAGCACATAATCAACATATCTTTTTAGTTAAACCAAACTGTGGATTTTTTCGTTTAAATATGCTGATATATTTGGTGGAGGTATTTCCTATATCTAAATCTGACGTGCTCGAGTAAATCTAAAAACCTCCGCTTAGGCTCTCCTACCATAGCCTACCCTTTCAGCTTATAAATAATATTGACATAACCTTAAACATTTTTAACAAAAAGAAACGTTTTAATAATAATACGTTGTTTAAATTTATCAAAATGTAAATAAAAAAACATTTTTTACATGAACATGAAGGATTCATTTTTCATCATTTTATGACAAAACAATTATTGTTTATATTTATTTAAATACAATTATTGTTTATATGTAAACAATAAAATAAAATGTATAATAATAAATAATATTTTATGTTATAAAAATTAAATTTAATATAATAATCCGGGAGGTAGCGTTGCATTTGACATGGTTATTTCAGACTGATCAATTTTCGATGTTATTGAAAGTTTATATGAAGTTGATAATCGAATGGCGGTTCAGCAGGCGCACCCAAGGTGGACTAATAATAAAATATATTTCAGGTCGCTTGAAATTAATAATATAGTTTCAATAATGTAGTAAATAAACAAAAATAGTCAGCAGAATATTTTCGGGTGGAATAATTATCAGCTGAATATGGCATTTGATTGCCTAAGATGAAGATTGCATGGCTACTCAGCAAAAATTTTTATCCCTCCCGTTCACCCGCTTGAGCCTACTGACTTTCATAACAGTGTATGACTGCTAGTAAACACATTCAATTCGAACATGAATTAATCGACTTGAAATGATTGTGTAATTTACAACGCTTCCTCCCGTACTATAACTAGATGTTCGTAATTTAATTTTATGAATATAATGACTCAAAACATTTTCGTTTAAGAATTCTAATTAATTTTGAATGTTTATTATTCCTCAGTTACTAACGGTGATTTCAGACAATTATAGACCAAACCAGGTAAGATAAGTACGTTTTTGAGCAGACGATTTCGTATTTTCAATTATATGTATCTATCTATAAATGCATGATTGTATAGCTTTTACTTTCGAACACGTTGTTCGATTTCAATAAAATTTATTTTGACAGATTTATCAAATGTTTCCATATTTTATATGATAATCAATATCTTAGTAAATTACCTAAAAAATTTTGTTCTTGATATTTAAAAGGCATCGACTCATTCAAACGATTGTCTCAAATAATAACTACGCGCCCAAAATGGCTGAAATCTAAGTGATTAACAGTAAAAACACGCGCAACTACACTCACTAGCTTTTATTGACAAGTGATGCTATCTTCACGTTGAGATCGGAAACTTTTCAGGACACAATTGTATATTTGTTCTGCTGTTACTTTCAAACACATTGTTCAATTTCAATAAAATTTTGACACTATATCATATTCGGGAAAATTTTATCTTATTCTTGGAATCAAGAAATTTATGCGTGCTAGTATGATGATATTTTGAAACGGCATAATAAGCGAATTTTTTTTTATTATACTCTTTAGAAAAAGTCTCAAAAAATACATCCAATGAATCTTCTAAGCACATTGAACCAATTTTATGTTTTAGAAGCTGAATTAAACTCATCCATATGTTTCAATATTTTGTATGATGATCAATATCTATTATATTAAATACCTATTTTTTATTTCTTAATATTTTAATGTGACTAGATGATATAGTCTTTATATGAATAATTAATTAATTAAATAAATGAATATTATATTAATAATAAAAGGTTAAACACATTAACTTGTTATAGTGGTGTTATTTAGCATATAAAAGTGTGTTTTTCCCAACTAAAAGCTACGTAAATTAATAACTTTATATATATATTTAAAGAGAAAGAGGGGGGAAGAGAGAGAGAGAGAGTTTTTGGAAAAGTCTGGACATTTTTCTGTATTTTTATAATGTCTGCACAGTAGTCATGATAAGATTTGTACGATTAAGTATACTCTCTAAAGGTGATTTTTTGATATTTATTCAAATTCAGATGAAAAATAATACAAAAAGTTACAGTGTATTTGAAATATATTATAAAAAGATAAGCTTTCACTAAATTTTGTTATTAAAAACTTGGTTATTTTCACATAACCTCAAAATTTATGTGAAAAAAAAAAGTGGAAATATAAAAGTTGTAGATCTTTCTATTACCTACAACATTTAACTTTTTCCATAGGACTTGTAGTTTTTCCGTGTTTATACCCTTAAAAAACTCACCCTGTTCCACTTCCCGACAACAGATCGCAAATTATTTTTCAAAATAAATTAATTATTTTTCCTTTCATTTCCGATGGGTTTCATCCTACTGTAATTTAGTTTTTTTTTCCAATGTTTTTCCACGTTGTTGGGAATAAATTTTCTTTTTCACTTCCGTCTTACCTTCTTCTTTTTCTTCACTTGATTTTCTCATAATAAAATTCTTCTATTATTAAATCTAAATAATATTGACGCACATTTATTTAATACATCAAATAATAATTTTATATATATATATAGAATAAGTATTCTACAAAATTAAATTTCGTATATATAATAATAATAATTGTAGAGTATTTGAATGAATTTATGTATATAAATAACCTTGATCCATGATCCTTTTTGGATTGTTGTATTATAAATTAATTAACAAATAAAATGTTTTCAACCATTACTAATTAATTTATTTGTATGTATATATGAATATAATATACATTTTTCTCTTCATAACATACGTGTGTATTAATTAATTAATTAATTATATTTTATAAAGTGTTAATTCAATTAATTTGTTCTTATACCCATACAAAGTTTGGAAATCGGCCCTAGACTGGGCCATTACTGAGCCAACAATGTCGATTAATGGATCAGCAATGGCAATTTTCAATGGCCGATAAACGGTTTACAGATGAAATGATAACGTCGGCCCATTGATGGCAAGCAGCTATGGGCCAGATATGTTTTCAACTATCGGCCCATTGATAGCAAACATCAATGGACCAGACATCTTCTGAATTATCGGCCCATTGATGGTAATTTTCAATGGCCGATAAACGGTTTACAGCTGAAATGATAACGTCGGCCCATTGATGGCATGCAGCAATGGGCCAGATATGTTTTCAACTATCGGCCCATTGATAGCAAACATCAATGGACCAGACATCTTCTGAATTATCGGCCTATTGATGGTAATTTTCAATGGCCGATAAACGGTTTACAGCTGAAATGATAACGTCGGCCCATTGATGGCAAGCAGCAATGGGCCAGATATGTTTTCAACTATCGGCCCATTGACGGCAAACAGCAATGGGCCAAACATTATTTTAAGTATCTAAAAATTATTATAATTGATTACTAACACTTCATTTCTCAGTTTAAAGTTATTATTATTATTATTGATAAAATATTAGTTTTATAAAATTTATGTCGTAATTATAATTTTAAAAAGTATTGTAATAATATTGTTTATTATAAAGATAAGGATCTTTGTTTTCGGCCCTGTTCTCGATCGCCTTGTCCTAACAACCAGCGCCCAACTTTTCCAGCAAAATTTTTGCAATCGGCACAGTTACCAATTTTTGCTTTTACTACATCTGCAAAAAAAAAAAAAAAGAAGAAGTAATTTAATAAATTAAAAAACACAATTATACAAAAATCATTAGTGAAGTGTAAGTGTATTTATTATTTTTCATACCTTCCATACACTTAAATACTTCTGTTGCGCTGAAGTTCAGTTTTCCTAAGCCTTTTATTTTTTTTCCAGTACCCGAGCAATGCTTTTCAATATTTTTGGACATGAAAGCAGATGCCATTTTACTTGTGCATCCTTTCGCTGTTTTTTCGCCAAAAATTTTGATCCGAAAAAATGTAAGCTACAAATAATTATAATAATCAATCAATCTAAACTCAATTTCAACGTTAATATAATAAAATAATATAACAATGTGTATAATGTTTACCAATGCCTCTCGTTTTGATGGTTTATTCTTCAATTCATCATCGAAATTTTGAAATTCTTCAATATTTTTCAATGGAAGTTCCTCATCCAAAGTTTCGATCGCATTTGAAGCACTTAGTTGAGGGTCTGTAGCTACTTTATTAGCAATCAATGTGTTTTTGATTTTATCTACGGATTTTTTCAAGTCGTACTGCGAGCTTTTTTTTTCATTCGCTAGATAACGCTGAAGTAACGCAGTTTGTTCATTCAATTTAGCGGTTATGAACTCTTTCAAGGATTCTATAAATATATAAATTCATTTCAGCAAATTCTAACAACTAAAATAATTATTGTTTAAATAAAAATCAATTTACCTAAGTCAATAACTTCGCTCATTTCAGGATTCGTGCTCACTGTAACACTCGATATATCTTCAGTAAAATCAATTTTATTACTCATGAAATAAAGTTTTTTTCAATCATCTAAAATATCTTACATCGACATTTTTATGAACAACTGAGAATACTTATCATCATCTTGCTGTTCATTTTTTGTTTTTTTTGATTTATTCTCCTCCACGGAATTAGTTGAACCGTCATCGAACATTTGGGGTATTTTATTCATTTCATTGAAAACAGCTGCATCAGACATCACCAATGGCTTTGCAATTCTGCTGGACTCGTCAGTACTTTTAATGTTACTTGATGTAAAAGAACGTTTTAAACGTCTTTTTGCTTGCGAGTAATTTTTCAATAACAATTAAAAAAATCGTAGTTATATTTTCCTATTCAAATCTTTAATTATTTTTCTAATAAAATGATACATATGTAATTTCCTGCATAAGAAATAATTTCTACTGGATATTTTTTCCATGTGTCTTTAGCATCTCGCAGTTCTTGGACATACTTGTCGAGCTTGTGATAATTATCAGGGTCTGGGTAATATGAATGAACTTCTTCACCCTCCCATGTGAGCCAGCTTGACGGTACTAAATCAACTTCTCTTTGTCCATCACTTGGTTTTGGCAGAAATTCCACAACAGCATAAATCTCATTTATTTCACCATCTATAAATACGTATTAATTATAGTAATTAAATAGTTAAAAATGAATCTTTTTTGTTTTTACATTCACAGACATCGAATAATTTTTTAATTTCTGTAAAATAATTGCAATTATTAGGTACCTGTGTACCTAATACCTGATTTTAATATAACTATACCTGATTTTAATATAACTAACTACCAGTATTAAAATTATTTTTTACAATTGACTTACTTTTTTTACTTCATTCAACAGATGAGGTTTTATTTTAACACTTTCTAGTAATTATAACCAAAATTAAGTATTAATTTTATTATAATTTTCAATATGGAGACAAAAGAATATATTCACGCACGAACTGGTCACTTACGATGTCACAAATAAAGTGTAATAGAAGACACATACACACACATATGCTTGAGACATTGTGACTGTAACATTAATTGGTAAATATAACCTATAAAATGAGATACGTAAATGAAACTTATGACGCTCTGAAAACCGAGAAACAAAATTTATTGGTCATGCGCAAATGACTCATAGATTTGATTGTCGGCTGATGAACGGCTGTTGATCGCTTGTTATCTTTATGTACGAATGAATGGCTAATGACAGTTAACCAGATATGGCCCATTAAAAATTTCCAAGGATTGGCCGAGCGTTTGTCGCCTAATATCGGCCGATGGACGGCTGTTGATCGCTTGTTATCTTTATGTACGAATGAATGGCTAATGACAGTTAACCAGATATGGCCCATTAAAAATTTCCAAGGATTGGCCGAGCGTTTGTCGCCTAATATCGGCCGATGAACGGCTGTTGATCGCTTGTTATCTTTATGTACGAATGAATGGCTAATGACAGTTAACCAGATATGGCCCATTAAAAATTTCCAAGGATTGGCCGAGCGTTTGTCGCCTAATATCGGCCGATGCACGGCTGTTGATCGCTTGTTATCTTTATGTACGAATGAATGGCTAATGACAGTTAACCAGATATGGCCCATTAAAAATTTTCAAGGATTGGCCGAGCATTTGTCGCCTAATATCGGCCGATGCACGGCTGTTGATCGCTTGTTATCTTTATGTACGAATGAATGGCTAATAACAGTTAACCAGATATGGCCCATTAAAAATTTCCAAGGATTGGCCGAGCGTTTGTCGCCTAATATCGGCCGATGAACGGCTGTTGATCGCTTGTTATCTTTATGTACGAATGAATGGCTAATGACAGTTAACCAGATATGGCCCATTAAAAATTTCCAAGGATTGGCCGAGCGTTTGTCGCCTAATATCGGCCGATGCACGGCTGTTGATCGCTTGTTATCTTTATGTACGAATGAATGGCTAATGACAGTTAACCAGATATGGCCCATTAAAAATTTTCAAGGATTTGCCGAGCGTTTGTCGCCCAATATCGGCCGATGCACGGCTGTTGATCGCTTGTTATCTTTATGTACGAATGAATGGCTAATAACAGTTAACCAGATATGGCCCATTAAAAATTTCCAGGGATTGGCCGAGCGTTTGTCGCCTAATATCGGCCGATATATGGCTCTGTCGCCATTAACGGCACCTTTGTATGGGTATTCAAAGATTGTGTAAATTCATTAAATGTCAAGTTCTTGTTGTAATTTAATTTTTTTTTTTAAATAATATTTAATCGTTTGGGATTTTTTTGTTTTCATTAAAACTATTATTAAAAAATAATAAAAAATTTAATGAAATAAAGTTACTTTGATTATAGTTAAATTTAAGTTAGATATAGTAGCTTTGACATAAAAGTGTAAAAGCATTTTAATTGGGAAATAGTACCGGGGCCGTGTTTTTATCTACCGATAGAAGAAGTTACTTCTCTAAAATGAATATTTAAATTTACATGATATTGTTTCATTAATTACTTGTTGTAATTGTTTTTAAATAAAATACCATCTGTTGTAATATATACAAAAAATCTCAGATTTTTCCATGCAACGCGACAGGAATATTTAATTTTAAATTGATATCAAATAATCAGAGAAAATTAATATAAAAAAAAAAATATTTATTTACAAGTTCACTTCTCCCCTTTGGATAAAAATTCCAAAAACCCTTTTTTCGATACAAGCTAGGAAGATGTGGTTTTTTTGTAATCGATTTTTAATTTCTCGGAATAATATTAAAGCGACATTTAATCCCGAGATATTATTTTAAATATTATTAAAGAGAAGAATTTATTGGATTTTTCCAATAAATTTCGATTTTTTGCCCCAATTTTCGAGATCAAACATAGTTTAAATTTTATAAATACGTATGTCGACTACAAAGTAGTCATCATCATTATGAACTAGCTAGTCGTAATGATTCTCTGACAAGATGTTACTCGTTCCTAATTTGGTGACGGTTTGCAAACCGCTAATGCATACTGATGATGATCATTTTGTAGTCGTTATACGAATTAAATTGTAAAATATGGTATTTATAAAATTTAAAATATTTTTGATCTAGAAAATTGGGGCAAAAAATCGAAATTTATTCAGAGATATTATACTAAAAACTCATTGAAAATAAAATAAGTAATTAAAAAACAAATTTTTTAAAACAAGATTTTATAGAATATTTGAATTGTATTAAAATGAATATGATTCCTCCTTCATGGAGTATCTTGCGCGCTATAAATCTTTTAATCCTTTCCATAAAGTTTTATTTTCATTTTAGTACAATTTAAATTAAATACTGTATAAAAGCTTGTTTTTAAAAATTTATTTTTATATACGATACACTCTGCCTTCTAGTAATGCCAATTTCGTCAAGAACATTCATTGGTATAAAACGATTATAAAATCATTAGCAAAAAAAATTAAGAAATAGTATCTGATTTTCATGATGTCTTTGATGATAAAATCAATCGATAACCATAAATAATTTACATATTTACAAAAAAAAAAAATGTTTTATTTCAAATTAACAAACAATCTTAACCAAACATGGTAAATAATAAAAAACAATTAAAAACAATCAAATTGTAAAAATAGCAACAAATCAGTTTTGTTTTGTTTGTTTTTTTTTTATAAATAAAAATAAGACTTGTTTTGATTTCATATTAAAAAGAATGTCATAAACTGAGTGATCAAAGTTTTGAATGATACAGATTGCGTAGGACTTTTGAAAATTTCTATATTATTAATAGGGTAGTTTTATATTTTTTGTGAAAAGTTTTTCAAAATATTGATTTCTTAGTAAAAAGTCATAAACAAATAAATAAATTTTCAAAATAAAAAAGAATCCTTGCCATAAAATTACATTAAAATTTTAACCTTTTTTTATTCCTGTAATAACGCTGTCTATCATTTTAGTGACGCAATATCGGTATATAATGTTGAAAATACTGGTATAAAAAAACACTGGGAAAATTTTGTATTACTTATTAAGATACTGTTGATAGATTGAACTAACAAAGAGAACTTTTAATTTATACCAAAATGACGTCACGCCATGAGAGTTTAATGTTTTAGGTCATATGAAATAAAGTTAAAAATATCGAATTTTAAGATAATAAATTCATCATGTACTTTTATGACTCAAATTTAAGAACATTTGAGAAAATATTTCTACATAAATTTTAATATTTACCCAGTTTTATGCATTATTTTTCACTACCGAATGTACCCGATAATCTTATATTATTCTTTCAGATGGTGGAAAAGGAGAAGGCACATTAATGGCAATTAAGATTTGAATTAAGCCCCCTCCCCATTTATTACAGTCAAAGTGAAGTCTTATCTAAACTGTCATACGCGAATAATGCCAAGGAGACAGCCCCTAAACTTTTAACGGTTTAACAAAGTGTAAACTGTATTTACACGTCCTCGTTAACCTTAGTGACGTTTGGTGACAGTGGTAGCTCTGTCGACCGTCACATCACATAGAAATAAACACAAAAGCTGGCCTCTTTTTACTTTTTCTCCAGACCATGTTATATTAATTGATAACGATTGTGCAAAGGCCGCATAATGGAAGCATGCATAGAAAAAAAGCAGAATTTTTGGAAGCTTTTGTTCAAAAAATGGGATGAAATTTCTCTTAAAACTATGCTATTTCTGTAACACGAAACAACGAATACGAAAATGATTGTGTTGCAAACTTAAATACACAGATAAATACATCAATATAGACAATCGAAATTCTAAATTGTATTAAGAATATTATTAAAGAGAACTCTAGGATTTTTCGAGTGAATTTCGATCTTTTGCCTCAATTTCCTAAACCAAAATATTTTATCTATACGTATTTCGACTACAAAGTAGCAAACGACTACACAGTAGCAAAGGACTATAAAGTAGCAAACCAAAAGCGTACAAACCGTCACAAAATTGACGAGTTACATCTCCTCGTAGAATCATTACGACTAGCTAATTCATACTGATGATAACTACTAAATTGCCGAAATACGTATTGTAATAAAATATAAAACATTTGGATCTAGGAAATTGGGGCAGTCGAAATTTATTAAGCATATCCCTCTTAATAATTACTACACATCTTGTATTCGTCAAGGGCATTCCGATGGCGATCTTCGAAATACATTTTAGTATACACTATTTTGAGTAAATTTCGATTTTTTACCCTAATTTCCTAGATCACTACAAAGTAGTCATCATCAGTATGAATTAGCTAGTTGTATTGATTCTCTGAGGAGATGTTACTCGTTGCTATTTTGGTGAAAAATCGAAATTTATTCGAAAAATCCTTGAGTTTTCTTTAATAATGCTCAAAAAAAAAATATACCACTTTGTACAAACGCAATTCAAAAACAAACTAAAATTAAAAATCCTATCTATAAAAAAACGTCGATTGTTTGACTTCAATTTTTATAAATATTATATTATTGTGTACCTTTTACATAAATGAAGAAGTAGATAGATATTTGTTGCTGATTTTATGTCCATTTATGGCTACAAAATGTTATTTATAATTAAATTGTGTCTTTGTGTGTGCAAAAATATCAAGACAAGTTTTTTTTTTATTATTATAAAATATGTTTGTTTTATTTTTTTGCTTCTGTATTTAAAAAAAAAATTTTTTGCATTTGACGAGTTAAGAAAGAATCATTTGTTTTATATATGTGACCGTTACAAGTATAAATTTAGTCAAATGTATGAAATCACTAGTTAATGTGTATGCAATCGAGAAAAATTATTAAGAGTAAATATACATAAATAATTGTGGAAATGGTTTAACTAGATAATTTATAGATTCACTTTAACTAAAAAAATAATGAAAACTATTAACTTTGTCTAATTTGACTTCAAAATTTTTTTAAAAATTATGAGTACATTTACGACTTATAAAGTCATTATCAAGTAATGAATAAATTATTCTTTTATTTTAGAAATATGTAGGGAAAGTAGGTAAGATTATTGGGGATGAACAAACTGTGGGTGGAGTTGATACATATTTTTTCTTATTTTTGTAATAAAGAGGAGATCTATTTGATTAATTAAAATTGTAAAATTTGGATTATTATTTAATTAATTGATCTCCAGGGCTTCAAACAAATTTAATTTTTGGCTTTGTCGCAAGCATCTAACACCTCCGGCTTGTGTTCACTATCAATTTTATGACCTGTATTGGTATGATGAATGTACAAATTAGATGAAGTTTTATAGCTGTTTATGTGCTTTTTGTACCTGGTTGGAAATGATCTACCTAACTGACCAACATAAGCGACATTGCATTCCGGGCATAACAATCTATATACACCACTTTAATTAGGGATGGGATTTTTTCCTAAGCATTAAAAATTGATTTGCCTAAATTACCATTATTATTTCCAATTTGTTGTGAGATATTGCCTACATGTGGAGGAGATACATCAGAATTTTTTGTTTTGGATGAAATTTGTGGGAATACTTGATTTTGCATGGCTTGTATTCCTTCTTTATTAATGAGATTTCTTAAATAAAAGAATAATTATTTATTTCTTGATAATGACTTTAAAAGTTGAAAGTGTATTCGTAATTTTTAAAACATTTTAAAGTGAAAATTAGACAAAGTTCAAAGTTTCCATTTTTTAAAAAAAAATGCTATCAAGTTGTTGTACGAATGCTTAATTTCATAAAATAGTCATTAATGGAATACAATCAGCGATAAAATCGATAAGCATCTCTGCAATTAATAAAATAAGTATCCTTATTTAAGTATACACATCGAATATTTAATACTTGCCACGTGTTTGGACGTCCAAGAAAGCGAAATTGTAACAGAATCGAATACACTTAATATGAAAATATATGAAATAATTAAAAGTATTGTAAACAATTAGCAATAGCTTTGAGATTTACAGTGTCTGGAATTTGTTTTTGTTCTAAAGCATTGTTATATTACTCCCGATTCCATAAATGGAAGTCGAATTATACACAAGCAATGCTTCGTAATGCATTTTTAATAAAATAGAGAATTTGCTTTAAATTATGGACAAAAGCAACCGTAGATAAGTTTCGTGTTTAATCTTGTCACCGTGTACTTTGATAGATATTTTTTGTTCCAATATTTGTATTAAATATAATATTTGTTCCAATTATTACCATTTTATTGCAAAATTAAACGATCTTCGTTCTTAATTGTCTATAAGTCCAAGAAGTTTCAAACAGATGCCACTGTAATCTACATTTTAACCTAACGATTTTCGTACTTAATTGTCTATAAATGTCATAAGTTTCTTACAGATTGCAGTGTTTATACTTTTGATCCAAGTTGGGCAGATGATGCGAAATTTTCACACTGTGTGAAATTTGGTAGAAGTTAAAAGAGATTATTTTTTCAGCAACTTTAGAGAAATGGGGAAACAATTTTACTTTTAGGAATTTTATATTTTATAAAAATCAATTATTTGGAACCGGAAATACATATTTTGAGAGCCTCTAAATCCAAAAAAGTTTCACAAATTGGTGGTGACATGTTTGGCAGTGATATCGTATCGAAAGTTTTATCCAAAATTCTTGATATTATCTTCAAATTACCTCCAGTTATACCACGAAGCTTTTAATGAAAATCAGACTACCGAATGACCATTTTATTGAATTTTGTACAGAACATTTTAAGCACTACAACAAAACTTGACTGGGTCTGCTAGTTTATATATAGAATTTAATATCCGTTTTGTATAAAAAAAAAAAAAAAAAACATTTTCATACATTTATTAAATTTTAACAAAAGGAAAATATATAAAATAACAAAAAAAATATTGAAACTGAAAAAATCAATGATATTATTATGGAAAAAAAAAATTGTAATAATTTTAAAATGCATGTAGTAACTACTATCTAGTTTGTGTTCACAATATCTATATACAAACATATGTATGCATATTTATTAATGGTGATTGTATGAAGGTAAAAAAAAAAAAATATAATAATGTCTCACGAAACACGATTATTGTATTATGTACTTTAAATACTTACACGCATTGTAGAATATATATTTATGTACTACTATGTACACTTACAAATGAAGCTGGCAGAGCAAAGTATTCAAAATTGAGATTTAAATATACTTAAAATTAGGTGCTCAAATTTTTAATTCAGATATGAGTCATTATATGATGCACTACTGTCGTGATATCACGTTGGTAGAGCAATGTGAAAAAAGAAAACATTTAGAATGTAATGTAAGTAGCAGAATTAGGTACGTTTTACCGCTATGTCACACTACAAACTTTTTTCCACATAGACACTACAGACTACAGACTTTCTATTGAGTATGTAGAATGCCACACTAGAGTTTCAACGTGCGTTGAAACGAACGGACGTCAGTTTTAGTACACGTCGAACGAAGCTTTCAATAAAATTAAAATTAAAGTTTGACACACTAGGATTTGATTGTATTTCACACTTAGATATTTTTAATTTATTTACAGTTATATTTATAATTATAATTGTATTAGTTTCATCTTGTTAAATTTGTGTATTATGTAAATAAATTGTAATTCCAGGTTTGGTTGTATGTAAGTAAGATCCTGTATATTTACAGGATATGTTTTTGAAATATTTTATAAATAGAGGATGTGCCATCATGCATTAAACATAAGTAATTTTAAAAAGCTAACATTTTTTATATACTCATTAGAAAGATGCGGTTTTTTTTTTTTTGGCAATCGATGTGAAATAAAATAGGAAAACTTCCGTTTTTATTGCATTTCCACTTTTGGAGAAAATCTCCAAAAATATCAACTTTTTTTCTATAATTACTAGAAAGATGCGGTTTTTTGCAATCAATGTATTCCATTCGGAGAAATCACCTTTTAGGAAGTTTTTTGTCTACATTTTTTTAAATTTTTCCAATAAGTAGAAAAATCATCGCTAGTAGAATAATGTGAAAAAATAACATTTATGAAATAATTTCAGTACCATAATTAGGTGCTTTTATGGTGTGACCTTCAATAAATCAATCAAAATTACCAAAGAAATCTGTTCAATATGAATCGCTGAAGAAAAGTATCAAGTAAGCATGTCCTTATTTTAGTCCTTAAAATATATAATTATAGATGTAATTTCAAGCTTTCCTTACGGGCTATCGCGGCAGCCGTGCATTTTTATGACTCAATTTTTTTAATTAAAACCTTGTGCACCAAACAAGCCTCTAATTTTCAGTTATTTAATTTTGAATACTTTTTTTTGTTATTTCAAGAAGTCACTACGAGCTTTACACTTTGTAAGCAATGATTGCATCAGTACAGAATTTTGATTAAATTAATTTATTGAATGCAAATCATTATGGCACCTAATTCTGATACTTACATTATATTATAAATGTTATTTTTTCACAATGCTCTGCAAGCGCGATTTCACGGCTGCAGTGCATCATAATGACTTAAATTTTTTCATTAAAAATTTGAGCACCTAATTTAATTTTTTATCACTAAATTTTAAGCATATTTAAGTTCTATTTAAAAACTTTTGCTCTGCTAACTTGAGTAGTATATTATGTACTTGTATGACAGACAACACGCTTACATGAATAATGAATCAATATTATGTAAAAAAACGTACATAAAAATGATGATAAAATTATTACTATTATTATCGATATTATAAATTTTTATATTCAAACTGAAACACGAATAAAATAAAATAATGCATATTAATATTATTGCTGTTAGAGGCTCAGCATAATTGAGCCACACAAGAATTTCTCGAATACGAATGTTGAAATTTGTTTAAACGATTAATGCCAATTTATTTTATACCCGAAATCATATTCTAGTATAACATTTTCGTCATAATAAATTGAAGAAAAAAAAATGGTTGCATATACATTTATGTATGCGCGTCAGACGTTATACTTCTTTGTTATAATAAAATAATAAAAGCAGTGGAGAAGGATAGTCAGCGGAGTCAATAAAGCTCAGTTTAAATTTGAAAAATTAAATAAATAAATATCAATATTCTTACATTAAGTGTAACATAAATCATAACAACAGCTTCAACCTGTGAATTTTGTGTGACGGTGATTCGCGCGCATCTTAAAATTTCACTCGTATTTTATAACGCGCCTAGAGAGGTATAACTTCAAAAATGAATTTAGGGGTATCCCTAAGGTAATTGACAACAAGAGTATTTCAGGCTTTGTTAGACATTGGCAGCGTGTTAAATTTTTTAGTCTTTCGATATATCAAAAATTGGCAGATATTTTGGCATACATTTTCCATTACATCAAATTTGATCCAAATGTTCTAATATTAATAATAGATAGAACAATATATATTTTGGCTAGTAGAAGGACTCTTTGAAGCCCATTCGATGATTACCGCATCTGCAAAACTGAATATTTATTAGAAAAAAATTCTAGTTGGAGCAACTTCATCTATTGCAGTACAAATTAGAGTCTGTTTTATGCCCAATCTGTCTAAATAGTTTCGATTATCGTGGAAAGGGAAATTTCTGAGAAAATAGTTTCAGTAAAATCATTCCAGCCATTTTTATAAAGATAAAATTCTAAAATAACAAAAAGACAAAAATATTCATATTCGTAATAATTATTGTTTTCTCTGAAGTTATACTTCTTTAGAAGCGTTAGGAAAAAAAATTGATCAGGGTGAAATTTTAAGATGCCCACGGATCACCGTTACACAAAATTCGCAGATTGAAGCTCTTGTTATAATTTATGGTTACACTTAATATAAGAAAATATATATTTATTAAATTTTTCAAATTTAAACGGAGCTTTATTGATTGTGTTGACTGGCCTTCTGCAGTCCTTTTATTATTTTTATTGTAATTAATTATTTTCATGCAATTAAGGCTAAAAAAGAGGCGTATAGCATTAGGAATGCTACAAGGACACGGCTAGTCTGGTAAAAAGAGTAAAATTAAATGAAGATTAACAAAAAAAAATTAAATAATGTTTTCACGAATATAATTTTCAATTAGACAAATAACCAGAATGTCTGTGAATATAAAGCCTGCAGCAAAAAACATTATGTATAACACAAAATGTAAGATAAACAAGACACACAAAGTAAAGATGTTTTTTTGTCGCAATATAATAATTATTATTATTATAAAATACATTAACAATTATAAGAGATCTCTTATATTATAATATCTCTAGACTAGAGAGCATACAACATACTACACTAAAATATCTAACAGTAATCCCTTGAAATTTAAAATACATATATATATACATATTTTTACTTATAAAGTAAAAGTTGTTGTTTGGAACGTCAAAACAATAAACATTAAAATCCTCAAATGCTTTTAACTAAAGTGAAAATCTATTTTCTTTATTATTTTATATGTGTTTTTTTTTTTCGTGTAATCTTTTATATTTACAAAGAAAATATTGAAAATCTTAAAAGAGTAGATGGTGTTATTCATATCCTATCATTATTAAGCCACGTTCACATGTGTAACGTAACATGTTATGTCGTACGAAACCAATAGATTGTAGGTGTTGCAATGTGTTGCATAGCATTCCATCTGTTTACCAAGCAAAGTATCTTTACTATAAAGTATTTGTTTATTGTGACTGAAGAAAACTTCAAGGATTTATATTTTGCATAATTCCACTATTTAAATAGTGGAATTATGCAAAATATAAATCCTTGAAGTTTTCTTCAGTCATTATCATGGAGTTCCACAAAGTAAAGCTCTCTTCAATAAAGTATTTGTTTATGTTGATAAATTATATGGAAATATTAAAATACAATTAAAATAAAAATGAATAATGTTTACGTCTTATCTTTGCAAATGTTGCGTTATTGAGTCCACACTATTCGTAACGTTACATAGTAACATCTTTTGATGCGATTAAAATTTACAGATAATTTGTGGGAAGCGATATAAAATCGTCGCGTATCGATTTTTGTTACACGACAATGTTACGCGTTCACGTCAATACAATGTTTGCTGTTATGTTAAACGTGAATGTTGCACGTGTTTACGCTGGCTTAAGGACCAATAAATATTAATCATGATCAATAAATATTAATTATTAACTTTATATGAAAATAGTGGATTCAATTCAAGTGTCTGAAAACACTAGACTAAGATAGACTAAGAAAATCTAATTTTTCGCGAAGTACCTCGTATTTTCGATATAACACAATAGTATGACGACATAACTTTAAACACATAAATTTTGAATATGGAGGTTATACAAGCTTTTCAAAATCTAGACTGGTATTCGACATATATATTAGTGGATTGGAAAGGATACAAGAAAAAAAAAACTACTTATACAAAAAAAGAATAGAAACAAAATTAAACATTTTTTAATGATTACTTTTGTACAAGGTGATTATGAAAACACGAAGAAAATACCTTAATTAGGCAATAAGAAAGAATTTTTAAGGGGTTTATTTCAAAAAAATACATCTATTCCTAAAGGTTCCTTTCTTTCTGTTCATTAAATAGCATTTCAGAAATAGTTTATCAAGCCTTGTGAAAAAGATAAATATTAGCTGAATCATAATAATAATAAAAGCCATAGTCAACCCTCTGGTTGAACAGAAGCCTCCCCTAATAGTTCTCTCCAAACTTCAGTCTTGCGCGTCGATTGATCACTTGCAAATTCCACAATCTCATCACTCAAACGTTTATCCTGGCATCCAATTCTCCTTTTACAATTATACTGAAAGTCCAAAGGTCTCCTCTCATAGACGGCACATGCCCAACCCAACTCGACGTAACAAGACTAATTTTTCATATCCCAAGATAGAACTCTTTGAGATTTTTTTGTATTCAGCAAGCTTCGTTCTAGTTCAACTTGACATAAGCGGAGTTTTATATAATCTTTTTTTGTTAATGGCGATACCCGAGCGGCGTAAGTTAAAACTGGTAGCATACAGAGTGATTTTAAAAATTATCGGGATGCAAGCCTTGAATATGTATTTTAAAGACGACAACTTGTTCCACACTTTTTGGAATTCTGGCCTAATTGTTTTGGATCGTTATTTTTCCGAGGTATTTATATTGGTGCACATATTCAAAAGCGGCTCCATTTAAGTATCTATCGAAATCATTTTGCTATTTGCAGAAAGAGTTTAATTGATTGACCATAGTGTGTAAGTCCTTTTGGTTATCTGAGAGTAAAGCCACATCATCTGCAAAAAGTAGATTGGAGAGCCAGGCACCGAGATCTCCAAACCGAGATTTACAATCCCATTGCAATCCACAGTTTGTATTGTAAAACTGTATTAAATAGTTTTTGTAAAAGCTGAATTTTAGCTAATATTTGGCTAACAAACACATATAGGTTATAACAATACATATTATTATTTTACATGTATACATATATAACTGTATAGATTGGATATTTATAGTATTTTATAAATGCTAATTAAAAATAGTCCAAACAATGAAATTGAATCATATGTATCTAAACAATTAACTCTGTTGTTATATTCTACTAGTTAAAACTTAAATTACATTGATTTTACACAAAAACTTTGTTAAACAATTTTTAATAATCACTCCAAATCACCCTATAAATAAATATTTGCAAAAAATAAACTGAAAAAAATACGGAAAAAAAAAGCCGACGGCATTGAAAAAATTTAATCTTATAAATTTTAAATTATATAAAAAAGCAAATAAAAAAAATTTTGTCTATATATAAAAGATAGTTTTTTTTTTTTTTTTAAACACAAACCTGAAAATCCTCTTGCCCAATGTTGTGCTTGGGTACCCTGTATTATAGCCGTCACAGACATCATTGGTTTCTCTTTCTTCAACATTTTGATTTCTTTTTACGTATAATTTTTTAATTTTTTATATACACCTTTTTTATTATCGTAATTTTATAATTTATAATAAAATATCACAGACGAATATATCACAATTAATATAATAATTTTTTTATTAATTATTAAGTTTCACTCACAACAGTTTTCACGAAATTTTTTTAAATTTTTGAAAACTTAAAATTTATATTCACAGAATTAAATTTTTTAATGTTGCGTTTTCGTTTTTTTTTATTTTTTACGTTAAATTAACGTTATTTGATGTAAACATTGTAAATGTCATTTGATTTTGTTTTTTATAACATATTTTAATATACCTTTATATTTAAAATTAAATTATTAATATAAAAAAAAATATGCAAGATTCTTTGAAACATTTTTATAGGTTAAATACTTTAAATGGATTTTTAGAAGTCAGTGGTGGCACTAAACAATATATGGACGTCGGCAACATCAACTTTTCGAAGCCTCTTTAATTTTCCAGTCAAAAAGAAAATTATTCCTTTGAAACATTGCTATTGGTTGAAAGATCGCACAAACTAAATTTTGGTATAGGCGTTCATAAAAACACGTAAAGAGCCCGTTTCCGGTTGTCCGCGCCCGCCGGTCTTCACGATGGCTCAAAAATAAAAAGAGATAACGAGCTAAAATTTTTGGTGACGTATTCCTAACATAATAAGTGAGTTTAACTTCGTTAATAAGCAAAATCGATCCATGGAGTCTAATGGATTCTTGACCCATATTTTTAACTATAAAAGAAAAATTAGAATACAAAAAATTTTAATTTATTTGAAATAAACAACTTTTGTTTGAAAAGTTTTACAGTAAAATGTTAGGAGTCGCCACAAATTGAAACTCAAATTTAGCTAATTTTCACATATTGGTATTTACAATGCATATTTTTATACAAATATAAAAACTGTATAGACTGAATATTTATAGTATTATATGAATGCTTATTAAAACTAGTCCAAAATATGATATTCAATCATATGCCGAGCATCTAAACAATTAACTCTGGTAGTTGTTATTTTCACTTGATTTTCTTTTTATCGCGTCAATGCAAATAGTTTTTCTTGGTGCATCGTGCTTTCCAGTACAATAGGCCTAAAAAAAGTTTTATGGGTGAATTTTATCCTTATAATAATATAAAGTTTCTTTCAGCAGTTTCTGGCTGAATGGGGAATTGGGAACATGGTTTTGATTATATAAACAATTGGATATAATTTTTTTTACTGAATAAGGTGATTTTGCGTATTTGGTGGATCCCAGAGAATATGTGAGTTTTAGGGTCCTTTTAATTTCGTAATTTTACTTATTTTTTTATATCACAAACGTTTGAGAAAAATTTTGGAAAAATTAACTAGACTGTTTAATATTACGTCAAATACTTCGAAAAATCCAATAGTATTTTTCAGCAAGAATAGAAGATAATCAAGAAATGTGACAAAGAATCTTTCATTGAATTTGATAAAAACTAAAATATTTGAAAGAAATTTGATATACAAAAATTATTCAAAAAATATTTACTTCAGTTTGAAAAATTTTTATATAATTGTCTCCATTTAAGGTCATTAAAAAAATTGTCCTGGCATAAATTCGTGGAAAATGTATAAAAATTAAATAAACACTTCAAAATATTCAAGTACAAAAAAACTTCGATTAACGTTAATAAAGGAAATATGATGAAGTTTTTCTGGTTACTGAAACTGTGCCTGAACAGATAAATTTAATTAAAGATAGAAAAAGCCCATGTCGATAATACGCGGAAAATCCGATATGGATCAGAAAATTTAATACACTTAATATAAAAAACCGAAAAATTAAAAGGAAACAATCATTTTCTAATTAAAAAAACCATGATCGGGCTTATGTTTTACAAAACTTGACCATCTAGTTTTTACTAAACATTTTTCAATAAGGAAGATGCAATAAAATTTGCTATTTTACCCATCAAAATGTGAAACTAGGATCAATAACAAACTTCGAAAATTAAAATTGATTAAAAAACGAATAAGTTATAAGCTCTTAAACATTGTTTTTCACCTCTTTCTTGCAAGTTTTATGGGTAATTCTACGATAAGCGGTTATTTTCTATAGAAAAATTATACAACAAAATTTTTTGAATATTAATGTAATTTATTTAACATTTTTATTCACAATCAACTCATTTGTGCATACTATTATTTTTTTTTTTTAATTTAGAAGGAAATTGTATATAAGTACCATGGACCATCGATATGGATCTCTTATCGTAGAAGGATCTTTATATATAATCACTATGGAGATGAACATGTATGACGTCATTTATGCAAATCTTTGATTAATTATGAATTTTGAAGGTTCATATTTTGGAATTTTTTTAAGATTTACTAAACATAACTTCAAATTCATGTTCGTTAAGTAAAGACGCTTCAATTGAAGTGATAAAAAAATTTGTGTATCTTCCCTATATCCACGAATACTAACATTATATTTCCATTTAATCCTGAATAATTGGCTGTCTCAATCGGGCATCGTCACGTCTTTCAAAGGATAAAGTCTTACATTCTAAAAGAAACTGTATGCCAAAAACATTTTTGGGAGCAACGTATTTGGGGCTTTTATAACTATTTCATTGGATTAATTACTACACAAACTGAGCAAAAATTGATTAACAAACATCTACACAGCGATATTAAATTTCATTACAACGCCCGATGTTATGATTAACAACAAACATTAAAAGATTCAAGACAAATTTACATAATAGTCCGGGAGGTAGCGTTACAAATGACACAATCATTACAAGTCGATTAATTCATGTTGGAATTGAATGTTTATTAGCAGTCATACACTATGATGAAAGTCAGTAGGCTCCAAGAGGGATAAAAATTTCTGCCGAGTAGCCATCCAATCTACATCTAAGGCAATAAAATGTCATATTCAGCTGATAATTATTCCACCCGTAAGTATTGTGCTGACTATTTTTTTTTATTTACTACATTATTAAAACTATCTCTATTATTAATTTCAAACGACCTAAAATGTATTGTATTATTCCTCCACCTTGTTATTAGTCCACCTTGGATGGATTATTAATTTCATAAAAACTTTCAATAAAATCAAAAATTGATCGGTCAAAAATCTGCATGAAAAATGCAACGCTACCTCCCAGACTATAAAACTAAAATAACCAAAAACAAAAAAAAAATATTGAAAAACATTAATCCAACAAGAATTTATTTTATATTTAAAAATAAATCGCAAAATCGCATATCATAAATAAAAAAAACTTTAATCACCATTTAATTTATTTATATTTTATGTGCAATGAAAAATAATAAAATGACACGATTTTAAATAAAAATAAGTAATTGTAAACAATCCAAGTTTACAGAAAAAAAAATTATTTTTTTTTGCTCTTTAAATACAAAAAAAAATGATAAAAAAAATTATTTTTTTTATGAGGAAGATAACAAAAATTATTGGTTGTTAATTGATTTTTTCTTTTTGCCCCTGACTCAATTATTTTGTACACTATCGTCTGGTGTGTCCCGCTTTGATAACATAAATTTTTAGTTTCTACATAAATTTTATCGTTAATCAATTACACTTTCATCATGAAATGAAAAAATTAAAATATTAGTTCCGAAAAATTTTAAGATCAATTAAAGTATAAAATAGCAAATTTTAAGATCTAAAATTAGCATATTTTTTTGGGAAATTATTTAAATAAAAGATTATTTAAAATTTTAAAAAATATAGTTTTATTCAAAATCATTTGAAAATTTCTGGAAATTAATCAATAAAGCATTTAATAAATACTTGTCCAGACTCATTAGAAGGAGTTTTGCTGTGAGCCTTGGACACGATTTTCCATTTCTTGAAAATTAATTATAGACAAGCACTCTTTGTTTGCTGAGTAACTTACAATGTGCTTCGTACAATTGTATTAAGAGTAGATTTATGTATGCTTAATTATATTTATTCTATAAGGATATTTCTCCCTACAAATTTGACTTCTCAGTTGAATCGATAATAAATAATCGATTTAAATTTTAATTATAATTATGTTTATTTTATTTAGATTGATAAATTAATTTTTCTTTGGTTTTTGATCTTGCATCGATTCATATAGGAAACTTAACTTTTATGAACTTAGCTGTAATTTTACAGCTTTTATAACTTTTATTTAAATGTACTTCATCTAAGTATCAGGTGTATTCCACATCCTGAACCGGATCACTAACTCAATGATATTCGGGAGACATTTGATCATTAGTACCGGGTGCAGGCTTTCCTTACCGATGGTTTTCTATAGTTTTCCATTTGGTGGAAAACAAAATGAATACTGGGATAATTTCTTTTAAAGTCTGCCTTAATAGCTGCATACCTTATCCTTCCCTTCATATGCCTCATCTTATTTTTTGACTTATTCTGTACAATTATGTACATAATTTCGTGGTGTAATTTTTGGAATAATGCGATATAATTTTAAAATAGCCTCAAAATTGAAAAATGTAAAGTCTTCACTGATAATACTATTTAAAACGTTTTTTAAATAATTAAAATTTTTCATTAATCGCTAATCGTAGTTTTTTGCATCAATATAAAAATAGGTAAAATGGTGTAGGTTTATCAAATATCGGAAAAAATTTCGCGCAAATATAAAAAAAAAAATAAAAATTTTTACTCGGGACATCCCTTTTCATGTTCCAATTTTGTATGCAAAATTTCAATAAATTTAAATTGAAAAATAATTTTTTATTTATTTTTGCGCAATATTTTAATTTTTTTTTTTTTATATATATAGCAACAACGAAACTTTGAGTTATCGATGTCTAAGGTCTTATAAATCTGATTTACAAAAAAATACAAAATTCCATGTAAAATTCGCACAAAAATAAAAGCTGTAAGTTTCCCCCGAAAAGCATTTCTTAGGTCAAAATTTCCTTTTAGATATAAAAACAAATTTTTCGCAACAAACTCATCGATGCGCCCTCCGTTTTCTAGTCCAAGATTTTGAATACCAAATTTCATAACAATTAGATAATTATTCTTTAAGTTATTTGTGCGCAAAATTCAATCAATTTCGAATACTGATCTAAAAAATATTATTACCGATTTTTTCCAAATCTATAAAGAGAACTCGCATTGCCAAATAAAAAACATTCTTGTAAAATAATAATAAGGACCTTTTCTGGAGACAATTTTAACAAATTTTCCTCTCAAACAAAAAAATTTTAAAACACAAAACAAAATTTTAAAAACACCAAAAAGCTTTAACACTATTTTGATTAAAACATCACAAACAAACAAAACCGACAGCTTTTATTGAAACAAAAAGCGGCCACCGTCGTTTCGTTTAAATTACAAAATCAAATTTCTTCCAAAAAAAAAAAAATAACCACACAAAACACAAAAAGGGAGCTTTGTAAAATTCAAGACCACTTTTACCCATAATAATATATTTTTATTTTAAGTCACATAAAAATTGATGGTATTAAATACACCGGTATTATAGAAATTTTATAATAAAACGCGAGCTCGCGCGTCGCGGTATGTATTTGAAAAATACACAAATATGAATGAATTTCAAATTTGTTTTGTATATTATTGTGTATGCGCGCGATTGCTCTCTCTATAATATATATGATTGTAGTTGCGCAGATAAGAGCGCACCGTACATGCAATCACTACAGTGTCACACTGACAACTAAAAATGTACACTAAAAAGTCTGCTAAACAGTGAGAAGTGTAGTGTAGTGTTTATAATGTGATGGAGCACAGCTAGCTACTGCTTATACTCCACCGTTTTTATTATATTGACGAAGCTCGTCTATCATTTTGTTATTAGTTTCATTTATAATAACACATATAATATACAAAACTCTACTAAGCATATTCACAATTTGTTATTATAGACCAGGGTAGAAGCGTTTAAAAATGGTAAAAACTGTAAACAATTATAGTAGGATGAAACCCATTGTGAAACGGAAGAGAGTATAACAAAAATGAAAGGGGGAAATGATTTATGGGTGATCTATGGTCGGAAAGGGGTGAGGTTTAAAGGGTAAAACAAGGTTTATTCTCGATTTTCGACAAAACTATAAGTCTTATGGAAAAAAATTAAATCACAAAGTTGTAGATAATAAAAAGATGTACAACTTTTATATTTACACTTACTTAACATAAGCTCAAAATTTTTCAATTGAAAATAAGGTTGCTTTTTCGATATTTATTTAAAACTAGCTGGCCCGGAAAACGTTGTTTTGCCATATATTTCTAATCAATATCAACATTTTGTAAGTATAATAACATATCATATTCTTAACAACTTTCCTCTATTTCTTAATAGTGAAAGCTAAGGTAAAATGGGAATAAATTATGCTATTAATTTATATTTTAAAGCATACCCGATCACGTTGCTGTGACAATTGATATTAAATCGATTGTCCCATTCAAACTTTAAAAAATCTTTCAGAAAATCTTTTCTTATAGGATGCCCGATATTTGGTGTGTAAACCCACTATTTGATGTGGGATACCCATGACACGAAATATTTATATAAACACTCATGTTTGATGTGGGCCACCCGGTACCTATACTTCGTATGCACCCGTACTTCATGCAGATCGTGCAGTAGTTCTCATATACTTGATGAAAATAGTGCATGAAACTCCAGAACCACGAATGGCTCCGGTTATACTTGAACGATGCGATATGCACACTTTCTAAAGAAAAGAAGCGATAATTAAATTTTATTTTGAATTTCAAATTTAGATTTCATGAAAATGATACTAATGATGGGGTTTGTAACATACTCTAAGTGAGTACTTGAAATAAAACAAAATTTTTGGAATGGGACCTACCAATTATACACAAAAAATTCCACTTTATGACCAAAGATCGTCCGTAAATTATTTTTCATTTCATTTTTGTTATATTCTCTTTCGATTCCAATAGGTTTCATCCTACTATAATTTTTATTTCACTATTTTAACCATTTTTAAAGGCTTCTACCGCGGTCTGTTTTAACTTATTTTCCGATATAAGTATACCATACTAAACATTGTGTTATATTTTATTGTTTGGCGGCTATGCTATTGCTGCATACCTACCTACACTAACAACGTCGTTGATGCGAATCAAGACATAGCATCACCGCAGTCGAACCGCGTTTAGTCGCGACGATATACAATATTTATATTAATATATATATATATATTGGTATATATAATATAATATCTATAGTTATATTCGTTACACTCGATAACCGTTTTTTACTAATGTCCGATATATTATGTGCATAGCTAGTATAGATATATTCATCATTTCACTTTTATTTAAAGGTCGATCTTGTAATAAATAAAATTAACTCACAAAATTCCACTAAATTCAAAATTAATTCCAGTAATATTTCTTAATATTTTTTAAAGCGTATTTCCTCTTCAAAAAAATCAACTTTTTTTTGGTTTTGTACCAAAATGACCTTACAAATTTATATCCATATAAATAAAAGAGAAAACATTTTGTATGTCCGAATTGTTTAGGGGAAAACCTAATAAATTATGTGAGAACACCCTATTGATTAACACGTTACGGGTCTAAAAAGCTTAAAAGCTCGGTCTAAGAAGCGTCCTTGAGAAAATAACAAAATTATATTCGGATCATTATAAAATATTTGTTTATAAAGTTTGTTTACATTTAACATATCTTTCAATATTTTATTAATTTTTTCAGCATATTTATTCATAATATATATACTATTTTTTTCGAATAAGCGATAACTGCCATTAACTGGCGTTGTTTTTATTTGTAACAGCTGAATCATAAATGAAGGAAGTCGGTAGGTATGAGATCTACTATTTTTATCTACTGTTTATCTATTGACAAACTAATACCATCTATTGATGTATAATTGAAGGAAGTCGGTAAGTATACTACAAACTATATCGGCAAACTAACACCATCTATTGACGCATATGTAAAAGAAATCGCCAAGTATGAGATTTACTATATCGACAATCTCACTCATGCCATCTCAGTTTGAAACAGTAAAACTTACGGATATATCAAGAATACATCTTATCAGATTTTTTCAGATAGTTTAAGAGAGGGAAATAGAATAATTTGTAGGTTAACTTAAAAATAAAATACATATATACTTTCAAATTTTCTGGTTTCCCTTGGGAGGTTCATATCCGAAAATTCTTCTATATATGTCTTTACCCGAAATATTATGATAACAGAACTGGATGTGAACATTAGTCTATGGACAATAAAATAAAAACGACCAATACAGTAAGCTTATCAGTATCATGGCCGATACTCAGACGATATCGAATATTTAAAACAAACATTCATCATGTTTATGGGCAAACAAAAAATAAATACACCACCACCAAGTTTATAGAAATATTATAGAATGCAATTATTATTTTATCAAATTGCAAAAATTTTTATTAGCACTTTTAATAGCTGTTTTTTTTACCTGGTTTTTTTTGGATACCAGACATTAATATATATAAACTAACAAACACGCGATAAGAAATAAAAATCATTTATTATTCACATTAACTATATTAGACGAAAGATAATCTTATTGTTTATGGAGTGCAAATTGCCAAACAACCTCCGTATACTGGTTGTGTTTTTAAACTCGATATAAAAATAATTTAACAAAGACTAAATCCCGACTTCGGAAATTGGAGTTGTGAAAAGTATAAAATAACAAAAAGTTCTTTTCGGGCATTCTAATCTAAAAAAAAAAAAATTACATCGAATAAGTAAACAACTTACATATATATTTCAGATTAATATATAGACATAGTCATGTTCAAAGGATAGCCGTTGATCGTATGCCATTTTACCGCTCTGCAACACTATAGATTGTTTCAACGAAGCAACTTACGATGAAGTCGACGTGCGATTCAGCTTTCCATTGAGTTAAATGGAGCATGACACATTTGAGTTTATTATCAACGTGCGTTGAAGCGAACGGACGTCAGTTTTAGTGCACGTCGAACGAAGCTTTCAATAAAATTAAAAAAGCTTGACACACTAGGATTTGATTGTTATTCACACTTAGATATTTTTAATTTATTTACAGTTATATTTATTTATAATTATTGTATTATTTGTATTTTGTTAAATTTGTGTATTGTGTAATTACATTGCCATTCCCGGTTGGGTTGTATATAGGTAAGCTCAGGTTATTTATATGATATGTTTTTGAAATATTTTATAAATAGAGGTGGTGCCACCATTAAACATAAGTAATTTTATAAAGCTAACATTTTTTCTATTCTTATTAGGCAGGGGCGGTTTTTTGGCAATCGATATGAAGTAAAATAATAAAAAACTTATGTTTTTATTGCATTTCCGGTTTTGAGGAAAATCTCTAAAAATACCAACTTTTTTTCTATTATTACTAGAAAGATGCGGTTTCTCATTCGATGTGAAATAATATAAGAAAACTTTCGTTTTGCATTCCCTTTTTTGGGGAAAATCTTCTAATATACCAACTGATTGTTTTTAATATAATAGAAAGCAAGAACGGACGTTGACCGGACGCTGGTTTTAACGCAACGGACGTTGGTAAAATAATCAGTAGTGTGGTAGAACGCTTATTCTAAGGGATGTTTTCATAACAATACATTTTATAGTATTACCTTTCATTACAATAATAGCAAGTGATCATGGCCGATAAGAGCTGCCGACTACAAAAACCGATAACGAGCTGAAATGAATGGCGACATATTCTTAATATAAAAAGTTAGTTTAACTTCGTGAATGAGCCAAAATCGGTTCATTATGTCCAATGGATCTCCTTGACCCATATTTTAAACTATAAAAGAAAAATTCAAATACAAAAAATGTTTATTTCTTTGAAACAAACAACTAAAGTTTGAAACATTTTTTCGTAAAATGTTAGGATCCGCCACAATTTAAGCTCAAATTTACCTAATTATCACATATTGGTAATTACAATACATATTATTATACAAGTATATATAACTGTATAGACTGGATTTTTAGCGTATTTTATGAATGCTAAGATTCATAAATAGTTCACACATTGATACTCAACCATATGTTCAATATTTAAATAATTGACTCAGTCAGTTATTATATTCACTTTCTTATCCTATAAACTGGCAAATATTATTTCTAGAACTTGTAAGTTTTAGAATTGATTATAATAATACATGTTTTAGTGTATATATAGAGGAAATTTTATTACAATCTTTGTATATTTTATTATTTTTAAGGCGTTGTACTTATAAAATTTTAATGTAATCGTAATTCATAATTAACTAGAAACTGCGAAGTTCACAAATCATCGAAATATATTAAGTTAATGGTATCGTTATTTGTAGTAAACTTTTAAAAGATATTTAAATTTTAATCTTGTTTTCGTGTAGATAAAATTGAAATAAATTTCTTTTTCAATATAAAACTTATTGAATAAAATTTAGAACAATTTTAGAAATTTTCTGGAAAAATTTCATTAGAAATATATTATAATTTTTCCCAATCAAAATATTGAATCTTTATATTTAGAGTATATTAAGAAGGGAATCGTAACCACAGTCCTTGTATCTAAACCTTTTGTACCTTCGTACCTTCCTTAAGAACACCCCACCATCTGTAGACAAAGATAACTTCTAACAGAATTCACCAATTAAATTTGTTTGTATTTGTCGGTGGAGCGAAACTATTAACAACAGTAGTCGTCAATTAATCGCCCATTTTCTTTTTATTATAATTGATCTAACTGCCGCTGTCTGGATTCGAACCCACAACCTCCTGTCTAAATAGTCAAATGGTTAGTATTGCCTGTACTCACTTGGCCATTGAGCCGGTATTTGATCTTTTGCTGAAGTACGTCCAGGGGTCTCTAAACAGTTTTAACTACGTACTTTTATAATGTAAATAATTATAAATCATCAATTTCAATCCTTTTCGTACGCTTATTCCTTGCGATGTAGAAATCCTTAATATATTTGATACTTACTGCATAGATCATTGTTAAGTGATATCTAAATTTTCTCGATATAGAAACACATACCTGTAAATAAAGAAAAATTATATTAATTACAGTACAATAATTTTACAAATCAATAATTTTGAAATTTTTAGGAAAATTTTTTATTTATAACTTTGAAGCTTTCTGAAAATTGTTTGACTAGCAAGGGGGGAAAGAGTTTCAGAAGTGGTTTTTCCTTTCCTTATTTATATACAGATTATTTAAATATATATTTTAAACCGACGCGCCTTTAAGAAATGTCATTTTTAAATATACGCCTAGGAATTTGTATCAATCAGCCGTGCGATCCTAAGACAATAGGAATGATGCCAGTATTAAAATAATGACCAAAATAGAAATATGTTGAAAAAATTTTTAAAAATAGTCAAATTTTTACATTAAGATTGATAAGATATTTATTAAAATAAAATTATAATTTTTATTCTATCTACCATATCTGGATTGAAACACCAATAACATCAATGTAAAAATCATAACATCATAATGTATTAAATAGTACCTGAACTATTTGCCATTCATTTAACTTTTTTCCATAGAACTAATAACTTTTGTCAGAAGTCGAGATAAACCGTGTTTTACCCTTAAAAATTCACCCTCTTTCACTTCCCAAACTCAGATCGTCCGGAAATTATTTTTCCTTTCATTTTTGTTAAATTCTTATAATTACTATAATTTATTTTTGTTTAAAAAATTATCGACCCTGGTCTATGAATGAATTATGAAGTTGAAGAGATAATTTGATAAAAAAATAACCGATTTATTTCGTATTCAAAATTTAAAACATTGTTATTTTCAGGTTGAAGAAGCTTAAAACAACATTAAAATTAAATAAAGATTTTTTTGTCATGGTAAATAATTCAAGCCAAATATTATATTTATGATGAAAATTTATGTAATATATATTTTTTTTTTTTTCAAAAATGAAAAATTGAATGACAAGTATGCACACCTACATAACAAATCAAAATATCATAAATAAATCTGGGGGAAGAACCACAAAATTAAAATGTTTTTTTAATCTTGTAAAATAAATCCCGCTGTGTTACACCAAACACAGCATACAAAACAACAAATTAAGTAGATTAATTTTTCAATTCATGAATAATAAATAAAATATTATTAATATATAAATATATTAATATATTAATAGACCAGGGTCGATAATTTTTTGAAACCAACAAAAAAGTATAGTAGCATGAAACCAAATGGAAACGGAAGATAATAATAACAAAACGAAAGAAATATTATTTTACAGACGATCTGGGTAAAACATGGTTTATCTCGATTTCCGAAAAAACTACAAGTCCTAACTTTTGTATTTATACTTTTTTCACAACCTCAATTTTTTTGTGCAAAATTGCAATAACCAAGTTTTTGGTTTTTTATTTCTTTTACAATGAAAATTTGGTGAAAACAGTTTTATCTTCCAAATACACTCATTTTTGTTTTTAAAATATTTATTTTTTTACGTTATTTTGAATAAAGATCGAAAAATCACCTTAATTAAAATCGTAAAATTTTGAGGCTATTTATAACACTTGTATTTTTTCCGGAAATCGAGATAAACCGTGTTTTAGGCTTAAAAACTCATCCCCTACCACTTTCCGACCTCAGATCGCTCGTAATTTAATTTCCCTTTCAGTTCTGTTATATTCTCTTCCGTTTCCAATGGGTTTCATCCTACTATAATTTTTTTCCCATTTTTTATCATTTTTACAGGCTTCTATCCTGGTCTATAATAAATAATTTCCAAATATAATTATTAATTAATAATATAATATCTAATTAATAATTATATTTCCTTGAGTTATATATAATACAATATAAATACAATGAAATATACTTTTATTTTATTAATTTGTAAATGACAAAAATTTATTTTAAAAAATATTCGAAAAAAAAAAAATAGACCTTCAATTATTATTGTACAGAAATATATTTTTTTGTTTTTTGCTTCAACCGAAAAATACAAAAACATATTAAGTTTAACCTTGATGGAACCACACGAATCTATTTAATAAGATTTTAGATAAGCATGATAATGATTTGTGAATAATATGTTGGGATTCTGTAGTTGGATCAAGAAAAAGTATGGAGAAAACACATGATACTACATTTTATATTTCTCTACCATAATACATTTCTAAAGATATCAAAAGACAGAATTAACTTTTTAGATACTCGTCATCTGATTGAATTTCATTGTTTTGGCTATTTTTATTTAGCATGAAAAATGATACTATTTATGCTTGCCATATATGTCAATCTGAAGTTTGTAACGCTAGTATATTTAGACTACACAAAAAAAAATTTTGTTATAGGTGTTTATAGAATTACCTAATAATTCTATTTCCATTTAACCATTTGCCATCACGATCGATCAATCAAAAACAAAAAGAGATAGTGAACTGAAATTTTGGTGACCTAAACATAAAAAATGAATGAGCAAAAACGGAAAATCGCGGTTAAATGGATCCTTTATCCAACTATAAAAGATAGTAAAAAAAGTTTAAATTAATAAAATGTTTATTTTTTACTTCGTAAAATTCTCCACAATTTTAGCTCAAATTTGAGTAATAAACACATACAGGTAATAACAATATATATTATTATACATGTTGACATATATGACTGTATAGACTGGATATTTATAGTATTTTATGAATGCTTATTAAAAATAGACCTAAGAATGAAATTCAATTATTTGTCAAGCATCTAATCAATTAAGTCTGTTAGTTGTTATCTTGTTTGATAACAAAAACGACTACAACTTTTTTGTTTGTAACCATTTACGTTGATAATGGTTAGCATTAACCAGACTCTAACTAGAACACAAATAGTTTGTCGACAATATATTTGTAGATCTTTTTTTTGTAGACAGTGATAAAGTTTATTTATCATTACAAAACTTATTGTATATTTGATATGTAAATTTAGTGGATTCAAATTAAATTGAAAATCATTAACTCACCAAAATTTTTTTTGATATTTTGGAATATTCAATCTTTAGTTTAATCTTAGTATTACTTTCTCAGTCTTGGTTTAAGTTTTATTAATGTTAATACGGTTTTGAACTGGGTCTTGCAAGAGTATGTATAATTATTTTGTGAATTTGTAAAACCTATTGACACCGTGCATCAAAATGTTTTCATTCGTATCTATGGTTACAAAATACTAGTTTATCAATCAAATGATGATATATGACTCTGTGAATGGTATATGATTTAACTAACATAGGAAGTTCCTGGAAATTTACAAATTAACATGAATTATTTTCATTTGTAATTAAAAAATAATCACTAATGAAATTTCTTTAATGATTCTTCCAATTTTCAACCCAAAAACTACAATAAATGTAATTTTTTTTAATTATTCAATAATTTTTGATGATATTTGCTACACAATGTACATGCAAACAATTGAACAAATAATTATATTTTCTAGAATGTAAATATTTTATTACAAATTTTAGACACTCGTAACGCATTAATCGATGAAGAAGACCCTTTTCAGTAACATAAACGGTACGGATATTGTAACACGAAAAGCATTATTTTCTAACCTAAAAATATCTTGAGGTAGAAAAAATTAAAAGTTTAATGCCTTTTTTATATTAAAGTTTTTCATTTACACACAAAAAACGGAATCCTATTTAAATGCGTGTTTCACAACAACACAACACAACACATATTTTGCAAAATAATTTCCAACATGTAAATAATATTATTATTTTCATTCGGTAAAAACATATTTAGATAAATATAAAATATAATGTAATGTGTATTGTGTTCAATTTTATAAATATAGAAAGATGTCAATCAATTAGACAGAATGATTGAGCACATTATAAATAAATATATGTGTGTATTTGAATACCAGAAGCGGTGCTGCGGCTATGCGGAGGTGGACTATGATTGTATACAAATTAAATGTATATACTGTTGTATATATTATAAATATATTATACTTATTATTTGCCTTGGTCGTATAAAAACATAAGCGACAATTACATGACTAATTTAAATAAATATGTAATAACAATAATAATAACAATAATAATAGGATTTAGAGAAAAAAAAGTCTTATGAATAATTTAAGTGCTACCACTTTAGATTTGAGATTTTAACCAAATGGTGTCATTCTATTTACTCTTATAAAAATAAATCAAAAAGCTTGAAGTGTGGCACAGTATAAAACACCGCCACATTACCGAAATTTTACATAAAATTTCTATATAATACCAGTTTTTAAATAGGACTTTCAGCAATCGGCAAAACCTTGTCGAATATTCTAGAACGCCCCAAATCCCAATTCGATCGATCTAGCCGTTCAAAAGTTGAGCTTTCATACATACATCATACGGAAAGGAATGGCATAAAACGCCGATATCTGATGTCAACCCCTTTCATACAAAATTCGATGGAAATCAATAAAGAAAATCAATAAAATTTTGTTATATTTTTGCTTGTTTTGCCAAAATTCATCAAGAAATCTCCACGGATATCGTATTTGAGCCCATTGCTTAATTGCTGACAGTTCATTAAACTGTAATTTTTAATAATTAAATAAACTAAAAATTAACTAGCTTTGTTTTTGGTTGTATTTTAGGGTCCACAAAAGAGACTATGAGATAATAATATTTATTTTTTTTCGTTCTTTGTTTTTTGAAATCAGTTAATCAATTAAAAGTAAAAAACCTTTTTAAAAAACAAGCTTTTAAATAAATGCTCCAAAAAGAAAAAAAAAAGATACTTCTACTTTAAAACTTGTCGCGAGATTTAAGTTACTCCAAGATTTATGTTTGAAAACTTCAATAGTCAAAATTAATCACATCAAGTTTTTTAATTCACCTGTTTTATCTACACAAGTAAATCTTGCGACAAGCTTTTATATCGTAAAATTGTGTAATAGCGTTATTAAGTTGACAGTAATAGTTTTATACTAAAAGTTTCTTTTTTGACACATTTAAATAAAAGCGTGTCTTTTAAAAAGATTTTATACTGTTAATTTATTTTTTACTTATCGTTGGACTAAAAATTCACAAATGTATGTGTCATACAGCGTTTCATTTTATTGATAGTCCACCATCTTAAGTATGCCGCCATGTTAGATTTAGAGTGACGTCACACAGTTAACCATATAATGCCATCAAAACTGAGCGTGTATACAAAGTTTCAGCTCAATTGGTTGAAAATATCTGCTTCAAAATTGAGTTTCAAGCCTTAGAAGTCCGCCATACTGGATTTAGAATGACGTCACTGTATTTTTCTAGTTATTCTTAGCAAACCCTTTCATTTGATACCCTTACTGTAGAAGTGTATTACAAATAGTTAGTCTGCCATCTTGGGTGTGCCACCCTGTTAAATTTAGAATGACGTCACACACTTAACCATACATTATCATCCAAACTGAACGTGTTTGAATGAAGATATCTGCTTCAAAATTGAGTTACAAGATTCCATCCGAACAAATTACGAGGCATTGCAACTTAAAAGCTTTAAAAATATACTCCAGCTAACATTCTTTAAATAACTTATGTCATTGATAAATTTGCTCACGTTTTATGCAAAAATCTAAGTTTTCCTAATCAATTTTCATATCACATACACTTTTTTTAATGACGAGTTTTCATTACAAAAACAAAACTTTATTGTCATATCAGATTACATTTCATTCTTCTATCAAACACATGACAGCAGTACTTTAAACTCGAATATAAAATTAAAGAAGTAATTTTGAATGACGATCATAACGATCATTTTAAAATATCGTATACAAAACATCTCTTATGGGATTTGAACCATATATACATTGAAATTACTATCAACTTTTACGATCCCATAAAATTCGTTATACAGACACAAGACGATACGTCAGATCTATATATATTTTTTTTTTTTTTTTTTTGTAACTGGTACTGATAAAATAATAGAAAATTTTAACAAAATAATATGTTTTTATTTTTGTTTTGTAGTTACTATTTTCAAGAAGTTTACATTTCAATATTAAAAACATAGGTTGTTTACTAAGTTTTGCGGTTCGATAAGGTTGCTACTAGCCTAAATTTTTGTTATGTTGGTACACACTTTCATATGAACGTATGTAAAGTTTCATTTCCATCTACCAATTCATTTTTACAAGAAATCTAGGATCTACGTGTCACAGTATTTTTTTGATGAAAATTGATGAGAGTGAAACTTTAAGGTGAGCATTCCCGTCACACAAAATTCACAGGTTAAAGCTGTTGTTATGATTAATGTTACACTTAATGTAAGAAAATATATATTTATTTATTTAATTTTTCAAATTTAAACTATCCTTCTCCAGTCCTTTTATTATTTTATTGTAATTAACTATTTTCATGCAATTAAAAATTGTTTTTTAATGATGCCCAAAGAAGTATAACTTCTGACACACTTACGTAAGTACACGCACCCATTTTTTATGATGAAAAAGGCTTAAAAGCAAAGAAAATCTAATAACGAATGTTGAAAGTGTTAAAACTCTTTGCCTTCAATAAGTACAGTAGAATGATGGGTTTCTGAATTTCACCGTGGTTGTGGTTGTAGCTTTGAAGACGATCCACGTCAATATGACGTTATGATGTATTAAATGATACCTTGCCTATTTACCTATAAGCTGAATAACGCTTTGCATTTAACGTTTTTCCATAAGACTTCTAATTTTGCCGGAAATCGAAATAAACCATGTTTTACCCTTAAAAACTTACCCCCTTCCACTTTCCCCCGACTACAGATCGCCTGTAAATTATTTTTCCTTTCATTTTTGGTTATATTTTCTTCCCGTTTCCCATGGGTTTCATCGTACAATAATTTTTTTTTACTTTTTACCATTTTGTAAGGCTTCTACCCTGGTCTAAATAAAACCAATTAAGAAAAACATTGATAGAAAAAAGTTACATCTATCTGATTGAAGAGTGCGAATAAATATTCAATTGATTCGCTCACGCAATACAAAGGCGATATTCAAGTATCACAATTTGATGGTGAAGTTTATTTATTTATTCTCTAACGCATGATAAAGTTTCTGGTGTCAAAAAAAATTAGCAAAGTTCATACTAAATCCTTTTTGAAATCATTTTTTAGTATTTCCTAAAGGGATTCAATTTCCTATATTTTTTCAGGGCGAAGTTTAACTGTGTCGATCCTTTGTTCAAGTTACTTGAAGGATAGTCACTTCTTCCTCACCTTCCGTAATCCTTCCCTGTTCATAGGGATCCTTAAGACGCAAAAACAGATATCTCTACCCGAGTAGAATTTAAACTCATCCCTAACCAGCCAATAGATTTCTGGTGTCGAAAAAAATTAGCTCAGGCTAAATCCTTTTTGCAATCATTTTTTAGTATTTCCTAATAGAAAATAGTAAAACTTGTTTTTTCTTGGCGAAGTTTAACTGTGTCGATCCCTTGTTTAATCTACTTGAAGTATAGCCACATCTTCCTCACCTTCCGTAATCTTTCCCTGTGTCATAGGGATTTTTAAGACGCAAAAAGAGATATCTTTACCCCAGTAGAATTTAAAATCATATAAGTCTGACCAGCCAATAGCTAATAAATTTGGGTTCTACCACATAATTGATCAGTGACCCCGGCCATTACCTCATTATGTAATGCCATTTTATAATGGTGCTGCTATAGTCACCAACAAAGCACAGCTTTCATTAAACTAAAATGCTGTGCCTTTTAAACACGGTTCAGTAATTAATGATTGAATGCTCATGGTAAAAATTCATTAAAAAAAAAAAAAAGGTTAACGTGAGGAGTTCGATAATAACCTTCATAAAACACTCAATAAAACCATTTAAATTAGAAATAATAAAATTATATAGTTTTCGTTTTTTTTTTTTTTGTTTTGTTTTGTTTTTCAAAAATAAACAAACATTAGCAAAGAAAAACTAATTACATTAATAATACTACAGGTCACAGAATAATATTATAGTCTAAGATCCGGCTGCTAAATTAAAGGATGCTCAAATAGCTTAAAAAACGCGTTCAGTTGGCATTTAGCATCCTTTCCTAACAGATAGCTCGCTCACTCTTTGTCACATTTTTAATACCTAGCATATTTTAGGGTAGGAAACATTGATTTGGGTTTTTTTTTGAATAGACAGCTTTATATTATTAACTACAGAAAAAAATGAGCTTTAATATGGTACAAATGAAATGAGTATACGTTATGAACGAAAAGTTTTACACAAAATTCTACCTGTTTACACTTGGGAGCGTAGAGGTTGCGGCTAAGCAATCAGCAGCAACTATGACTTTCAGATCTTTTAAATACACTGTTGTGAAGTGGTGCAGGTTTTATTTCCATAAGATGTAAACGAAATGTTTTCTCTAAAAGTAAATTAATAATATTTTAATTAATAATACTGATGGGTAATTTTTAATTGGTACCTGATGAAAAGTGATTACCCATAGTTGTAAAAAATACTTAAAAATTAAATCTTGATAATCTAAAATATTAATGTACTAATTTAGCAGCCGAATCCCGTACTATTATTAAGACACATTCTAAAAGCTCATTAAAATAATTAAACTATTAAAATAATGTGAAAATAACACACATACACACAAATACTCTCAAAGGAAATTGTAAATCAAAATAAAGAAGCACAGGATAGTAGAAACAAATTCATAATAAGTAAATTAAAATAATTTCACTAATAGTGTTTTTTTATATGTATGGTCAAATCTTTTATCCCTACTATTATAAATGTCAATGTAAGTTTGTTTGTTACGCTTTCACTCGAAAACTACTTAACCAATCATCATGAAACTTTATACACATATTCTTGGAGGTATTAGAAGTAACATAGAAATGTCACTGATTTAAACATTTATTTATTTTTTACGAAAGAAAAAAAATTTTTTTTTCAATAAATCTTAAAATTTAGCTACTTTAACGCTATCTAGCATTCTAGTAATGAAATTTCAACCATAAGTACTGTAATGCCGTTGCACTGTATTATCGACGATCACGTCAACATCCAATCCAATTGACTATAGTTTCAGCTGTTTGGAATTTTTCTATATTTATTGTTATTTTTTTCAAAATTATTTATTTTTGTTCCAGAGGAATATATTTTATTGATTCATTTCTATTGTAACGATCTCTGATACTTATTTAATGGATTCAATGCGATATGTATCCTTTGTTACATCTAATATATCCAAGAATCTGTATACAAAGTTTCATGATGATCGATTAAGCAGTTTTCGCGCGATAACGCAACCAACACACTTACATTCACAGTTATAATAGTGAGAATTAAGGTTTTACGCCGACTTATAGAACTTATCTAAATATTTCTACTGACCAGAAATTCGCGTCAAATATTTACGAACTATTTATAAAAGATCTATGGTCCCGACTATATATTATTTATAAAATTGGGGATATCTTTGTATGAGTTAAAATAAACCGCAGACTAAATGGTGATTCATTATCGAGTTTTATAATTGGATGTACGTTAAACATGCAATAGAACCGTTATTCACTTGTTCATGAAAAGTGCCTCAATCTGTTTTGTTTTTGTGTATGCGAAAAAAAAAACCAATCAACGCCGACAAATCGTTTTATAACTAAGTGCATTTTTGTATAATAACTTTTTTGGTTACCTATTTTTATTCAATATGTTTAGCAAAAGCTATCGTCTAATTTACCATTTTAGCAAACTGTAAAGCAGAAAAAGGTATTAATTTCAAATCTGGATGTGATTAGTGAATATGTTCACGTAAAGAAACCCGATGCGGATCTAAATTATTTTATCATAGGTAATAATTAAATTATCCCTTCAGTACTTTTCAGGGTTCGTGGATTTTTTTATAGAAGAAACTTAATAAATACTTGGAAAATTAAATTTAAACAGATTAAGCAATATTTTTAATTTTTTACACCTAGAGTGCACGGTCGAGAAAAATCAATAGGTTTCTTTAACAAATTTATTGATGAGCAATGCAAAGCCACGACATACTATTATTAATATTGCAGCATTCTCAGTCTTGGTCTAGCTTAAATACTAGACTCTTGGAATTAATCGGTGGTATCTTACTTACGAATTTTTATTAATTTTCCTATGCATTATCATTATTCAGATTATTAAATGTATAAATTATAATTAACTCACAATTAATAATTAAAGCATAAAATACTATATTTCATTGGAATCATAAAAAGCTGCATGGCTGAAACTGTGTAAAATTGTCAATTTATAATAATTGCAAACCCTATTACCGTAATTTCCTGCTTAAAGAGACAACTAATGCGTTTTACTGTGCTACTGACACCCATATATTCTTGCATGTTGCATGTGTGTTCTTCTCTAGCTCCATCCGTTTGTTTGTTATGATTTGGACTGAGTGCTATGTTTATAGTTGCTTATTTCTGTATAACCCAAATGTGGCTATATAACACTCGTATAGAATTATCATCCCTTCAAAGAAGTTGAAACTTACCCCCTCGATTATACTATCATTTTTTAAACATTTTTTAATAAAGGTTGATGCATTAAAAAATTTATCAAAATTGGAGCTTTTTTGACCTGTTTACAATTATCGCATCTTATCATTAAATCATCATATCCAGTCTTGAATCCATTATTATTAGTACCGTGGTAAGGACCGAATAAAAAGACCTACATAGAAATAATTATAATAAACACAATAAACAAATATATTATAAAGTAAATATTAAACATAATTGCATTATTCTCGTTCAAAATAATAAAAGACGATTAAATAAATAACGTAGTCTGTTTCGAAATCATTTTATTTATTATGAATTAAATATAATTACTCCAGCACATCGACCAAACACCACCAGTTATAGGCCGACATTTCTATGTACTACAAACAGCAAACCATTCAGACAACATATATTGTAGTAATATGTGAAAATTATACAAATTATTTCACAAAACTTTTCCATTATCGTATTTAGACACATCAAAAAATGATCCCTAAGTAATAATACCATTTTTGATATTCTATTCTATGAAAGCATGGTATATGTTTAGAAGAACCGATGTTGGATTGTATTCAATACTCTGAAAAGATCTTTATGTAAAGAAAAACACGATACACTATAGTGTGTTGAAGTCATTTTAATTGGATTTTGTATTATGTCGCGTTATCGACGGAGTACTATGATGTCAACAGGTGGAGACACGCTACACTAGATGATAATGATTTACCAAAGGAAAAAGTGAATACGTGCTGTGAGAAAAGATAATCTGAATAAAAAAATATAATTAATACTACTTGAAATAAAACAATATAATTTGAACTAAAGTGTCACTAAGCTGATAAATAAACATAACGGGAATAAAGGCTTTAATTGTTGTTTTCTCGTTATTTCAAATATCAGTGAAACTTTTAAATACTGTAAATAAACTATACAAAATTTTAATAAAACTCGTTATTTCAGAGCATAATCAATTGATTGTTATTTTCGTATTTTCCTACGTCACTGATACAGTGATATAGAAAAAGCTTATTATATTTATTTTTATTATGTTATCAATATGAGATCGACATGTCACACATTTGTCCACAGTTCGACCTTAGAATTTCCCTGTGTCCATAAAATTTTGAGAGTTTTCAGAGCGATATTTTGATTTCCGATAAATTAATGGCTGAAATCAAATCAAAAATCAAATCCCTTGAAACTATCTTGAAAAATAACCCCTCCTGGCTTTCACTCAAAGCTCACGACTGGTTAACAAGACGACCAACAGTAGAAGCTCGAAGAATACCTAGATTTTTTATGGGAAGCAAAGATGTTGGATAAATGGAAGAACAGGGGATTCTTGGAGAAACAGTTTGATTAGCTTAAGTGGCTGATTCAAAGGATGAACTGTCTGTCAACTCCAAATCCAAGGAGACAAGTGGTCAGATTTAAGTACTATCTAGGTACAAATACGACGAATAGACAACGGAACTTTATTCTCTGTGAGAAGTCACCGGTCTACTCCCGATAATCACAGACGTTAGAACAACTGAAAGCAAAATTCACTCATAAAAACGCCTGAAAATTGTACTTACATATTACGTTTTCATTCGAACCAAAAAGCTATTCGAATGTCGATTACAATAGCTACTATAATACAATTTTTTTAATGTTGGTAAATATTGAAAAAGTAAGCTCAATCGAGTCATGCCTCATAAAATTATATTTATGCAGTACACAACTAGCAAAGCACATGTGCTATTTTCATGTTTTCAATTTTATCGTTTTTTTGTACCGGTTTTTTTATATATTTTCAAATATATGAAATTTTTTTTTATTCAAAATGAAAAATGAAATAAAACTTATTAATAATAATATTGCAAATATTATTCAGGTTATTTTGTAGGATATTTAAGTGACAATTGCAAGCTTTTTGGTTTTCTAAATTGTTTTTTACGAACAAAATAATGCAACAAAAAATTTTCCGATGAATTTGACAACAGGGGAAAGAAGCAAGGGTTCAAAATAGTGTTGTATGCAAAAATACCATAATCGAACTATATCAATTTGAGATATGAATAGTTTAAATATTAAGTATCGCAATGTTCCCGGAACAATTTGTGGTGCAATATTCCAATCAATTTTTTTTGGTTCAATTTTTCAATCAATTCAGTTTCATTCTGCATAGAATATAGTTTTGCTCCAAGTACCTGTAATGTAAAACTTTTAAGACATTTCATTGAACTTTATTCGTCGGTGGCGCGTGATGCCTAATTAACCGGTACTTTACTTAAGTTTGACGAAAATAAATAATTTTGTCGTTTTAACGTGATTTTTACGATTCTATGAAAAACTTTAAAAAATCGTCAAAATAATTCCAAAAAAATGTTAATTATTTTAATTGTAGGATTTCTAAAGGCCTCTGGTTCGGTTTTCTGGCACTATATGAAAATCCACAGATCAATAAATATAATTCAATTGAAGTGAAAATAACATTTAGTTTTTCTGGAAACACTTCTAGAAATTATCGGAACAAAGGATTTTTGGTGATATCTTAAAAACTATGGGTCCAAATCGTTAAATGGATGTTCCTTTTGAAAGCAACACGCGAAACTACCCTAAAAAACAAAGAAATATTTGACAACCCTTCGATAAAATCAGGGCAGATTTTTTATCTCCTATTTCGACGATAAAATTATGTTTATAAATATTTTGATTTGTAGATTTCAAAACTAACATCCAGTAACCGATTGGATACTAAAAATAAAAAACAAAAATGTATCAAAATCTGAGAAATATAAAATTTTCAAGGTTTTTCGTAATTTAAAACAATCGAAAAAATCGGGATCGATTTTTTTATCTCCGATTTCGATAATATAACGTTTATAAGGGTAGTTTGATTTTTAGATTTCAAAAATAATAATGGATGAGTAGTTTTTGATACATTGTTTGAAATCCGATCCGGAAGTCAAATTTCAAGGGATATTTCAAAAACTAACCATTCTTTCGAAAAATAAGCATTACTTTTTGTTTTTCTAGTTTTTGATTACCGTAGAAAACCTATGATTCGCAATAAAAAAATTTTGGGTATAATTTTCTATTTTTACAGTTTTTTATTCACGGAATTAAAATTTTTCAGAGCTTTATTATCTATAATCTAATGTGTATATTTTATTTGATTATGATACACTAATCGAATAACCTTAATTTTTTATTTACGATTTTATTAAAATATGAATATTCATAATAAAAAAAAAAATCATTATTAAAAATAATAATAAAATATTATTTTATTAATGATGTACAATTTGTTTGGTTTGTTGAGTACCGCAGTGTATGGTACATACGTATGAATGGTGGTGACCTTGATGCTAACCTTGAAAATGAAACATCAGTGGCGGATATTCACGACGATGTGTATTATTATTATTATTATTATTTAAATATGTATTATACCGTATGTAATTACTTTCATTGGAAGGATGTCTACTCACTCTTTGAGAACTAAATCCCTGACTTTTCCAATGTTTTCCAGACATTTATTTGAATTTTTCCAGATCACTATTTATACGAGCTTGAATGAACTTTTTAATGACTGCCGTGAATATATGAAAATTTGGCATCAACGTATAACAGATAAAAAACAATTATAAGAATATATTAACTATAAGAAAAAAATTGAGATATAATGTTATTTTTTTGTGGGAGTGATTATTTATTTCTTAGAATTCCAAAAAACGGAAAATATATTTTTTAATTTCAAAAAAACTTATTTATGAACAATTTCTTCATATGTAAACTAATTACAATTAATTAATTATATATTAATTATAAACATTTTTTCTAAGAATAAAAATTAAATTATTTCAAATAAAATCAGTACAACTCGTTTTACAAGACAACAGCGTAAATATTTGCACCCCTGTTGCAATTACAAATGTAATCTTGGATCTTGGACCTTGTATACAGGCAGTTTGTCTGTATAATAAATTTGCAAATTCTAAAACAATAAATTGTATAATAGAGAAGGATAGGCATGATTTTCCATTTCTTGAAAATTAATTATAGACAAGTACTCTTTGTTTGTTGATGACTTACATTGTACTTTGCACAGTTCTATTAAGAAGAAATTTATGTATACATATTTATATTTATATTGATTCTATAAGGGTATTCCTCTATATAAATTTGAATTCTTCTCAGTTGAATCGATTATAAATATTCGATTCAAAATTTAATTATAATTATGTTGATTTCATTTGGATTGATAAATGATAAAATGGTTGGACTGGAAAATTTAACTTTTTTGACTGCTGTAATTTTACAGCTTTTATTTAAATATTTTATTTCAATCGAAGCATCAAGTGTATTCCAAATCCTGAACCGAATCATTGTCTCAGTGATATTCGGGAGGCATTTGATCATTAGTCTCGGATGTATATCATTATCCGGATGCCGGCTGTCCTTACTGATGGTTTTCTATGATTTTCCATTTGGTTTGCACAAAGTAAATACTGGGATAGTTTCTTATAAAGTCAGCCATAGCTACATACCTTCCCCTTTCCTTAATACACCCCATTCTATTTTTTGACTGATTATATACAAGTATGTATTGTTTAAAAACTGTAATACCGTTGCACTGTATTCTGGACAGTCACGTTAATATCCAATCCAATTGACTATAGTTTCAGCTGTTTTGAATTTTTCTATATTTTTTTTATTTTTTTCAATCATTCAGTCATGCAGTATAAAACTATTTGAATTTTTTAGGTTCGTTCCAGAGAAATATACTTTATTGATTCATTTCTATTGTAATGATTTCTAATACTTATTTAATTCAATGTAAGTGAAGCCGCGTGTTAAAGCTAGTATAACAATAAAAATAAACGCTGTGGTGTTGAGTTTGCACAAAAATATTTTGCCCATTTAAAAATTCCAAATTACTTACTGTATATTTATGTATATATGAATGTATGTATGTTCATATGTTTTTATAGTAAGTGTGTCTTGTAGCATTACAACTGAAATAAATGTATCGATCGATCAGCAGCCACTAACAAACAAATGTTGTGTATATGGTATTTTATTATAATAAATACTAGCTTTTACCCGATACAAAAAATATATTGATTAGAGTGTATAGAATCAAATTGAAGAACAAAACGCATTGGTTATATGAGAAAATGTTTCAAACAAAAGTTGTTTATATTTAAAACAATTGAAGATAACAACTAACAAAGTTTATTGTTTATATATTCGACACATAATTGAATATCATTGTTTGGACTATTTTTAATAAGCATTCATAAAATACTAAGTATCCAGTCTACACAGTTATATATCCAGTCTATACAAGTAAACATGCATAATAATATGTATTGTTATTAACAATATGTGTTTGAGCAAAAATTATAAAGAAATCAAACATTTTACGAAAAAATGTTTCAAACAAAAGTAGTTCGATTCAAAAAACACATACATTTTATGTATTTGAACTTTTCTGCTATCTTTTATACTTTTATAGAGTTGGATCAAGCATTGATTGAATCCAATTGACCGATTGTTTTTTCAACTATTATTGTTTGAAACATTTTTTCGCAAATAGTTTAGATTCGCCACAGTTTCAGCCCAAATTTACCTAATAAGCCCATATGTCATTTCAATACATTTCATTATTAATAACTGTATAGACTGTATATTTAGAGTATTTTATGAATGCTTATCATTAAAAATAGTTCAAACATTGATACTGAACCAAATGTCGAGTATCTAAAGAAATAACTAGTGATTTTATCTGTTGAAAATGGTAGACAGCGTTTTTACAGGAATAAAAAAGGTTAAAATTTTAATGTATAATAATTTTAAGGCAAGGAATTTCGTTTATTTTGCTTTATTTGGTTTTTGTGACTTTTAAATAAGAAATCAATATTTTGAAGTACTTTTATAAACATGGTGAACTACTCTCTATTGGGATTCTAAATTTTAGATAAATATATTCGAAATATAGAAAACTAGAAACTGATTGAATTTTTGGTACCTATCAATTAAAAATCAAAATTGTCATTTTTACTTACGATATGTTGTAAATGATTCACATATATAGAATTTTGCCATAAACATTACAATTTCAAAAAAATTTTCATTGAAAAATTTTTCTAACTTTAAAATTTTACCTAGTTTCTGACCATATTAATAGAGACCGTTATAATACAGACAATGACTAATGAATACTAAAAGGTTGGTTATGGTTTTGATAGAGCGCCCTATAATAAAGACAACCTCTAATGTAATATACATTGTATTTTTTTTCAATTTTCACGCACAAATTACTCAAAAAATAAGTAGCCAAATGTTATGCACTAAAAATTTGGTTTGCACAAACTTGGCATGAAAACGGAGGGCATGTCAAAGAGTTTTTCCAGAAATAAGGCTTATAAAGTAAACATTTGACATGTGCTCCAAGTTTGAGCATACCAAATTACAAAACATTTAGATGATTATTTTTTTATTTAAAGCTTTTATTTAACTTGCATTGTATCTTATTTGTTCGGATGGAATCTTGTAACTCAATTTTGAAGCAGATATCTTTAACCGATTGATCTGAAATTTTGTAAACACGTTCAGTTTGGCTGACAATGCATAGTTAACTGTGTGACGTCATTGTAAATCCATTGCGACACACCAAAGATGACAGGCAAATAAATTTTAATGCACTCTAAAATATGAGTGTCATATCAATGGGCTTGCTAGGAATAACTCGAAAATACAGTGATGTTACTGTAAATCCAATATGGCGAATTTTTTGAGTTTGAAACTCAATTTTGAAGCAAATTATAACAAAATGTTATAAAATGCTGTGTGACATACATTTGTGGTTTATTAGTCCTGCGATAACTAAAAAGTAAAAAATAAATTTAATGTAGTAAAAAAATCTTTTTAAAACAAGCTTTTGTTTAAATACACTAAAAAGATAAAAATAAACTTATACTATCAACTTATAACGTCATTACACAATTTATGAGATACAAACGCTTGTCGCGAGATTTACTTGTATAGATTAACTATCATAATTTTCAAATTAAATAGGATCGCTTAATCTTAATAAATCTCGCGACGAGCTTTTATATAGTTTGAATTATGTAATAACGTTAAAAGTTGATAGTAAAAGTTTATTTTTTTATTTTTAGGACATTTAAATAAAATATTGTTTTAAAAAGGTTTTTTTACTTTTAAATTATTGAATTATTTGAAAGCAAAAATTACAAAAAATTACATAATGTTTATTACATTACAGATTGTCTTTATTATAAAGGTCACTATCAAAAACACCACCCACCTTACAAAACCGAATTTACAAGTTGTGTATGATGGATGGTAATAAATGCGACAGAAAGATGTCGGTAAAATTGAAAACCATGGATAGTTTTCTGCAAGCTATTCAGACATTTTCGTCGTCTTCACTAACATAACGACATGTATAGAATCCAACAAAATACATGTTAAGTCTAGCTGTCTGTCTGTATGTCTGTATGCCGTTCTGTCTATTTATTGAGAGGATTGCATTGAATTTAATAAAAATAAAAAATATACTACCATCACAAGTGTTTTTATATTTTTATGTTTTTGGTTTTCAATTTTTTTAGTTTCTTAATTTTCCCATTTTTAGAAAATGTCTGAAATAAACGATCATTTTAAGGTAATTCGATCAGTGAGGTACTAAAATATATATATTATAAATTCAGTATAAAATAAAGTTGCCATATTCAAAATGTGTTGATTATTGAAGTGAGACTTTTTATGGGACACTAAGTCAAAATGAGAGTAAAATCAAAAACTTAATCTATTATTATCCTTTTTGTATTATTTTATAGTTATATATGTCTTACTCATTTTTCTGTAAACATTTCTGTCCTTTTTTTGATATTATAGTTATATATTAAAATGTTTAAATCATATTATTGGGCTAAATGGTTCTTAAATAGGATTAAACGCTGGTTTAAAATACTGATTACCATTATTCGGAGTGAAGAATTGGAATCTATTATAGTATAAAAGATGAGTCGTAGATCCATAACACCTAATTGGCCAATTTTACCCATTTACAAAGTTAATCTCACTTTTAACACCCTATCATTTTATTTCAGTTTGATATCTCTTTAAATTTTTGAGTTATCGTGATAACTCGTGAAAAAAGCAGAAAAGGCATTTATAAGTAATTTGAGCGCACCAAATTTTTAATTAATACTTTTAATATTTTCTGTCTTTGGGCTAAATTTAATATACCCTCGTGTATAAAAATTGTTTTCACATGATTTATTAGAAGATTTACGTGTCAGAAAAAAAAAATATTTGTTATTGTCATAATTTAACAGGTCCTCATTTTCATAGTAAAATACTGATCAAATAACCTTAATAAAAAAAAAACAAATATACAAAACAAGTGTTTTTATTTTTTGGTTTTCAATTTTTTTTATTTTCTAATTTTTCTCAATTCTATAAAAATGTCTGAAATAAATTATATATGTTTTCTTTTATCATAAGCATAAATATATATATATATATATATGTATTTATATATATATATATATATATATATATATATATATATATATATATATATATATATATATATATATATATATATATAAATATATATATATATATAAATTGCGCAGTGGCTCCCAACATTTATATAATATATACTATATGTATATGTTACCAATAACGTATAAAATTAGTTAAATAACAATAAAAATTTTATAAAAATAACACGTTTTAAAAAATAAGATTTCGTCGCATAAAGTCCCAATTGTATTTCTAACATCTTAAATATTGTCCATAAAACTTTTTTGATTATAAACTTTTAAATAACCATGAAAATATAAGTAAGAGAAATTTAACCTGAAAATATGTGAATGAATATTAAATAGTCTTTATAAATGAGATGAATTATTCTGCTCATATTATTTGTAATAATAGAAATATTAGGAGATCTTTTAACACATAAATTATATTTCTCATTTATTTCGTTTTCAACGTGATTTATTAAAAATTTAATTGAAGTCAAACTTTTTATGGGACACTTATGAGAGTATTCTCAAAATCTTAACAATCTATCATTATCCATTTTTAATTATTTTATAGTTATATATGTCATGTCGTACTCGTTTTAAAAATTTATAAAACTTATAATGAATGTTGTTTTGGCAATTCATTTAAAAATGTAAAATGTAAAATATTGCCACCTCAAAAGCTAATTGTTCTTGTTAAATCATAAAATTGAAGAGTATTTCTGCAATACATTAACGTCAGTTTAAATTGATATAAGAATTCTCTATTTTGCAGCTTATTATTTTCTCCACAACTTTAATAAGCTGGAAAGCTGCTAGCATGTTCTCAGGAGTACGTAAACAAGCGGTTCATTTTTCATGCTCATGGTTCACTATTGGACATGAGGCATTGATTATTTTACACGTAAAAAGTGGAAGCTATTTTTTATTTAATTTCGCTTAAAGCTTTTTAAAAAAATAATTAGACATTAAGATAATACAGTATGAGTAAGGAATTGGAACAAAAATTTTGATTTTTTTACTTTTGTACCCAATAACTTTTTTTTTTTGAAATACACTTTATTTGGCTGCCCTTTCAAATTACCACTGCTGGACTAGATACGCGTTAGGCAAATGCCATTCAACTGTTATACATGTTTTGTTACTACTATGGATAATTTAAGAGTAAATACTTAAATAAATACTTAATTTTAATGGTTCACTGTTGGATAGTTTACTATACTCGATTTTATAATTTAACTGTAACAAATATAAATATTTTAGCAATATGTTTATTGTTCCATTTGTATTCGTCGTGGGAATAATGATTGATTGCTATCAAAGTCACTGTCATTATGATTAATGAAACATGAAATAAAATCTTTTGTATTTGAACTTTTTCTATTTTATTTCAGGGTTGAATACGATCATCATTTTCAGTATTTTTATCATTACATCTGTGTTCAAAAGTTGGAATTGCTTAATGAAGATTTCCATAATCATCCCGTCATTTATAAAAGTTATTTGTATTCAATCGTTTTTACTCGGGTAGTACTTACAGTGAAAAACCGCTTAGTACACAGTGAACCACGGTATAAATAAAAATTTGAATAATACATTTTCGAAGATCTCTGACCAAACAAACCTTAGGTAACCTGGTGGCGTATCTTTTATCATATAATTCTTAAAGAGGTTTCGTTTTTATAAACTAGAACTCGAAGCTGATAAAATATGTACTAAAAATTTTTACATGTGTTTTTTGAATCAAAATTATTTTAAAGAATTAAAGCGAATACAATACATAACAGAAAGGAGTATAAGAACAGTTTCATTTGATAATAAAAACGTTAATTTAAAAAATGTATTTTACAAATTTTAGATACTAAATTCTATGATAAATTTAACAAAATTTTAAACATTAATGCAACAATGCGGAGGCGAGGATATAGTATGTGAATGATTATCGTCTGTCATTTGTTTACATATGTCTGGGTTCCCTCATCACATTGTAACCGCTCAACTGATTATAAAATAATTTTGATATCAATAGACACGTTTTAAATCTGTATAATGTTACACGCTAAACTAAATATAGTCAACAATAATTTTATTCATAAAAAAAAAAAATATATATATATAAACCTTGTTCGAGATGAATATCAAATAACGATTTATTTGACAATTTTTAAATATATGACGAAAAAAACATTATTGCTATAGCATCCGATTGATTGGATGTTAATTTTAGTTTTAACTTTTTTACCGACTTCAAAAAAAAAGGGTTAATAAAAACCTCAACTGTATTTTTTTTTTGTTATCTCAGAACTAGATGTACCGATTTTAATGATTCTTTTTTAATTTGAAAGCTTCCGCGTGGTCCCACTTCAATTTGCTCCAAGTCTGAAGTCACTAAGGGTAGAGAAGGGGCAAAACCATTTTTAGTGATGACTTGTGACCAACTACCTTTCGAATTCAGTGCAAATTTTATGAACATTAGAAAAAAAAGTTTGAAACAAAATTTGTCGAAAATAAATCAATCTTTAAAAATGGATTGATGTATTTTTTATTGATTAATCCCATATTTTAAGAGTTATGAACCAAGATAAGACATAAAAGATAGAAAAACCGATTTTTTTCATTGGGCCATAAATCGCGAACGGAAAGTTTTACAAAAAAAAAAAATTACAGAAAACGTAAAATTTTATTCTCTTTAATAATGGTCTCAATGACTTGTTGTACGCATTTTCGGATTTTATACTCAATAAGTGAGCCTTAAACCTTATTTAAAAAAAAAAAAGCAAGGTTAAATTCTATTTTTACCGTAGAAATACATGACCCATACTCGATAGAACCACCACCACCACGTGTCATGTAGTTAATTTATATGAATGAATGGATAACACTGAGAGAGGTTGAGTTTAATCATTATGTCTCCATATAGTCTGTTTCCTAATATTCATTAACAAACTAATATATTAGACCAGGGTCGATCATTTTTAAAACCAAAATCAAAAATTGTAGTAGTATGAAACACATTGGAAACGGAAGAAATTATGACAAAAATGAAAGGAAAAATAATTTACTGGTGATCTGTAGTCCGGAAGTGGAAGAGTGTGAGTTTTTAAGGGTAAAACACGATTTATCTCGATTTCCGACAAAACTAGTCCTATGGAAAAGCGTTACATGAAAAAGGTAATTAAAAGATCTACAACTTTTGTATTTACGCCTTTTTTTAAATAACCTCAAAATAATATGTGAAAAATTGAACTAACCAAGTTTTAGGTTTTTTATTTCTATCTTTTACAAAAAAGAAACTGAAAAAATCAGAATTTTGGTGAAAACGTTATGTTCCAAATATAATGTTATGTTTTTTTGATTTAAAATATTATAATTTTTGCACCTTATTTGTTTTTTTATCTATTTGCCATTTAACTTTTATCTATAGACCTTGTAGTTTGGCCAGAAATCGAAATAAAGCGTATTATACCCTTAAAAACTCACTTCCTTCTACTTCCCGATCTCAGATCACCTGTAAATTATTTTTCCTTTATTTTTTGTTAGATTCTCTTCCGTTTCCAATGGGTTTCATCCTACTATAGTTTTAATTCAGTTTTTACCATTTTAAAAGGTTTCTACCCTGGTCTATATATGAAGTACATTAAATGTAATTACATTCTTTTATTTTAAATGTTTGTTGATTGACGTTCAAGTTCAAACCACAACTACAAATAAACAAACAAACAAACAAACATACGATATTTATTTAATGTGGTGTCAAATACTCATATGACCTTCATACATAAACAAATATACATTATCTAGATTGACAAAGTGTTTTGTCATGTATATACCTGAACTTTTCTATGTGTCAGAATTTTCGTTGTCATTGTTTGACACATTGTTTAATTGCATAATTATTATTTTCAATTTTTATAGAAGTAAATTTTATTTTTATACTGGACATACATAATATTAATTTTAGACCAAGGTAGAAACCTTTAAAAATGGTAAAAAGTGAAAAAAATTATACTAAGATGAAACCCATTGGAAACAGAAGATAATATAACAAAGATAGAAGGAATAATAATTTACAGGCGATCTGAGTTCGGGAAGTAGAAAAGGGTGATTTTTTAAGCGTAAAACACGGTTTATCTCGATTTTCAACAAAACTATAAGTCCAATGGAAAAATGGAAAATGGAAAAGTTGTTGGTAATAAAAAGATTTACAACTTTTGTATTAACACTTTTTTCACAAAACCTAAAAATTTTTTCGATTTAAAAATTAGGTATTAGATCCTTTTATTACCTAGAACTTTGCCATTTAATTTTTTTCCATAGGACTTGTAAATTTGCCGAAAATCGAGATAGTGTTTTACCCTTAAAAACTCACCTCCTTCCACTTCTTGATCTCAGATAACCACAGTAAATTAATTTCCTTTTCATTCTTTGTCTTTTTCTAACTCATTTTCAATGGGTTTCATTCTACTACAATTTTTACCATTTTTTATAGGCTTCTACCCTGGTCTAATACTATATATTTATAATGTACTAACTAAAAAAAAGTTCAATCGATAAAACAAGCCTTAATGTTATCACGCAGTAAAAGCGTGGGTGGACTACTAACGCGAAAACGATTCAACTTTAAACTCTAAAACAGATTGTAATTTTATTCGTATTGTAATACGAGCTACCAAAATTAGACTACATCTAAAATTCTATATACGGTATGTAACAAATCTGTTTGCGATTAATTTTTTTGATGAGCCATCAGTCATTAATTCAGTCAAGAACCTCATAATATATATTTTCCAAACGTTTCGATTATAATTTATTTTTTATAATATAACCATTTTCAGATTTTAAAATTTATAGTTAATTATTACTAATTTAATGATTCGTCATTAAAAAACATTTTGATTATTTCATTTTTTTATTATACTATTAAAATAAACATTTTGATTGAAACAATAATTTTGATTACTATATTTAGCCAAAATTTTATTATAATTTTCATTTTTTTTTTTTGTATTTGTCATTTCTAAAGGAGGCGTTAAAATTACAATAATTACAATTTAATAATAAGTTTATATCAAATATTTTTTTAATTGATTTCTACATATTTGATTTAAAAGAATTTTTTTTTTATAAAAGAATTATATTTGATTATAGAGAATTTTTTTTTGGGTTTGTTTTGAAATGATGTCATTTTGATGTGAATCTCATTTTAGTGTGGTTTCATAGCCTATAAAAAAAGTTCAAAATTTTTGATTCACTATTTTTATGGGTTACTGCTGTCTTGGAATTGAGATCTAAAAAATTCAAATTTATTTTTGAATCGGTCGATTAGTTTTTGAGATATTCAATAAATTAGCGATTTTTCAAAAACCACGAATTCGATATCTTACAATCACGTGTTGCTGCAGGATCTTCACAAAAGATTTCCAACTTCTAGATGAGTTAGAAGGATGAGGCGTCTTGCATTCGATAGGAAACTTTCCATAATCCATGGGAAAATTTCAAAAACTTTAACTTATGGATATTTAAAATGGGAAAAATTTGATATTTAAAAAATATTACAAAAATTCATGCAAATTGATCGCAAACTTTTAAGCTGGTTAGAACGATACGATTTTTTGCAAACGTTACAAAAATTATGCTATATAGATTTCATTCAAATCGTGAGCCAAAAAAAAAATTTTTGATTTTCTCCGAAAATTGCGAAAATATATTTTTCTATCCCATTTTGAAAAAAAAACTAAGGAGAGTTTGATCCGTAGATTTCAAAAATAACATATATTTAACAACGATTGGATGCCGATACAAAATTCAAAAATCGGCTACAAAAGACGATTTAACGGATGAATGTCATGCAATGCAAAGCCTCTTGGACTATAAGAGATGATTGGTATTTCAAAATCCAATTTCAATCATTAAAAACAATAATCTACATTCAAAAATTTATTTTAAATTCAAACGACGACCTATATTCGCTTCTTAAGAAAATGTGCCGCTAGTGTATTTTCAGGAAATTATTGAACCAAATACTTGTATTAAAACATTCATTAAAAAAATACAGAAATTTATATAGAATGTCATATTAACACAGAAATGAAGTTATTTTAAACAAATGTTGTGTAAAACATTCAATAAAAGATACAGAAAAATGGGAGCGTGTACTTATGTACGCGTATCAGAAGTTATACTTCTTTGGCATTATTAAAAAACAATTTTTAATTGCATGCAAATAATTAATTACAATAAAATAATAAAACGACTGGAGAAGGATAGTCAACACAGTCAATAAAGTTCAATTTTTAATTTGAAAAATTAAATAAATAAATATAAATTTGCTTACATTAAGTGGAACATAAATCAACAGCTTCAACCTGTGAATTTTGTGTGACGGTGATACATATTAAAATTTCACCCTCATCATTTTTTCATAACGCACCAAAAGAAGTATAACTTCAAAAATATTATTTTTTTTATTCGGCTAGTTATAAATTTTTGTGCACTAACAGTTTTTATATCCAACATTATCAATTAATATATGAGAGTATATTAAATTTAGTCTAAAGTTTGTAACAATAGACAAACGAAGTAGCTGCGTCAGAATGCGTTCTTTTTTATTTATCAGAATTTCCCTTATCCTTGTCTTAGACATTACCAAAATACATGGTTATCATAACTATGGACAGACGATAGAAAATGAACTAAGTAGGTGCAGAACTTCCCAAAAGCACCCCTCTTAAAATTTTGGTACTTTATATCAAAAAAAAAAACCTATTCTGAATAACTATTCGCAAAAATTTGTTTTACTACATGAATAAAAAAATTTCTTTTGTGGTATTTTATCGAAGCCATTTTTTTTATTTTCATAGAAAATATAAAAAAAAATTCTGTAATACTTGATATTTTTCTAATGAAACCTCAACAAAGTATAATAATAAAAATTCAATAAAAAAATAAATTCAGGTCACACACCAATCGCATGCATAAAAACAAATAAATATACTGTAATCAAAAAGCCTGTAGTATTACAATCCTATGTGTCACCACTATGATCGTATTTTGTATATATTATTTTTAAGAAGTATAACATCAAAAATCCTCCCAAAAAACCAAACCACTTTATTTAGTTCAGATAGTGTTAAATTACCAAAAAAACCTAAAAACAAAACGGCATATAATCAATTTACTCTTCTAGCTATCACTAGCGGCTACCACGTGTTTCCACCAATTCATTTCATAAAACCACAAATTTGATGGGTAAAAATTTCAGAATTATGAAGACAGTTTATGAAAAAATATTTCAAACAAAAGTTGTTTGTTTTTAAGAAACAAGATATTTTAATTTGGATTTTTACTTTTGTCTCTTACGGTTTCAAAGATGGTTCATTAATGATGAGCAAAACAACACCTAGACCACAATCTTGGTCTTTCTCATATACTTCGAGACTTGGTCTCGTATATTTGATCTGACAATTCAGTTTTTTTTTTTATTAATTTTTCAATGTATTATGATTCAGAAGATTTTTAAGGTATAAATTAAAAATAACTCACAAATAATAATTAACTCATAAAATACTTTATTTCATTGCAATCATAATAAGCTGCATTGGTTGCAACTCTGCAGAGTCATAAATTTGTAATAAGTGCTAACTCTTAAAGTAAGTTGCTGATTAAAGAGATAACTAACGCGTTTGACTGAATGTGCTACTGACTCTTATGTCTTGTTACATGTTGCATTTAAATCTAATAAAGCAAAGTAAAGCGATGTTGCTACATACATGTTGATTCAAGTATTTATCGGAAACTGTTATTTTTAGCTTAGTCTGCATTTAGTCTTGGTCTTGCATACTTGGTCAGACTTGGTCTTGGTTTTGTGGATGTATAGATAATCTTTGCCTGGGTCTTGATCTTGTTTTTTTCAAGACCAAGACCAATTACGTTCATCATTATGAATCATTGAACTTGACGATGAGCAGACGGACTGATGAAAATGGAATAATTAAAGGCAATTTTTAAGTGAGTCTATAAGACTTAGGGATAGGTAGATAGTACCCAAATAAACTTAATTTAGACTAAATTTAATTGCCCAAACGTACTGAGGTCAATAGTTTAAGAAAACGAATTTCCGGTTCGCTTATAATTCGCTTTTTTCGTCCCATTCCAAACCTTCATCAAGTACAAAACCTTCCAAAATACCAATATTATCTATACAAAACGGTTTTTTGGAATCGATGTGAAATGACATAATTAGGGGAAATAGAAAATATCATGAATCGGTTAGATAAATTTATAAGCACTCATTCAAAAATATTTGTTGATATATAAACATAATAAAACTTACAATCTACGACATTACGTCTTACTGAAACTGCTTTAGAAGATAATGAAGTAAGACAATGATGCATTGATACCGTACATAGTACTTGACCAGAGTATAGTTTTGATCTATGTATTATTATATTTTATTAGAGTACCAAGAGTGTATTATCTGTATTTACATATTTTCTATGTTACCCAGTGGAGGAATTATTTTTTACGAAAGATCGGATAATTTTTCTAGAATACATGTAGCAAAATCATATTACCATTCAGACAACCTATAGACCAGGGTTGATAATTTTAAAAACAAACAAAAAATTTTAGTAGGATGAAATCCATTCGAAACGGAAGAGAATATAAAAAAAAATTTGGAAAACGGTTGACCCTAAAGGCCATCTCTGCAACTTCCCGCTAATTTCATACCTAAGCACTTAAAATTTAACATATCACAATGTTTTTGAGCTAAAATTTTGGTTTTTGAGCTTTGATGTTAAAAAAACACTTGTTACCGAATATTTCGTTAACGATATCTCTCGAACCAATCAACCGATTTTAACCGGATTGGTTTAAAAGTTATTACGTTATTGGAGGCGATCGACGCGGTTTTTAGAGCTTTAATAATTATTCTATTTCATCAAACACGATCCGAAAATAAATGTCGAAGTTATGTAAAAAAAACACTTTTATATGAAATTTTTCGTTTACGATATCTCTCGAAGGAATCAACCGATTTTAACCGGATTGTTGGTGATCGACGTGGTTTAAAAGTTATTCCAAAAAAACCACTTTTGAAAAAATTTTTTTTCGTAGTTTTTTTAAGATTTCTTGGAATCTACTGGTCCGAATCGGTTCAAATCACAGTCAAAATAGTGTTCTAGGACCTTAAAAAGTCAAGATCTGATCAAAGCACGATTGTTGCAAAACCAATAACTTCCCGATTTCCAAAAATTTTTATGTTCTTAGCGGGAAGTTAAAAATGAGAGGAAAAATAATTAACCGGCGATCTGTGGTCGGGAAGTGGAAGGGGATGAGTTATTATGAGTAAAACAAGATTTATCTCGATTTCCGGCAAAATTAAAAGTCTTATGGAGATTAGAGTAAATGGCAAAAATAATTTTTATAAAATAATTATCAATTTATATTTTATGAACAAAAATATTAATTAAAATATAATCACGTAATGGTTGTATTTATATAAAACTTACCAATGTTCAGTAAATTTGTGAAGGTTCTCATGTTTATATTTTGTAAATAATTTTTTAAAACAAGGAAATAGTCAAATTTATATATATATATATATATATATATATATATATATATATATATATATATATATATATATATATATATATATATATATATATATATATATATATATATATATATATATATATATATATGTTATTGCAAAAATATTCGTAAATTTATCATTGAAAGTAGATTATAAAATATATTTTTGCTGATTCAGTTTTCAGCATTTAATATTATTCATAAGTCATTGTCACAGAAGAATTTGGAACAATCATGTCAAACACAAGCTTAATTATATATAGTAGACCATGTTCTTCAAAGAATTCATAATCTTTTACTGCTACAGTTGCATTTTGCATTTTCAGTAAAGATCAGAAGAAATATCAAATCCATTCAAAAACAGTTAAGCGTTCAGCCACACTGGTGTTTATTTTACCAACGTACGTTGAAACCAACGACGGTTCTAACTTTCTATTGAGTTGAATACAAGCAGCCATACTAGAGTTATACATCAAACTTTCTATAGAGTTATATACGGACGTTCTAGTTTTGTATTGAGTTAAATATGACCTGCCACACTAAAGTTATAAAACGTGCGTTTATCTCTGAACACACAGCTGAAAAGTAAAAGGTATCGGGCTACTTATATGAATATCGATTCTTCATGAGTAAACTCCAATAATAAAAACATATGATGAAAGTGAAATTCATAAATAATTATATACCATATAAAATTAGGTTAGAAACGCAATATGTCAAATAATTAAAATGCATCAAAAAAATCAATTTATTATCAAAAAAAAAAAAAAATTATAATTGATAATAAACCAATTTAAAATTCCAATAAGTACTATAATTAAGTAAATGAATTAATTACCCTTATATCCTTCAAAAAAAAAAACATTTACATAAAAAAATAATAATAATCACAAACAGACACACATGCACATATTCTTCGAATACTTTTGTCGAGTATCATCTGCCAACAAAACAAAAAAAAAAAAAAAAACCAAAACGATGCATTGCAATATTTGACCAGAATCTGGATAGACGGAAGTGTGTAAATTGAGCACCGCATTCTGTCAATGGAATTGTGTTAAGAATAGCTTACATATTAAGGATCCAGGATATTGGCGGTTCTATAAATCCCCCGGCTTAAGTCAGTATTGTGCATATCAAATTTCATAACACTTATTTTTTTTTTTAGTTATTTGGGCGCGAAAAACCCAACTTACCCAACTTACATAATCTGATATCAAAGATGAGTGTCTTTAAAAAAAAATTGTAAAGCGTCACAGGACGTCTGGCAGATGTGAAACATCGAAATTATTTTGTAGATTACCCTCACATGTGTAACGTAGTAAAAAACACTATATATACTATAAGTATGCGAGTTCAGTATGGGGAGAGAAATTGTGAGATTACCTATAGACTATGTATAAAACATATATTCCATCAAATAGCGTGGGGATGCGTCGCCACGGCATATATCGCCACGCCAACAATCATGTTTACCCTACCCTATAGATGTTTCACATCAAAAAACAATTGGACCAAAAATTGATCTGACAACATCTAAATCGGTAATATTTAAGCTATTTAAACACAATTTCATTGACATAGAATGCGGTACTCAATTTGAATATTCAAGTCCATCCAGGTCCTGATCTATACACTCAAAAAAAACGACACTAAATGATTTAAATATAATAATATACTGATGAATCAGCATGAGTATCAGCTGCTTAGCACAATTTATATGAGAAAATTGCATAAAATGCTATCTATATCAATTTTTTTTCAACAATAAATATGTTAACTAAAACATTTTATTTTACTAAATGACCATGTAAAAAAAAAACAGCTGTTTGATGTTTATCATCTGAAATTTTGTAAACTATACATCTTTATATATAAAAAGGATAAATGATTGACTGGCATATCCAGCGTTGGATTTATGATAGGGGTGGTCAGGGCTAGTGTCCAGGACGGTAAGTTTTTAGGGATGGAATAATTCAAAGAGGGAGAAAAGGAACTTTCTCCGTGTTATGGAAAATACTTTGAAAAATGTCAATAAAATAATTTTTTTTATTGATAATGTTCAAAATAAGAAATATTGCAGTTTCTTTTAACTTACCTTATTGATTTAAATCTAATTTGGATGAAAGAGGTTGTCTCATCAGATATCGACGTTTTAAGCCATTTCTAACCATATCCATATATAATGAATGTATGTAAGCCCCACATAACTTTTGAACGGCTAGGATCGATCGAATTGGGATTTGAGCAGTTCTAGAATATTTTAAATGGTTTCGGCCGATTGATAAAACACCTACTTAAATATGGTATTATATAGAAACTTGAATCATTTTATGTAAAATTTCGGCAATGGAGTGGCTTTTTTCATAGCGCTCAAGAGTGGCACCAAGTTTACATCCGGCTATGGTCATATCAACGCAGTGATGAAACCGCTTGGTCTAGAAGCTTGAAATTTTGCAAGTTGATAAGACATAAGTAAGCATAAAGAAAGGATTTTTGGAAATTTATCACCAAAGTTCAGCCCAAATTTTGCCTTTTAAGTATTACCCATAAATTTAGAAGAAATATGATTTATAAAATGCACGTACACCATTAAAAAACCTAAAAAGCATTTAATTATAGCATTCATATTATAAAAAATATTTTTTCATAATTTCAGCCAGCGTGCATCATAATGACTCCAATTTTTTAATTGAAAATTTGAGCATCATCAAGTATAATTTTGTAGCATTAATTTTGAGCATATTAAAAGTACATTTTGAATTATTTGGAATTGAATGGTAATAACAGACTAGTTTATGAATCAAATGATATCAAACTCTGTGAATAGTGTATAATTTAACATAGATAAATTTCTCAAAATTTATTAACTAATTTAAATGAATAATTTTTATATTTGCTATTAAAAATAATTACTTAAAGAAATTGTATTCTTCAAGCATTCTTACAATTTTCAACCCAATACCCTTCAATTAAATGTAATTTTTTGTAATTATTCAATAATTTTTGTTTGACATTTCCTATACAATTTACATGCATACAATTGAACAAATAATTAAATTTTCTAGAATGAGAATATTTTATTACAAATTATAGCTACTCGTGGCGCATCCATCGATTAAGAAATCCCTTCCACGTACTTTACACGATACAAATAGATACCCTTATGTTTTTTTTTGTTCTTATTCCTCTAAACAAATACTTCCGTTTCAAGGTAAATTTTTAAGTGCTTCTAACGTTCTATGTTTTTATTGGTTTTTGATGATATAAAAGATTTCCGTAGCACATATGGTATTTACCGAACATTTTGTTTTTTATTAATTCGCTGATATTTAAACAAGAGGAAAGGAAACCGGCTTTATATGTCGTACCGGATGTAAAAAGATTGAATTATGTGTGCAGTTAAATGTTTATATATGATCATGTAATTTTTTTAACATTAGAAGGATTTATTATCTACATAATTATGTATTTGAATTTTTATACTCGATATATATACAATATGCCTGAGTATAATTATATCAATTTAAGTCAAAAGTTTCTAACGCTTAAAAATATTGAGCGCGTAAACAAAATTTTGATGTAGAAAAATCATCTAATTAGCCCATTTCCTCATGTCCGTCCGTCCGTCCGTCATCATGATAACTCAACAAGATGTGAATTGGTAACGTATTATAGACATAAAAAGTGAGTTTTATTCCGTAAATGAGCAAAATTGGTCTATTAGATCCAATAGATCCATGACACAGCTTTTACCAGACAAGAGGACAAATTTCAAAGACATTCAAAGATGTTTCTGAAAATTTTTTTTGAAACATTTTTTGGTAAAATATTTGGAATTGCCAAAATTTCAGCTCAAAATTAGCTAAGAAGCATATGTATTTGCAATATACATTATTATTATATATATTTATAACTGTATGATCTGTAATGTAGAGTATTTTGATGTTTTACTTCTTTAGACGCGTTATGAAAATATGATGCGAGTGAAATTTTAAGATGTGCGAGCATCACCATCACACAAAATTCACAGGTTGAAGCTGTTGTTATGATTTATGTTACACTTAATGTAAGGAAATTTATATTTATTTTATTAATTTTTCAAATTTAAACTGAGCTTTATTGATTGTGTTGACTATCTTTCTCCAGCCTTTTTATTATTTTATTGTAATTAATTATTTTCAAACAATTAAAAATTGTTTTTTTAATGATACCAAAGAAGTATAACTTCTGACACGCGTACATATTAAGTACACGCACCCATTTATTTTTTAATTCAGCTATTTTATTGTATCGTTCGTAGTTATAACTTTCACTAAATCTGTACATAATTTTAATGATTTTTTTTTTAACTGTTTTTAGAACTTGACTAATAATTTTATAATCGGCGAGTTTTCGCCTGTTTTTCCAGTTATCGATTCTTTTCGACATTTTGTTTAGAAATTATCGTGTTTATGTCACATAAACACCACAATTTAAAACATGTGACAAGATTAGTTAATTAGTATTTTTTTGTTAAATGACTTGAATTTAAATAAAATTCAAGCACAAATAACCGAAATTTAATTCGTTTAAAAGAAACCAACACTTGTATATTTAATACAACTATTAAAAATACATATACGCCATTTTCGACTGTTATTCAGCCATAAATTTGTGGTGTGTAGATTGTATGGGTCGGGTTTGTTTTCGGCCCCTACATTCAGCATGTAATTAAACTACCCATGGATTTGTGGGGTGTAATTTGCATGAGTCGGATTTGTTTTTGGCCCCTACGCTCAACATGTAATTAAACTATCCATGGATGTGTGGTGTGTAGTTTGCATGGGTTTTTTGTTTTCGGCTCCTATGTTAAACCTGTGATTAAACTACCCATGGGTAACTCGAAAAATAGGCAAAACTCAAAGATTGGCATTCTTCATTTTCGTCTTATTTTAGCTTGTTTTGCCAAAATTCATGAAAAAATCGAGGCACCACGGATATCGTAATCGAGCCAGTTCTATGTCCATTATTGGCAGTGTATTTTTTGTTGCGTTTCTAACATTTTTTTGTTCATCCATTTATATCTTATTTAATACCAGACAGATCTAAAAAAATGTTTGCTATCACCGAAATTGACCGATATATTTATTGCACGAAAATAAAATAAACACGCAATAATTCTATAGTATATATTTTTTTCTAGATGAATAACTATTAGAACCATAAAAAAAAGACATAAGCGAAGGGAAGTTTACGTTTGTCAAATTTCATGAGAACCAAAGATTTTTTTTTTTTTTTTAATATACACATTTATAGACCAGGGTAGAAGCCTTTAAAAATGGTTAAAAATGAAAAAAAAATTATAGTAAGATGAAATCAATTGGAAAAGGAAGAGAATATAACAAAAATGAAAGGAAAAATAATTTACAGGTGATGTGTGGTCGGGAAGTGGAAGCGTTTGTTTTTAAGGGTGAAATACGATTTATCTCGATTTCTGGCAAAACTACAAAAGTTCTATGGAAAAAAGATAAAAGGAAAAGTTGTAGGCAATAAAAAGTTCTACAACTTTTGTATTTACACTGAAATAAACATTAGGTGCTTTTTCAATAAAATTACAGTGAAACTGGAACATAAAGTTTTCACCAAATTTTTTTTTTGTAAAAGATAAAAAACCAAAAACTTTATTTCATTTTTCACATAAGTTTTGAGGATATGTGAAAAAAGTGTAAATACAAAAGTTGTATATCTTTTTATTACCTACAACTTTTCTATTTAACTTTTTTTCATAGGACTTCTCCCTTCCACTTCCCGACCACAGATCGTCCGTAAATTATTTATCATTTCATTGTTGTTATATTCTGGGTTTCCATAAGGTTTCATCCTAGTATAATTTTCTTTTTTTGATTTCAAAAATGATCGACTCTGGTCTATTATTCAAAGATCTACAGACGCGTATTCAAAGAATCGTATTTCCACCTATTTAAAGCTCTGTCTATACAGCATACTCTAACATGGCATGCTGTTTAGAAATTTATATCCAATAATAGCTTACAATTCTCATTTTGTTCAAAAATAGCGCTGATAGGAAAGAAAACAATTGTATCCAGACAGAAAGAAATTGAGGACGAAGAACGTTAAAAACGAAGAACGTTAATCTTATTTTGAACAGGACAAAATGTCTGTTCAAGAAGTGTCAAAAAAAAAAAATTATGGGTCAAGTTCTAAAAACAGTTAAGAAAATAGTCATTAAAATTATGTACAGATTTAGTAAAAATTATAGGTACGGATGATACAATAAAAATAATTTGGAAAACGGTTGGCCCTAAAGGCCATCCCTACCATTCCCTTTAAAATTTAACATATTACAATGTTTTTGAGCTAAAAATTTGGTTTTTGAGCTTTGATGTTAAAAAAACACTTGTTACCGAATATTTCGTTAACGATATCTCTCGAACTAATCAACCGATTTATACGTTCTTGGCGGCGATCGACGCGGTTTTTAGAGCTTTAATAATTATTCTATTTCATCAAAAACGATCCGAAAAGAAATGTCGAAGTAATGTAAAAAAAATACTTTTATATGAAATTTTTCGTTTACGATATCTCTCGAACGAATCAACCGATTTTAACCGGATTGTTTGTGATCGACGTGGTTTATCAATGTTAAGGTCTGATTAGTTTTTGGAGTTGATCGATACAGCCGTTTAAAAGTTATTCCAAAAAAATTTTTTCGTAGTTTTTTTGAGATTTCTTGGAATCTACTGGTCCGAATCGGTTCAAATTTTCAGGAAATCTAAGTTTCGTGATTCTTTTTGAAACGCCACTTGTTTGGTTCAAATCGGAGAAACACATACACACACACATACATACAGATAGGATGACACCCTCACAAGAAACCGTCAAAATAGTTTTCTAGGACCTTAAAACGTCAAGATCTGATCAAAACACGATTTTCTGAAAAACGGGGTAAAACCAATAACTTCCCGATTTCCGAAAATTTTTCATTTTCTTAGCGGGAAGTTAAAAAGTCCCATCGGGGATGAAAGCTCTTGTGAAATAATTGGTGTTTTCTTTATAGTAAAACGTATGGCATGAGGGATACACTCTTAAATGTACGATAGTGAATTAAAATCCAGTAATTATTTGGTTCTTTATTTAACCAACATAGTATATGGTTCAGACATCTTTTTTTTTTGCTATCATGTTTTGCAGATATTTATTATATTAATAATTATGGTATTACAATAGCAGATCACCTTGAATATAAATTTAAAATATAGTTGAGTATAAGGTTATAAAACATGTTATTTAAGAAAAAAAAACATTTTATATACCTATATAATAGAGTAGGATTTAATGGTACTTGAGAGTAAACAAACATCGAGCACTGTACACTGTGTCAATGAAATTGTATTATAGCTTAAATATTAAGATTCCGAGTGCTGCAGAATGATTTAAATTTTGGTGTGAAACATCTAAAGGCGAGGGTAAACATGATTGTTGGTGTAGCGATACAGGCCGTGGTGACGCATCGCCACACTATTTGATGGAATATACGTAGTCTATAGGTAATAGCGTGTGAAACGTGGCGACGCGATGTCAACTGCAAGCGACTATGCGCAATATCTCTCGCCATACTGATCTCGCACAGTATATATAGTGTTATTATCATGCCATATTTGGTTCCTGTCATAATTTGTACTTACCATTACTTGTACAAAATAATTGCGATGTTTCACGATGCCAGATTGCAATGCCAGACGTCCCGTAACGGCTCACAATTTTTTTTTTAAAGAAATTCTTTATAATTTTTTCGTAAAATACGCCGTTTTCGAGCTATAAGCAAATAAAGATCGAAAAAAGTCAAAATACGCCATTTTAAATGGCATATTTTTGGATATTTTATAAATTTTTTCGTTTTTTTTAAATTACTAGAAATTTCCATTCTATATACAACGTTTTGTTTCGCTCAGTTTTCTACGTATATAAAACAAAGTTCCACGGTACACCTGGCCTGCATGTCTAATCTCGATAAACTCAAAAACTACTGACCGGTTTTGCATGCGAATTTTAACAATACATAGCAAGATTTAGGTATATAACGTCATGCAAGATTTAGGTATATAATGTCATGCAAGATTTAGGTATATAATGTCAATAAAAACTATTATACTTTAGGTATATAATGTCAATAAAACTACGCAAGCACTGAGATAGAAGGCCGAAATTAGGTCGTACTTACGAGCTTTTCAAGAAAAATATCTACTTTATTTAACAAAGCGAGAAAATAGACCAAAGCGAGAAAATATTCCTTCTCTTCTATTAATATCCTATGTTTGATAAATATGAATTAAATATTATCAAATTTGATGTTTTTATACTTTTACAGAGGCAAAGTAGCGGGTTTTATATAAAACAATCATTAAAATGACTCCAATCCTTATGGCCCATCGAAAAAGGAGTAGTATTTAAAAGAATTGGATGAAACATTGCTTCGGCTCCAGTAAGATCGAAATCCTATATGACCTATACTTGATACAATTCCATTACCAGAATACGATGCTCAATTTTTGCATACTCAAGTATCTCCAGATTCTGCTCTAATATACACCATTTTATATATAAATTGTATAGTAAAACCGTCTAATTTATTATCAATTCCATCTTTCAAAACCATGAAATTGCGAAGAACGACATAAACTATAAAATGTCTTACCGAGAATTTCGAAAGTTTACAAAAAAAAAATTTTATTTATCGAACGATGTTAACTAGATTTTAAAATTCGTGTCTATTTATGTTTGTTCTGCGGAAAGTTTCGATCACATTGTACGATTATGGTGAAAATTAATATACTCTTTTATCAAATTTACGATTTTTAACTTCATTGGACCATCAGAGGCTTCGTAAATGGTTAGTGGAATCAATTAATAAGTCTAAAAGTATTCGTTTTGTATGTAACAATTTTCACAATTGATCTATCGAGACAATCTATAGAAAACATTCTCCTAAAATTTGAGGTAGAGAAGTTTTACTGTATATTATATCTATATATACAGGTTTGTAGTTATACAATGATTCGAATTTCCCATTGTAGACAGTGGCTTGATTTCAATTTTTCTTTTTTATATTTTTAATAAAATATTGTTTTACTTGATATAGAATTTCATAGAATTGAATTAAGAATTTGTGTGGAATATTTATTATTGTTTGTTAAAAGCTTTTTTTTTTTAAAGTATTTGCACAATACGAGTGTTTTTTTTTTCAATTTTATAATCCGAGAATTTTTACTGATGAAAAACTGTGTATTTAAACTCTAAAAGCAAATACAGCTTTGCGGTTTTCGGTAAAGTTTTAAGAATATTTTGTAATATGCGTTTGGTTGGGAAAAAATGATACACAGATTTTTGGTGTGCAATTTAATACAATTTTCACTACATTTTCTATACTTACCAGGTGAATAATTTATACCTGTGATTCTTAAGACCGCTTGGCTACAATAAAATGCTTTGATCTTGCACTATGTGATGTGAAAAACCTTAGTCAAAAAGAATAAATTGTTGAAATAACTTGTATTTGCTAATGTAGTTGAGGTCCAAGAAAACCAAAAATAACATTTATTTTACGATTAGATGTGTAGCTTTCACGAAAAATTTCAATCAATAAGTTTTCCAAAATTTTCTCTCCTCCCTCGGATTGGATTACGGGCGATATCTCAAAAACTACACATTCAATTGTTAAATGGATGGTTATTTTTGAAATCTACAGGTCAAGTCTATACAAACATAATTTTATCCAAATTTGAGACAAAAATTTTTGTTTCGATTTTTTTCAAGAGGGTGTAAGAAAATTACTAAAAAAATATCATTTATTTAACAATTGGTAGTTTTTTGAAATATTTTCAAACAAATAAATCTTTATCATCAGAATAATAACATAAGTCATCTTAAAAACTATAGCACCTAGCCTAAGCTTTATCTATAATACATCACATTATATATTAGCTGTTACATCGAGATTACAATGTTTTCATACATCGTTTAGAAAATGAAAAAATTTTAAAAAAAAAAGTATTTAACAAGTTTTTGAAATATCGCCTAAAAGTCGTTTTGGTTAAATATATTTAAAAAAATGCGAACAGACTTCTTCCGTACGAAATATTATTAAATTTAAATATTTCATGATTAACTTAGCCATCAAAATACACATAGAAATTATTCAGAGAAAACATCAAAACGACTCAAAAAATGAACATACACAAAATTTACATATTTCGATCAATAATTTTATTTTGAAGATTTAGAGCCGATTTTAGAATTCTATTCTTACGAAAAAAAAAAATTTTTGTTTCAAGCGATTTCCAATCACTCACTCTAATCGATGGATATTTAAAGAAACTTGAGGAAAATTCCTCAGTCCACCAATACCAATAGTTTCCGTTATCCTTGAAAATGGAAAATTAGTTAAAAGTATATAAAACTCCAAGAACAATAAAAAAGCATTGCATGCAAAACGTATACAAAGAAAATGACATTAGTTTTATTTTTCGCACAAGGTCATTTATTGAGATGACAGAAACAAATTCAAGGACTTCCATCCAATTAACTATCACATGCAATTTTATTTGAACATAGATTTATTAGAAATAGATCACCAAGTGTATGTGCACAAAATGTATTACGACATATGACAAAATAATCGATTATTGAACTTCTTTAATTCGTTTCAAAAATGAGAAAAATCGATTCTTTTTTAGTAAATTAATCACTAATCGATGTTATCTTGCATGTCACATCTCTTATAGGTTACGACGTTCATAAAATACGTTCACATAAAAGTGGAGAGGAATATTACTTGGTGTGACAAATTATGACAAGGAGCAACGGATTCTAAGGAAACAGAACGCAGTTCGTCGCAAAATTCTTTAATTTTTTTACATTTTGAAGTAAGCCTTCTTTAGACACGCTTGATTTGGAGAGTAAGCTGATGAATGCGTAACGACAGCGTTTCGAAAAGTGTGAACGTTATGTTAGGGGCGCGACGAACAAAAGTTGATAGGAAGATATAAGTTAGTGAAGATAGAAAGAGAGATTATAGATATAAGTTATGAGTTGAGAGGGAGAAGACTGCCCTGGGCTGGGTGTCTTGGTATTGCTTTGCTCATCATAAAATGTAAAATCGTTTATTCAAAACTTAACATAAAGAGTTATGGAGAGTAAACCCATCGTCTTGCTTGGAAAAAGAAGCATTTATACGTCTATACAATTTTACTTGTAATAAGTCTATAGTTTTTGTAAGCTATATTATTATATCGTGTACTTCTGAAAAAATGCTTTAGTTTGTGTAAATGATTTAAAATTTTATGATTGTAACGATAGTCGAATATGGATAAACGATAATTCAAGTGACCGGTATTTCTGTTTCGCTTCTTGCTTTGCTCGTCACTATTTAGTACTAGATCTTTTTATTACCTACAACTATGCCATTTAACTTTTTTCCATAGGACTTGTAGTTTTGCCGAAAATCGAGATAAACCGTGTTTTACCCTTCTCACCCCCTTCCACTTACCAACGTCAGATCGCCTGTCATTTATTTTTCCTTTCACTTCCATTTCCAATGGGTTTCATCCTACTATAATTTTTTTGATGGTTTCCAAAATTATGAACCCTGGATCTACTATATGTTCTGGCTCCATTAATTTCAAAGGTAAAGTACCTTTTTTTACGTTTTAAATTTTATGCTCTATAACTTTAATTTGAAACATTTCGCACTAATTTGAAATGTGACGTGCAGGGATTTTGATTCCTGTCAGAACGTGATTTCCGTACTGCCCATACTATGATGATTCATCACTGAAAAGCTCTCAGTCAAGTCTCTTCAATGTTTATTACATAACAAACTCACCCTATATATTTTTTTCTAAATGACATATATAAAAAAAAATATATATATATATATATATATATATATATATATATATATATATATATATATATATATATATATATATATATATATATATATATATATATATATATATATATATATCTCCTTTTATATATCGTATTCATTTTCTACATTAAGGGAAGAAAATATTATGAACGTCCTTCCTCCGTCAACAATATAAATAAGACGAACGAATCAACCACCAACTACTACTACAAGGATAAACAGCCATCATCATCATCAGCTTCAGCTTCAGCACACATTATATTTAAATGATTACACGAACCTTCATGTAATGTTGGTCTGTCAGTCGATCGGTCGGTCGCTCAATTTAACCTTGACACACGAACGGGCACTATGCATGAATGGTTAGAAAAACTGTGGAATATATATATACAGGAAATGAGTGTATAATATAATATCTATCATTGAGAATAAGAACACCCACACTCATCTATATACAAACATATAATACGTATATAGAAATCAGACAGATTTGATGTTGTCCAGGTGTAGTAGTCGATGATTGATGCATCTTCCAGGTCATTTCTGACAGACAGCTTATGTTACGGGATAATGAGATATGTGGAATATGGAGAAATGTCAGAAGAGAAAAACGATGAACTGTGAAAATTTTAGTTTTATCTTCTTCTTCAGTGATAAGACAACCGGCATTCACGAGAATTTTTTCCAGGCTTCTATTGAGAAATAAGGCAAATTCAACATTGTCCAGGTGTAGTAGTCGATGATTTATACATCTTCCAGGTTATTGCTAATGGATAGCTCATGTTATGCGATATTGAGATATGTGGAATATGGAAAACTGCAAGACTACCGTAGAGTTACCGTAGCCCTGGCCTTCACGATAATTGTTTTCCAGGCCTCTATATAGAAATCATACAGATTCAATGTTGTCCAGGTGTACTAGTAGATTACTGATGCATGTTCCAGATTATTTCTGATGGGTAGCTCATGTTATGCGATATTGAGGCATATGAAAAACTGTGAGAAGGGAAAAGCGATAAACTTTGAAATTTTTAGTTTTTTCTTCTTCTTCTTCAGTGGCAAGCAAGACAACCGTCGATGGGCCCTGGCCTTCATGAGAATTTTTTTCCAGGCCTCTCTATTTTTTGTCTCATTGTTTTCCAATTAATTATTTCCAGAGTGGAGAAAATCAATTCATTTCAGATTGTGTTAGCTCTAATTCTAGTGGGCTTCGTCAGAAAGAGTTTTTTTCTATCGTTCATTTTAAACATGTGGCTTGCACTTTTTTTGGATTTTTATGCATTTTATGACATCAGGTTCCGAAAGGTCACGATTTTTGCTCCACCAAAAACAGATCTTAGTGCCCGCCGATCAAACATTTCTAACATTTCCATTAAAGATTAGTATGCGAGTATAAGTCTGCTTAGACATTTAAGATTTAATAGCTTAGATTTCCTATTATTTTGTTTTTTAGTATCACTTTAATTCTTAAAAACTTTTGTTGGGAATATGGATTCTTCGCTGTAATCTTCAGAAGTAATACTGTGGAGATAGATAACAGGCAAGGATATAAATAAGGCAAAAAGAATGAAATATGTAGAATTTTATGAAGTAGAAGAATAATATCCATTGTATGATCATCCTATCCAGTTCTGTATTTTCTGCTGATAACTGCTAGAAAATCAACGGAAAAATGTGCAAAAACTGGTAGACCTGTGTAAAGGGACATCATATAAAGAACGGATGACCACCATATTTCTGCTGATATTTTTTGCGATCGCCTTCTAACATATTCTAAACTTGCTCATAAGTTTTAAGATGATCGCCAAATCATCGAAAAATAATTTGAAACAATCATATTCCATCCATCTTCTAGTTGACAGGTACTCGCATTTTTCATATCACAGTAAGTTATGGCACTAACGTCTACACTTGAACACCTTAACTTTTCATCCACCACATTAAAGGAGCTCTCAATCTCTAAATACCGCGTTATACGTAGTATCCAGGGAAGTGTCCTAAATTGTACATCGTCCATCTACCTTTTTTTAGAAATGTTAATGAATTGTAAAATGACTAGACTTCACAAGTACAGTCATATTTTTAATTTTGGCCTTCATTATATCCCATAATGTATAGGAGCTTTTTGTGAACCATTAGGATTTTATTACATTCTTGACATAACATACAAACTGAAATAAAAGTGGATTTGAAATACTACATTTTGTTTTAAGCTTACATACGTTTTTCGTGTAAAAATCCAATTAGACTAAAATGGGTTTGTCTTATGCTGTATTCAATTTAAGCTGAATGCTTGTCAATAGGAAAATTAAGCCAATCGTTTAATCCCACACGAGGAAGATTATTTAATTTGAGAAGAGTATTACTTATTTAATAACATGTAGGTAGAATAATTATCTAGAAAAAGTAGTTTTTCTAGAATAAAAGTTTATGTAGCTTCGAAATATCGTTTGGAAATATTTTGAATCAAACAAATATTTATGTATCCAATTTCGATTAAACTCTGTATGAATAACCAAAAATTATGATTCAAAAATTACAAAAATTGAGTTTCTATGTCCATTGCTTCACAATTTTTTAGAGATATCTTCTGTAATGCTATTCGGATAGCGATACCCCAGAGAATTTTCTCAATATATGTCTAACCCAATACATATTAAGTACTTCATCATACCATTAACGAGAAGAACAATAACTTTTGAAAAACATTACAAGTAGCTGAGTTAAATATTTCAAATACCTTAAAAGTTTTAGGAATGATCCAGAAGCAAGGACATTGGGTACCGTATGAATTGAAGCCGAGAAACATCAAATGGCGTTTTTTCATGTGTGAACTACTGCTTCAATGGCAAAGTAGAAAAGATTTTTTGCACCGCATCGTGACTGGCGATGAAAAGTGGATACACTACGATAATCCAAAGCGTAGAAAATCATGGGGTAAGCCCGGCCATGCATCGACATCGTCTGCCAAACCAGATATCAATGGTTAGAAGTTTCTTCTTTGTATTTAGTGTGATCAGCAAGGTGTAATTTACCGAAAATCGAATGAGACTATCACGAGGGATCGCTACCGACTTCAATTGATGCGTTTAAGTCGAGCCTTAAAAGAAAAACGGCCACTATACGATAGAGAAACGGCAAAGTGATTTTACTACATGACAACGCTCGGCCTCATATAGCAAAACCAGTGAAAACCTACCTGGAAACGCATCAATAGGAAGTTCTACCCCACACGCCGTATTCACCTAGCATAGCCCCTTCTGACTTTCACCTATTCCGTTCGATGGCACATGGCCTTCCTGACCAGCGCTTTCATTCGTTTGAAGAAGCTAAAAAATGGATCGATTCTTGGATAGCCTCAAAAGACACATCGTTTTTCCGACGCGGAATGCATATACTGCCAGAAAGATGGGAGAAAGTAGTCGCTATCGATGGGCAATAAAATGTTTTTGTTCCTTATCATTTAAATAAAGCTTTTATTTTGAAAAACAAACAGCGAGAACTTATTAACGATCCATAGTATGTGTGTATACGCATATATGAGTAGTGTAGTAGTGTGAAACTAACCCTTACTCTTGTACAGTATCAAACATTATGGTTCATTTTTACTACAACCAAAACTACTCTTACCGTGCATGATCTATAAAATTTTGACCGTAAATGTTATTTTTGTCATTTATAGTCATTGATGAAATTGTGTAGAGAAATTATTATATCTTACACAAAGAGTAGCGAATTTAAAATTTTCAAAATTTTCCTTAACGATAAAAAAAAAATAACCAGTAAATTTTCTTAGAACTGATTAAAATAAAAATAAACATTGGTACTATTATTGTACACCAATCACAGACAAGTAGGTATTGTTATTTGTTTTTGCATTTTAAGATAATAATTAATAATATAGTACGTATATAAATTATTATTAAAAATGCATAATAATAATAACAATATAATTATTCACCTTGACCTATCACATTGATGTATGCATGTATTTATGTTCTTTGGCGGGATTGTCGCGACAACAGCATCTTCCATGACCGTTGTGCTACCATTCTGATATAAAGTAATTTATAAGTGCTCTGCCACACTACAGTTTTTTTCAACGTAGCAAAGGGCAGTGAAATCGACGTACGCATCCGCTTTTTATTGAGTTAAATGTAGCCTGCCACAATAGAGTTTATTTCAATGCGCGTTGAAACGAACAGACTAGGATTTGATTTTAATGTACACTTAGATGTTTTTAATTTATTTACAGTTAAATTTATTTATAATTATAATAGTATTGGTTTCATTTTGTTAAATTTGTGTATTGTGTAAATTCGTTGTCATTCCCGGTTGGGTTGTATGTAGGTAAGATCAGGTATATTTATATGATGTGTTTTTGAAATATTTTATAAATAGAGGATGTGCCACCATACATCAAACGTAATTTTAAAAAGCTAACTTTTTTTTCTAAACTTATTAGGAAGATGCGATTTTTTACAATCGATATGAAATAATATAAGAAAACTTTCGTTTTTATTGCATTCCCGCTTTTGGGGAAGATTTTTTCTATATATTTTATACAAAGTTTTGTACTGGCCATGTTCATTTCGCCCAGAAGTTATTTCGTTCATCCATAATTATTATTATTATTTTTTTTTTTTTTTTTTAATATGAATACACAATATATAAAATTTTAATACATCTTCTGATTCCATTATTAGTAAAAATTTTTTTTTAGTTAATAACTTTATGAACATCCTCTGTTGTACGATATATAACAAAAGAAATAATATTTGCAAATTAGGCATGTATTTTTTGAAAATAACAAAATAAAAATCAGACAAGTTTGAACCATATTCGAATAGTTAATAAATCAAACGCCAACGTCCAACTAGCTTCCGTTCAACGTGCACAAGAGATATACGCACGTTTTATAAACTCTAGTGTGGCAGCTCATATTTAACACAATACGAAGCAAGAGCGTCCATTGTATATCAAACTCTAGTGTGACTGCTTGTATTTAACACACTAGAAAGTTAAAACCACCGTTGGTTTCAACGCACGTTGATAAAATAAACACTAGGTGTGGCAGAGTGCTTAAACATTCTTTAGTTTGTACCATTATAGCAATAAATAATAATATAGTTTTAATAATAGTTCACTATTTTTCTGCGTGGTATGTGTAAGCTTGTCTGCCTCTTATACGATTATACATATATATGCATATTTGCACAGTAACATAATAAATATACAATGTGTTCCACTAGAGATGCAAATTTGTGCCAAAAAAAAAGACGATAATTTTTAAAGATATCTTCTACATCGACGTTCTAGAACGAAATTTCAATATTTTCAATATACCGTTCGATAATTTGTCATCATTTTTATTCCCAACTGCTTGTTTTGAAGGAACATTTTTTTTAATCAGAATTGTTCTTATTTAGTTTAAAAGTTGGCTCATGGATCCTTAGGACCCAATCGACCAATTTTGTTTATTCAAGAATCTAAACTCACTTTTTAGGTCTAGAATACGAAATCAAAATTTCAGCTCGCTATTTATTTGCGTTTTTGAATTATCTTGATGACGTACAGGCAGACATACTGCCTGAGTCTTTGTCGTAAGAAAACAACTTTTTTTTGGCAAAATTCAATTTTATTATTCAACGTAGTTGCCTTCGAAGGCGATACAGCGATGATAGCGATCTTCCAACTTTTCGATACGATTTTTATACTACGATTTGTCTTAAGCTTCAAAATAGGCCTCTGTTTTGGCGATTACATTCTCATTGGCGCTAAATTTTCAGCGAGCATTCTCTTGAGGTCTGAGAACAGGAATTAGTCGCTGAGGACCAGATCTGGAGAATATGGTGGATGGGAAAGCGATTCGAAACCCAATTCCATTCAATTATTTCTTAAAACTTTTTTTTTTTAATGTTTCATAGGTGTACAGAATAAGTCAAAAATTAGTATTGGGCATATGAAGGGAAGAGAAAGGTATGCAGCTAGAGCTGACTTTATAAGGAACTATCCCAGTATTCAACTTATGCAAACCAAATGGAAAACCATAGAAAACCATCGGTAAGGATAGCTGGCACACGATACTAATGATCAAATACCTTCTGAATATCACTGAGGAGGTAATTTGGTTCAGGATGTGGAAAATACACTTAATACTTACATGAAGTACATTTTAATAAAAGGTTTAAATAAAAGCTGTAAAATTACACCAATCAAAAAAGTTAAATTTTCCCAGTTGAATCGACGTAAAATGCAATTAGTAAATTAGTAAAATGCAATTGTGCGAAGCACCATCTAAGTTACTCAGCGAACAAAGAGTGCTTGCCTATAATTAATTTTCAAGAGATGGAAAATCGTGTCCATAGGCTCACAACAAAACTTATTCTACTGATTATGGACAAATATTATTCATGCAATTTTTCCATCGTTTTCATTAATTTGTGACACGGTGCATTGTCTTACTAAAACAACCGTTTTTTCGCGATGTCACTCTTCAAACACTCCAATAACCCATGTAATCAGAAATTTTACAGGCTCCAAGATAGAAAATAGCCCACTTTTATAGCGTAAATAGTTACACAAATCATAACTTAATTAAATACAAATTTTTAGAAGTATATTTAGAAATGATAGGATATTATTATAGGCACCACGCAGCCTAAAAAATATTCTATTAATTTATTAGGTGTATGATTCAAGTACAAAAACAATGCAGATAATATGATGAATATCGAACGACCGACCTATCTATCAGCTCAAAATGGTTCAAATAACAATAACAATAACTTTATACATATTTTATAAATAAATTTTTTTTTAAATGTGCAAATAACACGCGATAATAATAATATATTATTATACTATATATTTATACTATATGTTTTGTTTTTTTTTTTATATTAAAAATAAAGTTTACATCAAATAAATTAAAATATAATCATCATACTTATATATTATCCTATAATTTACTATTTTGAATTAATCATTCAAAATTTATTCGTATTTATTTCCGTAGTAGATTTTTGAAGTTATACTTCTTTCGACGTGTTATGCAAAATGATGAGAGTGAAATTTTAAAATGAGCGCGCATCACCGTCACACAATTTTTTTAGATTGCGTTTTATCCAACATTTTGAATTAAAATCACTTTCCGAAGATCTAACGAAGATTGTATAACATTTAAATTGTATAATAGAGAGAGATAGATCGAGCTAAAGAGATCCGATGAAGCCGGGCGGTGCTGCTAGTATACGTTATTATTGGTCGCATTTGATGTCGAATTTAAAATGATTATCATTATTGCAACACATTAATTCATTTAATTAATTTAACCTTGTTGATTGCACTCACTTCATTACGATAATTGATGAAAACGAACTTAATAAAATCATATTTTTACATGTATTGCATATGACAGTTTATTATTGTTTGTCAATTTAATTTACAAATTATTTGATATAGTTTTTTACTGCGCATCGATAGTTGCCCAAACTTTCAAAAGAATTTGTATTAAAAAAAAAAAAAAAAATTGCAAAAATGAAGAAAATTAAGTGCAGCAAATCCAAAAAAATGTGACAATAATAAAATCAATTTAAATAACAAAAAAAAATAAGAATAATCAATGATCCAGTTAACGATTGATTAAGCGTTCTGCCACACTAGTGTTTCTTTTACCAACGTACGTTGAAATCAACATCCGTTTCAGCTTTCTATTGTGTTAAATACAAATACCCATACTAGAGTTTGACATTCAACAGGGCCAGGGTCTATAATTTCAGTTCTATAGACCAGGGTCGATAATTTTTAAAACCAAAAAAAAAAATTATAGTAGGATGAGACCCACTGGAAACGAAAGAGAATATAACAAAAATGAAAGGAAAAATAATTTAAGAACAATCTGAAGTCGGGAAGTGGAAGAGGGTGAGTTTTTAAGGGTAAAACACGGTTTATCTCGATTTCCAGCAAAACTACTATGTAAAAAAGTTAGATAGCAAAGTTGTAGGTAAAATAAAAAGATCTACAACTTTTGTATTTACTATCCTCTGGATGGCGTCGTCTTTTGCTATCCTCTGGATATTTCATTATTAAATTTTGGATAACAAAGTATTTTCTTGTTTCGTAGTTTTAAGAACACATTGCGCGCACAAGAAGGTTTTAGTTCTTTTAAACTTATTTTTTTATTAACATTCTATCATATTTAATTTAAAAATAAATTTATCGTAAATACAGTAATAGTATTTTGCATCCCGATATTCAACGCTGGATTTAAGATAGGGGCAGTCGAGGCTAGTGTCCAGGGTGGCAAATTTTTAAGGGCGAAAAAATTCAGAGACGGAGAAAAATAATTTTCTCCGCGGTATGGAAAAGGCTTCGAAAATTGCCATGTTAAAAACTTCAAATTATAATAAATAAAATAATTTTGTTCATTATCAAGAGTATGTTCAAAATTATAAATATTGCAGTTTCATCAACAAATTTGTGAAAAAGTTTCATTCAATGGTTAATTATTTTAATTCATAATTTTTATTCTTTCCTTATTAATTTCCATCCAATATCGATGAAAAAGGTTGTCATCAGATATAAGCGTTTTAAGCCATTTCTAACCATATCCATATGATGTATGCATATAAGCCCCACATAACTTTTGAACAACTAGGATTCATTGAATTGGGATTTGGGGTGTTCTAAAATATTCTAAAAGGTTTAAGCCGATTGCTCTGAAAATCCTATTTAAAATTATTATATAAAACTTGACTCATTTTATGTAAAATTTCGGTAATGGGGCGGCATTATTCATAGTGCCCAAGGGCGGAACTAAAGTTAAATCCGTCTCTGTCACTCATTACACTGGAGCATCCTTAAAAAATTTTCAATTAATTTAAATATTTTTCAAAAATTATTTCCATTACTGTATATAGAAATTTTCATTTTATTTTTTTTTTTTCAAATTGGACACAAGAACAATAAGACTTTTCGTACACAAAAATCATGAAAATTTGTCTAAAAACATCCTTTTTGAGCAAAGGACCAAATCACATGCTTTATGACACATATTTCCTAAATCGTAAATTTTATAATTTTCTTCTGGTGGAATAAACCAAGTCATGTTTTTTCAAGATAATGCATTTTTATCTTATCGTTAAAGAAAATGTATTTATAAAAGATCATTGTATTCTATCGTAGTATTAAGGATCAATGTCCTTTAGATAAGTACACTTAATATCTAATTAAATTCAAATAATTAATTGCAACAATAATCGTATATATAAAAATAATGCAATCGATCAATATACATTTTATATTATTCTTAACTATTTAAGTCATTTTAATTGACTTCAAAAAGAAAGAGGTTCTCACTCAATTCGATTTTTTTTACATTTTTTTACCTTGTAACTTTCGACATGGTGAACCAATTTTGATAATTCTTTTTTTATTTGACAGTTGGTGCTTCCCGTGTGATACTAAATTTGGTTCAGATCTGATGTCCCTAAGAGGAGAGAAGGGGCAAAGTAAATAATAAAAAATTTTTATAAATAAATTTATAAACCGATAAATCGCTTTAATAGACCAGAGTAGAAGCCTTTGAAATGGGTAAAATTAAAGGACAATCTGATAATGTCTTTTCCATCTTTATTTAAAATAAGGTGAGAAAATTAATATAATTAAATCGAAAAATTAGAGTGTATTTGGAACATAAAAAGGGCCATTTTCACCCAAATTTCGTGAAAAAAAATTTTTTTGTAAAATATAGAAATAAAAAATTAAAAAACTGGTTATTTCAATTTGCCACATTAATTTTGAGGTGATGTGAAAAAAATGAAAATACAAAAGTTGTAGATCTTTTTATTACCTACAACTTTGCCATTTAACTTTTTTCCATAGAACTTATAGTTTTGCCGGAAATCAAGATAAACCGTGTTTTACCCTTAAAAACTCACTCCTATCCACTTCCCAACCTCAGATCACCCGTAAATTATTTTTCCTTTCATTTTAGTTATATTCTCTTCCGTTTGCAATTGGTTTCATTCTACAATAATTTTTTTTTTTGGATTAAAAAATTATCGACCCTAGTCTATATTGCAATATTAAAAAACAAAATATATTTCAAAGATCAATAACTTTTCCATTACAAATATGAAAATAGTTTATTGATAGAGAAAATTGCATTCAAAGGCCACTTGTAAAAGCTGCTTGTCTGCATAACAAATTTATCAGTTGTGAGTATAAAAAAAAAATTTGTGCAATAAAGCAGAATCTGGAGGTACTTTCGCATATTCAAAATTTAGAGCCCCGTATTCTGACAATGGAATTGTATTAAGAATCGGTCAAATATTAACAAACCGAATGATATCGGACCAAGTTTTGGTTCAATTTTTGTTTATAACACCATCATGTGCTTCTGTCGATGGGCTTTAAAGTCATTATAATGATTGGTTTTTTTTGTCAACAAAAATATGAATGAAATTTTTTTGGATATTTATCGAAAAATGATCCGATATCGAACTATAAACGATTTAAGATTAAAAAATACAGTCATGGATTTTTCGGCTTCTACTAGAGGTATTTTATTTTTTTTTTTTTTTTTAATACTCGAAAAAAGTTAAAATTTTCATGCTCTAAATAATATTTCTTTATTCTAGGGAAGTTTTTTTTTTCTTTCTAATAGAATTTTTGATGATTGTTTTTTAACTTAAAGCACAAAAAAAAATCACAAGAATCCAAAAGAGTTTATTTTTATCTTCAATATATAGTCACGTTCAAAAAAAAAACGCACCGACCTGAAACTTTCATTTTTTTTCAAACAAAAAAATACACGATTTTTATTATATTTTTTATAATTTACTCAGTTTAAAACGAAAATAAACTAACGATAAACGTCATTAAATCTGATAACGAGCATAAAACACAATAAAAATTGTTTTTTTTTTTTTTTAGTTTAAAAAAAATTTGAAAGATTTAGAGCGGTGCGTTTATTTTTAAGTTGACTATACATAAAAAAAAAATTCTTCGTACTATAAACGACTTTCGAATTAAAAAAAAAATTAATAAATCTCCAGTTAAGAAACCATATTTAAAAATGGTGTCTTTTTTACTTTTTCTTCAACCTTTTTTACTTTTTGAAGTAGCACGAAAATTTAGCATTTTCCGAAAGAAACTGCGAAAAGAATTCAAAAATATTTATTTTTGTAGATCTAACGACTGCTTACGATATCAATGCGCATGACTACAACTGCCAACAAGCGACTAACCAACAATGTAGAACGACCTATAATATTTAAACTATTTTTAAACACAATTCCATTGGTATAATGCGCGGTGCTAGTTTTTTTACATGCTCAAGTACCTCTTACACCCTACTCTGCAATGGATTATTTTGTTATCATTAAAAAGTGATGATATGCAAGAAGACGCTTTAAAAAAATACAATTATAATCAGTCAAAGCACTCAGTAATAAGTAATATTCATATAATGTTGGGAGATTATATTTATTAATGTTTATGTGTATTATTATTTTTTTATTTACAAGGTCGTTTTCATCGAATTATATTCCGACTAAAAACGATTAAAATAAACTATTATGAACTTTTATAAATATTTTTTTATTTTCTAATACAAAAAGGAAAATTATTTTTGTCATGAATAAAAATAGAACCTTAACTAAAAAGTAAAAAATAATTTTAAATTAAACACAGTCAAATCTCTTTAAGTCAAATCTCAATAAGTTAAAAATTACCAATAGTCGAAACACCTACAAGTCTTTTCGATTTTCAAGCCATGCGAAATAGCAATGTTGGATTATACGACGGCTCGATTACGATATCCATGGCGCCTCGATTTTTTTATGTTTTTTGGCAAAACAAGCCAAAATAAGACGAAAATGAAAGAATACCAATTTTCGAGTTTTCGTCTATTTTTCGAGTTATTCTTAAGTAGTTTAATCACAGATAGAACGTAGGGTCCAAAAACCAACCCGACACGTGCAAACTACCCCCCTCAAAACCATGGGTTAATAACAATCGAAAATGGTGTAGGTACATGTATTTAATAGTTGTATTAAATATACAAGTGTTGATTTCTTTTAAACAAATTAAATTTCGATTATTTGTGCTTGAATTGTGTTTAAAATTCAAGATATTTAACAAAAAAATAATAATTAACTCATCTTGTCACATGTTTTAAATTGTGGTATTTATGTGACATAAACAACACGATAATTTCTAAACAAAAGTATCGATAACTCGAAAAATACAGCATTGTATGTACACGTACACCATCAGATTTTCTGATGAGAAAATCTGATGTGACTAAATAACATGTATTTTATATTAGACCCTGCACACGGTAACATTTCTACATAAGTTTTTCTTATCAGAAAATATGATGGTGCGTGCGTACATATAATGCTGTCTGAAGTAGCATTAGAATTTTTGATCAGAATATCTTACGATGTTGTCTGATGTAGGCCGGTCATCTGTTAATTAAAAAAGTAATTAATAAATTTAAAATATTTGAAATCTGATGATATGCGCTTGCTTAAGACTTGTCTGATGTATGATCAGATTTTCTTATAAAAATTTCTTATAGAACTGTCCGATGGTGTGAGTTGACCATCAAATTTCCTTACGGTGTGCGCTCGCCCTTAATAACAATAAATTCACTCGATTCTATGACATGTAAATTGTGATAAAACGTGATAAAACGTATATCGGCGAATATAAATTTTAAAAAATTACATACAGCCCTCAAAATACTATCTGTATCCAAAAAATAAGAAAATTTTGTTTAAAAAAAAATTAAAATTATCTATTCTTCGAAATCAGTTACGTCACCTTCGAAGTATAATACTTTCGTCCATTCGGTTAACTTCATCTCCATAGGCATAATCTTCAATAACATTTGCAACGCTTTGTGGCTGAGCAAAAAATTATTGAAATTGGTAAATTGAAAAAATATTGACTTGAAACTGCTTTTTTAAACACTGTTATTATAATTTCATTTATCATTTATTGTTAAACCTCTAGAAATTTGTGTGTAGTTTAAATACTATGAACTTTTAAACTGCTGATTATTTAGGCTTCCTTTTTCGCATGTATATTCATTTTTACCGAAAACTATATCGAAAATCATCGGATAAGCCTATGGGGTGCAATTTAAATCCGTTCATTACAATCGAAAACCCATTATGGATAGGTTAAAGATATCTTGGACGTTAAAGAAATCTATAAATTTGGACAGCAGTTAAAATAAATTACAGCCTTTTGGTTTATCATGATTTTTTAATGACTTCAGAATATTTATAATGACGGACATAAGAAAATATTTAGCAATGAAATATATAATTTGTGTAAAATAATGACTAACTCTTTTGAAGTTAAAGAAATTTAGTTCTCATCCGCAATATGAGCAAGAGTATCAATTCACTCAGGAACTTTATTTTATAGTAGTCTAATAGCAAGAATCAAATATCAGAACTAAATTCGGTAACATGCCACCGAAATTAACAGCCAATGTACAATAACCTAAATATTATCAAAAAAACTATTTTTAAACATTGAATGCATTAAAAATAAAAATAGCAATTGAAATATATTTTTATAAATGCAATAGTTTTTATTTTTTTATTTTTACTGTATAACGCAACAACTAAATTCAAAAATATTTACCAACATTGTTCTATATTGATACCGAATGAGGTTGCACATGCGTATAAATACTATTAGTCCTATCCCAACAATATTTTTTCAACTCCCACATGGTTGAAACATAATTAATAATTACCTTGTTATTTTAAATAAAGCTACTCTACTAATATTAAAGAATTCAACGACCTAAAAAATTTAATAATATTGCATAATACCAAAACTATTTTAAAATTGAAAGTAAAAATTATGTATAAAATATCAGTTGTAAAAAAAACAACGTATGTACTAGAGACACCTGTCGTTCGACTTGCGCACTTCGAACATTTACCTTTAATTTCATTATTTAAAAGTAAACAAGTGAATAATCAAATTAGAAATTTATTAGCTTGAAATTTCAAACTTAAAAATCTTATAAATTAGCCTTTTAATAATATCAATTACGATGTTCTCTAAATGTATTAAAAATCAATAATAGAAAAGAAAAAACGTGGTGAAAGAAATTGAAAACATGTAAAAAAAATATTTTAGCTAATTGATAATATCAATATAGTAATTTGTTATCGCAAAAAATTGAATTACGGTCACTGAACTAGTTCAAGTCGACCCTGACACTGCCATTGCCCTCTGGTTGATCTGTGTCAAACCTGAAAAAATGACATAACATCGAAAAACTAAACGAACTTACCTCTATCATTTGAATCCATTTTATCTCTACGTAATTATAAACTGTATCCCACACTTCTAAAATATGCACATGAATCAGTTTTGAACGAAAAACAGAAATGAGGCCATCATTGATACTTATAAAATGTTATAAAAATTGGAAACATGGCTGTTTAAAATACACTTGTCACATTATTTTAAAACAAAATTCAACTAAACACAATCAAATATTAATTGTTTATCAATTAAAATATAATAACATAAAATACTTTTTTATTTATATTTTTTAAATTTTGTAGTAATTAAAACAAATTTAGTTAAGTATGATGCTATTTAATACGTCAGTTATAGACATCGTTTACTTCATAAATTTACCGTAGAATATACTTGTGGCAGCACATGTTTGTATTATACAAATGTTGTTTTACTCTCTTTTGTTTGCATCTGTACTATTTACTCGTCTTTGTTTTGCTTTTTTTATTTAAATATTTCAAATGTTGACTATAATTCCGAACTGACGGAAAATTGACAGATACTCTAAAAAAAAGTTTTCAACATTCTAATTAAGTTTAAAATAAATCAATATGATAATTCAATTATATATGAAAATGTCGTTTGTAAAAAAGCTTTTAAAACATGACAAAGTAATATTACTATAATAAATTGAGTGAATTATTTTATACTTAAAAAGAAAAACATAACCAAAAAAAAATATGCGTCCACATTTTTATTATAAACGAACAAGATGTATAAAATATATATTAGGTGGAGCAATACTTCTATTTATTTTAGAATATTTCGGAATATTTGTGCATTTATTTGAAAAAGATTATTACAAAGAATTCCATTATCCTTATAATGGGGATATTCATCAATCAATTCAACAATTACGGCAACATGAAAAACCAGACATTCCACCAATTAATTTTTATAATTATTCATTTATTAGTAACTGTGAGAAAAAATGTACTGACTCGTATAATAAATATATACGACCACGATTAGTTTATATTGTGAAATCAGCTGTCGATCATTTCGATCGAAGATTAGCGATACGAAAATCATGGGGTTATGAAAATCGTTTTTCTGATGTGATAATTCGTACAGTATTTATATTAGGTACACCACCTGATAGTCATTTACAAGAAAGAATCTCAAAGGAATCTCAGCGATTTCGTGATATTGTACAAGGAGATTTTTATGATACTTATTTTAATAATACAATCAAAACAATGGTCGGATTTAAATGGGCTGTGAATTATTGTCCATTATCGAAGTTCTATATGTTTGTCGACGATGATATGTATGTGTCAACAAAAAATGTTCTCAGATTTGTACGTAATCCAACACATTATCCAGATTATTTATTAGAACCGATTTACGTATTACAAAGACAAAACAGAATTAAAAGACATGTTCACTTAAATTTAATGAATCAAAGTCAACATTTAAGTACCAAAGAAATTGCTGAACTTGACAATAAAATGAACAATTTAAGTAATATAATAATATCACGTTTAAAACGACAAGTTTTTGATTTTGAATTACCTAGTGAAGTACGTATGTTCGCTGGTTACGTATTTATATCATCACCACATCGACATAAATCCAGTAAATGGTATATTACGTTAAATGAATATCCATATAATATGTGGCCACCGTACGTTACAGCAGGGGCATTTATTTTATCAAAAGAAGCATTATTTGATATGTATTATGCAAGTTTTTATACGAAACACTTTCGTTTTGATGATATATATTTGGGTATTGTGGCAATGAAAGCTGATATTGAACCGTTCCATTGTGAAGAATTTTATTTTTATAAAAAACAGTATACCGTTTACAATTATCGTTTTGTGGTTGCATCGCATGGATATGAGGATACTAATGAATTGTTACGAGTTTGGAATGAACAAAAAAGTGCTGGAAATGCTTAAAATTTTTCAAACTATACAAATTCAAATACATCGTAAGCCACCATTTTGATGACATGATATGATTGCTGGAAAATGTTGCAAGTGACGGGATGCTAATTCAAAATACTAAACATTCTTGAAAAATTATCCCAATTAAAATTTTTTCACAGGAAATCAGTGTCAGGTTCAAGAATCATTTGCAATACAATTGTCATATTTTTAAGGGTGAATATGCAATCAAATGCCATAATACATCTAATTAGGCTTTAAATTAACTTTTATTAAAAATAATTTATTATTTTATTATTTACATTAATCTGATTAATAATTAAAACTCTAATTTAGACGTGACCAACTTACGAATTAATAATGACGGTAGACACTCAGATGTACATAAAACACATTTTTTGTTTATTTGAGTCCCATTTTATATACTGTATTCTTTAATTTTATTTTATATTATATTTCCGGCGAGAATTAAACGCAGTGAATGGTACTTTCTAAGTCGATTTTCAATCTTTCATGTACGGTGAAGTACTATTATTTTATGTATTAAAAAGCACGTTATTCATTGTTTAAAATATCTTAATTACAATGATTAAATTTAAAATTAAATATGGCATACTCACCCTTAAATACATATGAAAAAAGTGTTGTGTCCTCTTTTTTTTGTTTTAAGTTAAGCCTAAAATCAATATTCGATTTGGGTTTAAAAAAATTAACTTATGGGTCTGTATAATTTTATTATTGTTTTCATTATTGTAAACTATATGGCCATACTGCAAGAATTTTTTTAATAAAATTATATATTATAAATTTGTTTTGTTCTTTGAATCTAAATATAATAAAGGGGAAAGAATCAGTAATTATTTTCGAATCATTTCGATTAAAACCGATTCAAGAATTTAAATTTCGATTAAAATCTATTTGCAATTATATTATATTTATGAATTAAATCGCATTATTTTCCAAAATGGCAACTGCTGTATTAGATGTTTTTTACATTTTTTCTCCATTATCTGCAAAATTAGGCTTTTTACTAGAAAAAAACTACTTACTAAATTTATAGGTATTAAAACATTACTGCAAAATAACGTCGATAAGTATTAGTTAATTCGATAAAAAAAAATGGCTGAAAGTAGTATTATTAATACGGAAGAAGGGAATGGGAAGAGACCGTCGTATTTGTAAAGATTTTTTATTGAGGTCTATATATTATTTTAGGCAAATATGGAATACTGCTTTAATGCTTTTTTTTTTAAAGACGAAGAATTTAATAGTGATAAGTGACTTGATTTGTTGCTAAAATCTCTCCGATCTTCGCTACGATTGAGTTGATGCCACACCCTAGAGAATGACAAATTTAAACCATTCAAATCAATTTGCAAAAAAATGTATTTAATTAAAAAATATATCAACATCTGTGACTTAAATTGTTTCACGATCAAATCATGGGTATATAAATTATTTATATAAATAAATAAAAACTTTATGATTTAGTTCTAAAGATTTAAATAAACTAATCATACGAAAAATCTAATCAAAAATTATAATTCAATAAACCGTTATATGATTTGATTTAAATAAAATCGTTGTTACTAAGCAAATTAAGAATATAGCCCTCTATGTTTTCAAAATGTAACTATAATGTAGATAACTACATCTATAAACATATGAGCATCAGCGTCTAGCATCACTTTTAAACTATTTAATTGTTAACAAAATCCAACCAATTAAAATTAAACTTACTTTACGATTAAAAATACTTTACGATACGAAAAATGTCTGAAATAGAAGCAAAAATCAGTCAATATTTAATAGACATTTCATATTTAAATGATTTAATTGGTTTTAAATTAAAAATCCAAAATATTGGTAAACGAGATCGATCAGCTTTAAGTGATTTTCATTGGCAAATATTAAAATCACGTCAAATGATATTCGAAATGCCTGAAATTATTGTTGCTAAGCCAAATGAAAAACTTTGTTTATTTGCTATTATGAGCAAAGAATTTTATTCTGATACAAGTATTTTTAAAAGTTTTCTAAAAGCTCATAATATTGTGGTAAATACAATATTTTATTTTTTCTTATTAAATTTTCTATTTAAAAGAAATGTGATAATATTTTTATTGCTTTCAGATCGAATATGAAATTCCTTCAGTTTCAATTACTTTATTTCAATATTGTTTTGCATATACGATGCAAGTTCGATTATCACCATATTGGAATTATGTTAATGGATTTTTTATTAAAGGAAAATATTTTATTTTAGACAATAATCTTTTAGATACTGTGGAAGTAAAAATATCAGCAGAAAATGGTATAGTAGAAGTTATAAAAAATAAAAATCGTCTATGTAAAAGTTGCATGCACAGACATTAAGCTGATTATCCATCTTTTGCCTAGTCCTGATAAAAAAAGTTCTATTCAATCCTATAAAAATTGAATAGGAATGAAAAGGAAATCAATAAGATTTAACAGGAAATTTCATTGAATAGGAAATGATTTCCTATTCAATTCAATTAAAAATTTTGAATAGGAAATAAAAAATTCCTATTCCATCCAATTGATTTCCTATAGAAATTGAATAGGATTTTTTTATCAGGGCTCGACTACGCAAAAAATTTATCAGGGTGTATTAAATTTTTATCATCTTTTATAAACATTTAATATAATTTGATTTTTTATAGAACATACAATGTCTTTAAAAATTAAAGGATTTTGTGTTAAAATGCCTCCTCCACAATTAGAAGATTTTACTTCCAATAATAAACAAATTAAAAATTTTAAAGAACACAAAATTGAAACTATTAATTTTGAAAAAAAAGAATTATTCAAATTACCAAGGTGAGTTTGCATTGTAGTAAATATGTCCTTTTATTTGGTATCGGAGTGAATAAGTTTGATGGGGAGATTACGATATCCGTGGCACCTCGTTTTGACGATTAATTTTGGTAAAACAAGACGAAAATGAAGAATACCAATTTTCGAGTTATCCTATTTTTCGAGTTATCGATACTTTTTTTTTTTAGAAATTATCGTGTTGTTTATGTCACATAAATACCACAATTTAAAACATGTCACAAGATTAAATTATTATTTTTTGTTAAATGACTTAAATTTAAACACAATTCAAGCACATATAGGAAAATTTCTGGAGAGCTCCGAAAGCAAAATGAAATTAGTTCATCCTTCCGAATATTTCTAAACTTTAAGAACCTGATATTCATTAGATGTTATTGTTTGTCTTAAAATTGAATCATTTCTGTAAACATTCAGTATGGAATGAGGATTCAAAATTTAGATTTTCAGTTACTCTTCTAACATGAAGGCATAAAAAGTGAAAATAACCTTAGCCTCATCTTAATCCTGCCACATTTTTCTGTTTTTCTATATATAATTTATTCGATAATCCCCTTTATTGATTTGATCTTTTAGGCATTATGTACCTGAAACAATATATTTTCACTGTATAATAATTCCTTCAGAATTTCATCCGATCCGAAACTGTCTTATCAGCTATTCCCAACATTATTTTTTACGTTCAATCTATGATATATGAACTACCAAAAATATATTTGGGGTTGAGTTACAACGGGTTTACGTATTTGGAGTCCAGTTAGCTCAAGTATATGAATTTTTTAGCTATTATGTTCACCTTGTGATTAGGGTTTCAGTTTGCGCAGGTATGCGGTATTTGGGCTCGAGTTAGCATGGAATTAACCTAGCTAGGTGATGTTTATTCTTTGTTCGAATGGATCTGAGTATTTGGGGTCACGGTTCTACGGTTTTTTTGGAAGTTATTTTATCCAATAATTTTTTGTCAGGTTTTTTTGTTAGCATATTTTTTCGGAAATGTTTTCTGGAAAATTTTTTCGAGAAATTAAAACACCTTGAACACCTGGTGCGCTCGGCCCCTTGAAAATAAATGAAACGCCTATATTTTTCTATTCACATTACTATATGTATGGAAACCCATTATTGTCACCTACGCAAAGCATTTAATTGCAGGCTGAAAAAAATATGACGTCCTTTTTTTTATGGTTCAAAAGTTGGATCATGGATTCATTGGATCTAAAGGACTGATTATGCTCTTACATTTTAGGGCTAGAACTCACCACCCAAATTTCAGATTGCTATCTCTTTTGATTTTTGAATTATCTTGCTGACGAAAATGGAGTACTTAGATAATTCTATGAACATCTATATCAAAATTTTGTTTATGCGGTCAATATTTAGCTAGCGTTACAAAATTACTAATATACTCTGACATATTCTATATATGTCGAGTATAATAAAAATGATTCATAGTTGAGAATTTTGATGTTTCAGCTTACTACCTGGAGAAGTCACGAGCATATCTAATCGTATCCCAAAATCGTGTCCACTTAGATCGTATAATGACATGCGTCGCCATTGGAAAAACATGGTTAGTATGGAATGCTTTCCACATAAAAGAATTCATTCTATAATCTGATTTTATTATTCCGTAGTATGGATATCGTCTTCCAGACACTGATGAAGATATATATTACGTTAATGTTCAAATACGTCTTGGTGGATATATTGATGAGAAATGTTATCCACATATTTGTGGTCGTTTTGAGCCGATTCAACCAATCTATGTTCCAAATTCTGAAAATATTGTACAAACATTTATCAGTACACTTGATTCGAATATGGGATTAAATAATATTTGCAATCATACAGTTCGTATACAACCATATTTATCGCAGTTAAAATCAAGGGTACAGGTAAATCAAAAAGTGTCAATTATTATTCCGCATAAAATGAGGTATACTATGTAGAACACAGTGTGTCCAAAAAAACACACATTGTTGAAAGATTTACCCTTAAAAATAGGTATAGAATGGGATTTTTGAAAAACTACCCCAACATTTTAGATATTTTTATTAATTAAGGAGGTGGGAGGGTTACAAACTTGCCAATAAAACACGGCATCTGGAAAAATTTTTCAAAACCGCTGAAATTAGAAAATAAATCCTGGAGAGAGAAAAAAATTAAAAGCGGAAACTTTTCAATTAATACCTAGTAGGTATAAGGAATTCAAAAAACCCTCAGACTTGAAATCCATTCACCTAAAAAAAACCTAATTGCACCCGACTATAATCACAATGATTGCTGTACTTTTACGTCACAAGATCGATGCCATTATAACTAGGAGCGTTTTTGTGGCTAATTCAAATTAAATGGAAAAAATATCAATAATTTACTTTGAAACTTGATATTTTGTTGAATTAATGTTTTTTCGGAAATAGTAGAAATTTGCCTATATTTTAGAAGGGTGTTTCAAAATCTGTCATGTCTATTAATATTAATGCCACCTATTGTTATTTACAATTACGAGAAAACTTCTATACCCAAAAATAATACACTTTTCAAAAAAGTAAAGAATGCTTCTGTATGTGGGAATTCTATAATTGTTACGCAAATCACTAATCAATTGATATTTAACAATAACATTTTTTTGCAGACTCAGGACATTACACAGAATATAAGCTTATGTACGCCGACTTTAAGATCATCATCCAGTTTTACAAGAAATTTCTAAGACTGGGCATTTATTCAATTTTTTATGTTAATTTTTTTTTAATTGTCACACAATATTTTTAATTTTTGTTAATTTTAAATTGAAATTAGGCGTATTTTCTCCGAAACGGTTGACATTATACTCAATCGGGAGTCATCTAAGAAAGTTATGGGATGTATTAAATCTGTTTCACCCCCTAGAACGCGATTTTGGAATTGTTTCCGATTACACTTTTATGTATCTCTTTGGACAACTTTAAAATAGATAAATTGGAAATCGGTATGAAGCGCTGGATTCTAACTAACAGCAACAATATCATAGAAGCGGATTTTCTTTTTCTGGGAATTTTAATTCATTTCACCTTAATATGTCGAAATTTTTACGTTTTTTAACTACTTTCCCAGTCCACCTTTTGCATCAAGTGTCATCTTTATAATTCAAAATCGAGTTGAAGTAACCATTGAGGGGAATACGACTTTTGTTTCACATTTTATCTATCAATAATATGTAATTTATTAATAAGCAAATATAAATTATTTTAAAATACGACTAGAGCATTATTCATTGAACCGAAGAAATGGAATGGAAATTTTAGATTAAAATTATAGTATAATATTTTCTAGTACAAATTTAACTTGAGTGTCGTACGTTAATTATTATACTTTCTCCTTCTATGGGAGGGAAAAACAAGGCCAAATTAAAGAGAAACCTAGAAAATTTTACATGTTCACTTATTTTTTTTTCATACCCTTGTGGAAATATTTTTCTAAAATAACTCTTAAAAAGTCTTAAAAACTCTTAATAAGACTTATTGTAAGTCTTAATTTTTCTAAGTAAGTAACAATGAGTGTTGACAAGTGTGAATAACTCTTCAAAACTCTTAATAAGTCTTATATTCTCACAAAATTGGGACTTTTTTAAAAGAGTTTTTAAGAGTTAATAAGACTTCACCAGAGTTTTAAGGAAAAAAAAATACAAGCAAGAAAAAAGAGTTTCTAGTTTAAAAAATTAAAACTTTTATCATTTTTGAATGAAAAAAGTTATATTTTATTTTTTCAGGGTTACATTAATTAATAAATTATTTAGTTTTTTACTGCGACAAAGTTTTAGGAGACAATGTAGAAAACTAAATTTAATACAATATTAATTCAGCATATTTAATTTTTTTCATACTTCTGTTTTTAAGATCAATGTTGCGAAATATGATCAAAAAAATAAATATTATTTTTTAAATATACTTTAAAATCGTTTTTCAAATACAATAAATAATTATCGGTACAATGGTTCAAAAGTACTATAAATATATCTAGTTATAAGTTATATTTTGTTGAAATAAAACAATGTTATTTTCATTTATTCAATTAGGCAATTTATTTAAAATTCGTTATAATCTACATTTTTTGTGCACATCTAAAATTTATATAAATAAAGAAGTAGAATATATGTGTGTGTAGAAAATATTTTTTAAAAATATCGAACTCCCGACCTGAAAAGTTTAATATTTCTTAAAAATATATTTTGAACTTATATTTATTGAGTCTATGAATCAGTATAAAATTAAAATCTGTAAAATAAATTTCGACTAGTATCAAGCCAATGGTATTTAATACTATATTATTAATATATTTAATGGTATATTTTGTTGAAAAATAGTTTTTATACTTAATATTATTATTTATAAGCCAAGTAAATATTATTTAAAAAACAAACTTTTTTTACAAAAATTTTTCGATTTTATATGTACATAAATAGTTTCATCAATTTCTTTGTACATTCACAAATTGTCTGTATTAGTACTATTGAAAATAATGATTTGTCATGGTTAAATATTTTTGAATTATTCAAGTCTGTTCATTATGAATCTTAAGAATTTTCTTAAACTTCTAAAAATAGCTTTTAATGTTAACCTTTATTATTTTTTCTTTAATATTAATTTTTAAATTTAATTCTAAATCATTATCATTCCTTTTAAACAACACCTCAAAGTACAATGTAACAATTAAAACAAGAATTGACATAATAACATTAATTTGATTTTTTAGTTCGTCTCTTAGCCTCATTAATAGCTCTATCTAAATATGTATTGATTTTAGTATTGGAATTTTCAATATTGAATTTTTCGTCAGAATATTTTTGACTTTCTAAATATTGTCTATAATGAATTTTAAGTAATTCTTTTTTTCGTGGGGTTAATTGTTTACGACCACTTGTATTCTTTTGTTCACGAACTACGCGTTGAGGAAGTGTTTGACTACCCCAAATAGCAAGAGACATAGTTTTGATAAATTTAGATGGGTTGGGGGCATCGAATGCTTCACGAGATGTACTGCTTGGTATGTATATATCATCACCAACGTGAAACGTATCATGATTGATATAATAATACGGATCATAACGTTGTTTTTGTGTTTGATCTAATTGTTGTTGTTGTTGTTGCTGTTGCTGTTGTTGTTGCTGTTGCTGTTGTTGTTTTGATTGACTTGAAGCTAATAATAATCTATGTTGCTGAAGCTGACGTTTCAGTTTTAAATTTTCTTCATCTTTTCTTTGGATATCTTTCATCAGTCGTGGTACCAACGCATTTGGCTCCAAATTCTGAATACAAAGTACATTGATGAGGTTAATTAAAAAATTTTCAGCTGAATAATCAAAAGTATTAAATATAAACAAAGAATATTATTTATATATACTAAGCTTACCTGTATATCTTTTAACATAGGACGTTTGCGATTAGATAATGTTGGCTGAAAGAAAAATTGAAATATTAACGTCTCTTCCTCTGTAAGAAATACTTATCTATTGTAATTGATGTGATTGAAATAAGATAACAGCCAAATAGCTTTATAATAATTTTTAAATTAGTACACTAATGGCTGTTAGCGCCAACGTATATGTGGATACATTAATGTAATTCAGTTTATGCTTTCACTTAAATTTTAATTTCTTCATTTTTAATAATGCTGTTTATACTTTCATTTTCGACTAATTATTTTTTTCATTGATTGATTTTTTTGTAATCGTTAATTAGTTATAAAATTAATAATATAAAAAATGAAACATAATTTATAAAAATAAATATACATCAAATGTAATTAAAAATTAATTATTAACAATAAAATAAATAATAACAGATACATTTGATTGTAGTTTCTCATATTGATAACTAAAAATAATTTAAAATAAAAATATATAACAGAAGTTTTTTCGGTTTGGCTACATTTTTTGAAGACATTTGAATTGATTAAAACTATTCAATAAAAGAAGAATTATTTAACCTGATTTTTAGTTAAAGTAATGACTATCAGAAACGAAAATTAAGGAATAACAAATATGTTGTTTTTACCAAAATTTCAGCTTAACGGATTTCACAGCTTCAATTTTATGACAATTGTAGATCAAAATCTAAAGTAAAATAAATACTACAGGTACCAATTGTATTCTTATTTTTCCAATTTTACTGGAACTTAACAATTTTAGTTGTCATAAATAGTTAAAAAATTTATACACAAATATACGCAAATTATCCAAACGTTAATCATTAATTAACTTTGTCAGTTGTTAGCGCCTTAATTTTAAAATTGATATATAAGTTCTATGATTTTTTTCTTGGGAGCATTCCACCACAAATTGCACACAGTGCGCAGTGAAATATAGATAATTAGTAAAATATTCAGCAGATGGCATAAAACCCTGATGATATTTTAATAGTATAAGCAAGGAATGTTTTCAGGTGAATTTTCGATGTCATATTTTCCTGGAAATACACATTTTGAACACCCTGCTTCAAAAAATGCTCTTTTTTTGTACCATCTGTGGTAGAGATATCTTGCAAACCTAAAGAGCTACAATAATCATTTTTTATATTTAATCTTCGGAGTTACCAAGGACGAAAATCTACCAAATGTACCATTTTCTTAAAGTAATTTTCAGGTTTTTACGTATTTGTCGAAAGTTTTAAAACTATTATTGCAGTAAAAGAATTTCAAGAATTAAAGAATTAAAAATATATATTAATTCTCTGACCTATTAAGCTTTCGGACTATGTAATGATTGAAAGTACTTTAGGATCGTCTATTATATATTTTAACTTTACACAATTTTGGTTTCTCAAAAAAAATTAAAAAATTTACTAAAACAATTTTCAATAATTGTGTGCGCAATCGAAAATTTTACGCACTCTTTCAAAATTAATGACCTACGTATTAGAATTTTTGCTTAAGAAAAAGTTGTTATACAAACTATAATTAAGACAGAAATTTTTCGACAAGTGATTATCATCTTAAATATTTACGAATCGTGGTACATCCTAACTAATATGCATTAATTTGATGATCCAGCTATTAATTGCATATGTGTGTCTAAATAAGTCATAAAATATATTACCTAATCGGAAAATAAGCACATACAGTGGCATAATACTTTTCCCTAAGATTATATGGGATTCCCCCACTTAAGCACCATTGTCTTTTTTTGTAGCTCTCTGTACCAAAGGATTTTTTGTTTATCCATAGAAATCATATATAATTATGTGTTTATCATGACCTGTTTATTCATCATAAATAGTTTATGCGTTAGAAAATACAAAAACTAATAACAACAATTTAAATATCGATAGCAGTTGATAAATAATTTTCATTAAAAATTGTGAAATCGTCGCCATAAAGAAAAAAAAGGTAAGTTAAATAATTTTTAATTATGAATATATTTTTTATCGAGTTAAATTATTTACTATAATTTTTATCATAAATTCTTATTTTGTAAAATGAATTATCATGTAAAATCTAATTTGAAGCGAGTCAAAACAAATAAGTGAAAATAACAACGAATAGATTTTATTGCTTATATAGCCGACGGGGAAATTACGATATTCGATTCGACGATTAATTATAGTAAAATAAGACAAAAATGAAGAATACCAATTTTCGAGTTATTCTATTTTTCGAGTTATCGAAACTTTTTTTTTTTTTTTAGAAATTATCGTGTTGTTTATGACATATAAATACCACAATTTAAAACATGTCACAAGATTTAATTATTATTTTTTGTAAAATGACTATCATTTAAACACAATTCAAGCAAAAATATTCGAAATATAATTCGTTTAAAAGAAATCAACACTTGTATATATTATACAACTATTAAAAATACATTACTTACGCCATTTTCGACTGTTATTAACCCATGGATTTGTGGGGTGTAGTTTGCACGTGTCGGGTTGGTTTTTGGACCCTACGTGATTAAACTATCCATGGATTTGTGGGGTGTAGTTTGCATGGGTCGACAAATAGGCGAAAACTCGGAAATTGGTTTTCTTCATACAACCTACTGTACTGTAATATAATCTTACTTGGGAATGCATAGCTTTGGGATTTTTATTTTCGAATGAGATTGCGTTTAATTATTGTACTTCTAGGACGTTCTCCCCCTTTCAATAATAATATGCAACCAATGTGGTATTTTAATATTAAGAGGCGAGATAGCCTAATTGTTAGAGGAACTGTGTTCGGAATAAGTTTTAGGGCGTAAATGAGTTAGAAATAAATAAATTTATTATATATATTAACCATTATTATTTAAAAATATATTTTTTTTTTAATTAAAAAAAATTAAAAAACTTGTTGTGACCGAGAATCGAAACCCGAACACCCTTTCCGAACGAAGTTCTTCTATCAACTATGTTACTCCCCTCTTTATATTAAAATACCATATTAGTATATAAAGTATATAAAGCTGAAACGAAAATTTTCGAATGTCATTTTCTCCAAAACGATAGGGCGTTGTATGTTATTATTGAAAGGGGAGAACACCCTTTTGGGGTACAATAATTAAACGCTATCTCATTCCAAAAATAAAAAGCCCAAGGTCATGCCTTCCCCTTGTTAGACTTACCAAAACTCCTAGAATGTTATAAACAGAATGAGAAAACCGCACCTCGAATTTGTGGTAAAGCATGTAAAATTGATCGTTTTTTGTTGAATATTTTTAATCTTTGAATATTATGTCGAATACAATTTTTTGTAGCATTTTCTTACCTTTAACTAACGCATAAAACTCTTGGCACGCGAGGCCCCTCGGAACTCCGGGTCCTTAACGATCACTCACGTCATCATACACGCTTTTTCGCGAAAAATTGAATGAAATACTATGTAATCGACAAATACATATCATATAATTTTTTTTATTAGTGTTTTAGATATTTTAAATAAATATGAATATTTTTGAACGCCGTACAATTTTTAATGAAAATGAGTATATTGATGGCGAATGGGAGAATGGAAATTTAAAAATACTACGTGCTTGTCGATTTATTTACTATAAGAGCTTAAATCAACAAATAAATTATATACGATTAATTGGACCTTATAATTTAATAAGATTTATTAATGGTGGTCACTTTGGAAAGTTTGAATATAAACCATTGAAGCAAATTAATTTATCTAATACATTTGAAAATAATAAATATACTATTTTGAATACAATTAAAATCATTGAAATGTATCAAAATACAAAAGTATCAAGTGATTATCAAGAATTAGAAACGGTAACAACAGAAATATTTGAAAAGACATCAAACAATATAAATAATGCACAAGATTTATTCTATACCTACAATTTAATCAAAATAAATGAGAATTATTCACATAAGGATCTAATCATGTCAATTGTTAAACACGAATTTATTTCAAATAGATTGAAGTTAATTTGTGAAGAAGTATTAAAATTAATTTTGATTCAAGAATATTTTGACACACATGAAAAGAATAATGCATTAATAATAAATAAAATAAATATAATTAAGAAATCAATTGAATTTCTAACTGACGCAAGTGTAAAAGGTTTGAAAATTCACAAAAATGTATTATTAAATGCAAGAGTTGGTGGAACATCGGTTTTTAAAGTTCTAGTAACGGTTTTAATATATACTAAGGATCCATTACGGTTATTATGTATATCACGTGATGATATTGAATTATTTAAGTTTATATCAACATTTATTGAACAACAAAATTATTCATCAAACATAGAACGTAACACTAATTATATAAATATATTGAATAAGTATTTAGGTTATATATTATTGACATTTATAAAAAATGTTGATGTTATTGATTTGAAAACTAATTTTAAAAATAATTTACCATTAACAAGTAAAATTTATATGCATTTATTTAAAAGTTTTATTGAATTAACGATTGAAATTGATAATATTTTATATGATGAAAATAATCATTTAGAATTATTTGAAATTGATCATATCAATAATAATATTAAATTGACAAAACAATTACAATGGCCAACAAATTCATTAAAATATCAATTTTTAGAATACCAATGGTATTTTATTTTTAATGAATTAATGCAACATTTTAGTCCTGAACACATTTATGCAAATCGATCAAAATTTGTTTATCAATTAAAAATTATTAATTCTGCATCAATTAATAATGCAGATTTAAATGAATATCAATTAATTTGGTTGTATATATTTGATAATGCATTATCAAAGATAGTACTAAGTGAAGATAATGTTAAAGATTATTTTAATAATTTAATAAATTTATTAATTATTGGTTATATAAATTTTATAAAACAAAATAATGCAATGTATGAATATAATTGTATTGATTTAAATGATATAAATGATACGTACAGAAAATGTATCAATAAACAAATTGATTTTATTAATTATTTGATTCAAAACAATAATACAAATCATTCAAATTATTTTACGAATTTAATTGATATATTTAATGAATTTTGGTCCAATAAAAAGAAATATGTTGATAATTTATTTAAAAAATTTACATGTAATTATTTACAAGAACAATTAAAAGATGTAACAAAACTTTTATTACAGTTATTAGATAATATATTATTATTAGATAATTTATTTACAATTAATAATGATTTCATTTTATTGTTAAGAACATTTAATGAATTTTCATTAAAATTAACACGATTTGAATTTAATTGGTACGTGAAAAAGAATACATTCATTGAATCAGAATCTTTATTAAAAGATCTAAATATAATTGAAAAAGTTGATAATAAAATTAAAGATGAAGTTCAGTGTACTTACGTTGTAATTGATCCAAAACGATTTTGTGGTACATTCAATTCTAATGAACAAATACCAAAACATGTTTGTATTGATGTTATTAAAAAATTATTACAATTAATTATTGATTTTATACGAAATCAAACACCAATGAAATTTGAAATGAAAGAAAATGAACCTTTAAAATTAACAAATGCATTAATGTCAGCGATTAATAAATCAATGTTCTATTTAAATGATCAAGCTGATTATCGCGATTTTAAATTATTTTATGATGAAAGTATTTATGCATTTGAAAATGTTCTCTCAAATAGTGATAATTATGACGATTTTAATAATAGTATTGAAACAATTCAAGAATCAATATTTTTTTTCCGTAAACATGATGAAATTGGTGTTCATGAAGTTTTGGATTTATATCAAACATTAAATCAAAATAATTCTAATCATAAAACAAATCGTAAAATATTAGAAAAGTGTTACCAATTATATTTAGAACAATTTAATTCATACATATTGAATTTTAATATTGAAAATGAAACTAAAATAATTAATAATGTTAATCAATTAATTCAAGAAGAATGTTCATCAATAATGAGACCATTTTATCCATTTGATAAATGGACGCCAGAATTTAAAACAAATGTTATACCAAAACTATTAGCTGGTTTAAGTGCTGTCTGGTCAATGAATGTATCCAAAAATATACCAAATGGTCATAACAAGTGTATCAAACCACATTGCTTACAAATATTATGTATATTACGTTTATTAAGTGTTGATAACAATACAAATGTTATTGATAAACATCTTGCTCAAATATCAACTGGACAAGGTAAATCAATAATATTAGGTTTATTAGCACTGTTATTATCATTGTTAGGATACTATGTACAGCTATTATGTTACAGTGAATATTTATCAAAACGTGATCAAAATCAATTTGAATTTTTATTTAAAAAATTTAACAAAACATCTATTAAATATGGTACATTTGATGATATATCAGGGGAAATGTTAAAATGTAATGTAAATGGTGTTACATATCATTTATCCACTTTAATTGAACAAAAAATGTTAAATGGAAATCTTGATAAAATAAGTAACGGCGAATGTATTAAATATAATACATCACGAACAATATTGTTGATTGATGAAGTGGACGTATTTTTTACTAATCAGGTTTATGGGATACCATCAGGATTTAGTTTACGAATAGCTGTAGATGGTGTAAAGAAAATACAAACACATTTATGGAATTTAATACTTAAAGATGATCTAAAAGATATGCAAAAAATAAAAAATTTAATGAATGATTTTGTAAAAAATTTATTCATACAAAATGTTGATAAAAATTTTTGTAAATTTTACGAAAAAAATCATTCATATGATATGTTTGGTAAAATCTATACAAACAAAAGTTTATTTAATGAACATTTAAATTTAATGATTCAAGATGCATTAGAAGTGCATCAATCAAGTGATATTAAAGATGAATATCGTATAGATAATTATGGTTTTATTACAGTCAAAAGTTGGAATGGTTTGTATACAAGACATAGTTTTAGACAATATAAAAATGTATTTCATTATTTTAATTTAAAACAATCAAATTACGATGATAAATATTACCAAAATTATGGTTATTTTAATATAAGTTTCGGTCATATATCATATCCACATTTACCAAAAGAATTTCCATTAATATTGGGTGTAAGTGGTGCATTAAAATCATTAAATGTTAATGAAAAGCATGTTGTTGAAAATGTATATAACATTAAAAAGATGTCTATAATGCCATCATTTTTTGGACAATCAAATTTAAAATTTAATGAATTTGATGATTTTAGTATTAAAAATAATGTTGATGATTGGATGGTATCAATATTTACTAGTATTGAGTATCATAAGAAACAAGAACGTGCCATATTAGTTGTGTTTGAAACAGAGACAATTTTAAATGAATTTCATTCACAGTATAAAAATAAAATAGATAATTTACAAATATTAACAATAAATACTAAAAATAAAGATTATATCATAAATGAATCAGGTATAGCCAAGAAATGCACATTAATTACACGGGAAATGGGACGTGGTGTTGATTATAAATCAACTGATATTGTTGAAAGGAATGGTGGAGTTCATGTTATACAAACATTTTTGGCTGTGAATGTCAAAGAAGAAATACAAATCAAAGGTAGAACTGCTCGTAAGGATTATAAAGGCACCTATCAATTATTATTATGTTTTATACAGCCTAAAAATTATCGAAAATTAAGTTTTAAAAGAGATATTGATGGAAACATCATTTATACATATGCAGAAATATGTAAAATACGTGATTTTTATGTTAATGAAAATGACAAGAAAATTTTGAAAAAAATTCAAGACGCTGATAAATTGCACAACAAAGCGATGTGTTTTATAAAATCTGTTTTTCAATAAATCACAAAAAATTTTATTGAAAAGGAACAGAATACATTTTAAATTATTTTTTCAATAAATTAATTGAAGTAGTTTTTGATTGATAAAAGTAAGAATATTTTGTTGAAAGATTAATAATTTTTTTTTTTTTTTTGTATGTCTATAATTTTTACTTCAAATGTTTCTATATTATAATTAGTTGTGATAATCATAATAATAATATAAAATGTTATTCAATTAAAACGAATAATAATCTTATCCATCACTGTTTTATTATATAAAACTATTAAAATTTATTTATTTTTGAAATAATTAAAAAAAGATCGTTTTTTTTTTTAAATCAAAATAATTTTTATGTAAACAAAGAATGTAATATTCTATTTTTATATAAATTAGAATATTTTTAAATTTTTAATTGTCCGCAATTGTAGAATGTTTTGTATTTGTAAATTTAGTATTAAAAAGAATTCGATAGACATTTTTTTCTTGTCAGTTGTATTTGATTTAAGTATGTGTGAATGTTTTTTATTGTGTGAATATTGAAATTCAATATTTCTTTTTTCTGTAGGATTGTGAATAATTTTAAGATTTATTATAAATCTACTGGCATCTAGTTTGAGACGATTTATTGCAATGCAGATCTCTAAGTACAAAATGTATGCAACTATTATATCAAATATGTTATATATATTGCATAAACTAATTGCAAGATGATGTAAAATAATATCAATTGAAATAAATTGGGTTCAATCAAATTGAATTGATCCGATTCAAATATTCACATGAAAACGAAGGGCTAATCGAAGAGATATTGTTTCTTGAAAAAATATTTTTAAATAAAAAATCAAATGTTCATTTTACTAAATTTTTTTCGATAATAACTGGAAAGATATTATATATAGGATTGTGCTTCTTACAACTGGTGATAATCCAACTTAACTTGTGTTCAGGTCTCCGCGAAGCAAAATATTTTTAGTAATTTTTGTTTCATAACCATACCATTTTAAAAAATAAAAAAATTAACGTTGGAAAAAGCAGTTAATTAAAATTATGAAGAATGTATTTTGAGAACGATATCCTGCTAAATCCTCAGTCTTGCATTGACATTGTATATCGGCCCACGTTCTGGTATGCTCGTGTTTTAGCCAAATATTTGAGGATGTGAACAATTAATTATAAATAATACTATTTTCTTATCATGTATTATTTTGTTTTATCTGTTTATTTAATGCGTATAAGTTTAATATTTTTCAATTCTCAATCTGAATATAAAGGACTTGGAAGTTTTACGCATCATATTAAAGTTTATAGCGTTAATTTGTGGAAGTTATTATTATTCATTAAAAACATTTTTATTCAACTTGTTAGTCATCACCAAAACAATATTATTATAAATAGATAAAATTTCAACATTAAATTAACAGTATATATAATTAAGCGAGTGTCGGAAAGTAGGAAAGGAAATTATTTAAATCGTTCAGGTGTGAAATTCTAAAATGGAATGGAATGGAACTGTCATAAACTAAACAATTTCATAACAGCTGATGTCTTGTCCATACTGGAATTATAAAATTAAAGTGTCAAAATATTTTTTTCCGCGTTAATAAAAAATTTAATTTTTATTTATAATAACAAAAAATATTAATACTGATAGAAACTCATATGTCTACTTTTTATGTATCCAAAAAATTTGCTATAGTCGTTATTTAAAGGTTTAGTGGTATTTAATGTGATTACCAGCAGTGATCAATAGATGGCTACGGTTTTTCAATATCAGTAAAAAATGGAGCTCTGAAAACTTTTATAAAACGAATGCAACAATGAAATTGAATATGAATGCAACAATGAATTTGTTAATTGTTTTGTATATCTATATGTATTAAAAGAATCTAGTTTCATGTTGTTTTTTTTAATCACACGCTTAATAATAGTCAGGCATTGGGGAGGGAGGAGGTGAATGGCGTGTATTTGTAATAAATATGATAAACAAACGGTTAATATTAATTATTAAACAATGTATATGCATCGACGAATGTGATGAGTAATTTAACTGACTTTTAAAATCTATGGGTGTGTGAATTCTATCGATGAAAGAAAAAACATATATAGATACTTATTCAATTGTATCATTTATTGTTGTATTCGTTTTATCAAAAATTTCAGACCTCCATTCCTTACTGACATTCATTGAAAATCTATAGCTATCTGTTGGTCATTGCTGGTAATCACATTATATATCGACCATAGCCTTAAATAACAACTATAGCCAAATAGTGGCCAGGGTAAGAACTAAATTTTTTGAATACATAAAAAGTGGACTTATGAGCTTTAAGGGGCCTTTGCATTCTTTGATAAAAGTCGTTATATAGTGAAAACTTAGTTATTTATTTTTTTAAATTAAAATAAGTAATTAATTATAATATCTCATGTAAATATATAAATTCATTTTAGAGAAGTTACTACTGATTCTACCGATAGAGGAAGCCACGCCCCCGGCAGATTTCCCAATACTTTATCATATGTGTTTTGTTTTTATTAAATTCAAATTGTCAAAATCCTTAGTAAAAAATGACAATGGAACTTGGATGTAAAATAAAAGTTCTCAACATCAATTAAATAATGCATTTAGATTTAAATGCTGTTAAATTAATAATAAAATTAATATGGACGAAGCAAAAGACGAAACCATTGCGTCGTCATCCAATCATATTACTTTACATATTAGAAGTCATTTTTATGTTGGAAGTTACACAATAATCGTTAAACCTTTATGTGTTATAAAAGATATTAAAACGTCTTTGGTTATTTCTTATTATGGACCAATGCCACCAAATAATACATTTGCGATGGATAAATTAATATCATATCATCGATTAATTGGACCAAGAAAAACTACGAATATTTATAATAATCGTTTATTACGTGATGGAATTACAATTATAGAAGCACAATTGGAAAATCAAGGTATAGTAGGATGCACTGGAAGAGTTTTTGAAGTTCAAATCGTTTTCTTAAAAGCTCTCTTCGATTTATGAAATAGAATAATTTGTGGAATAAGTAAACAAAAAATACAAATTTTATTGAAATTTAATAAATGCATTTCGTAAAAAAAATGATTTACAACAGGTCTTTTTTCGGTCCCCTTTTTTCATACTGTTCATAGGACGTAATGTACCAACGGTACCTAAAGAAAAACATTACGTAGCCGCCAATCAAATAGCCAGTGCCTATTTTTTTTGGGTGAGGTGAAGGGTTCAATCAGTACATGGTGCATATTGGCATGATTTTTTATATATATTAGGCCCCCGTTATATAGCGTTATATTAGGCCAGAAAACAAACGGGTCGTGGATATCATCATGATTCCAATAAAATCTACTTTTAGAATTATACCAGTTAGCTAGTATACTCTGATAATTGTTTTTCGCGTTTACTTCGTAAAAAAGAAGATTTATTTTTTATCTGCAAACTTTCTCGTGATACGAAATCTGGATATTTAATTAAAAAGTATATTATATAATTGTAAATAATGATTTCCAGAACACTTGATTTCAATAACATTTAAACATTTCATATAAAATTATATAATAAATCTACATACTAAATTTCATTAAAGTTATTTCATTGAGTTATTTATGCGCGAAAATAATAAATACAATGTATATTAATTACAGATTGTCCTTTTTAATAGAATCCACTTAAGTAGTGTTACAAAAGTTACAATTTTTACTGGTAGTTCAGAGTCTCTCTTAACGTTCAAATGTCGCAAATTACTGACATTTCAAATTTACATTTTGAGTTAAACATTTAAAGTTGTATTATGGCAATTTAAATTTTTAGATGAATTATATTTACTGAGATCTTTGCCACCATTGACACCGTTAAGTAAACCAAAAACGGCTAGACAATTAGAAATAGATGAATTACAAGATCATATGCTGGAAAAGGAAATTAAAAAAGAGATGAAAAAATCTAATATTGCTTTGGATCAGAAAAATAATTTTATAACTGCTGTAGATGCAAATGAATTTCAAGCTCCTGAGGTATTTTCTTCAATCAATTTTTGATTCTAATCCTATAGGTGAATATACTCTAATTTTTGCCAATGTTAAGAAAGGTCTCATAAAATTTTTTAAATAGTTTATAAAATTTTTACTGGCACTGATTCGAGGATAAGTTAAAATTGATGCAATGATTAATTCTTAAATATAAAAAAAATTCGAATTTTTACTATGAAATTATAAACCCTATTTAGCCAATTTTTTACATCTCTAAATATTTGTATGTGACGTAATTACGCTTAAAGCCCAACAAAATTTTTTACCCTATGAAAATTCTGCTTCGAAAATGAATTCAATATTTATAAAAGTAAACATAAAATATGTTCAAAAAATGTGCACGTATTTGGTATGTATGTGCTTCAAATACCCTAATACGAAATTTCAATAAAATATTACGTCCAGAGTATTCTTAAACTTTTATTCTGAAATTGGGCATAAAACGAAGAAGTACGAAGTAAAAAATACTCATCCAAATGATATGAAATTTAGTATGCACAATCTTGACGTGAAAACGGAGACCTGCCTTTAAGTTTTTCCCAAGTTTTTTTTTTATATTTAGAAATATTTTTTCCCGAAAAAATCTTTGACATGCCCCTGTTTTCATGTCCAGATTGTGCATACTAAATTTTATAACATTTGAATAATTCTTGAAATATTTCCGCATGCAAATTGAAATAAGTAAAATGTATATTACATTAGAGATTGTCTTTATTATAAAACTTCTAGAGGTCTCTATCAAAAGACAACTCCACTTAACAAACTAGTAAATACACAGAAATTTAAAACCGAAAGTGATTGTTATGTATCATATAATCAGGAGTCTAATTTTTGAAAAGTGAATTTTGAGTTGGTGAGAATTATTGTAATTTACAAAAATTGTGTATAATTTGATTTTGTATATAATAAGATTACAAAATTAAAAGCGGGCGCTCTCCATCAGATTTTCTGATCAGAATTCTGATAAAAAAATCTTATGTTTATAAAAATTTTAAGCAAGCGCATATCAATCCGCCTCTTATTCTACAGTTTACATTTACAGTATTTCATCTAGTAATTGTTTTATCTAGTTTTTTTCAGATATGAGACGAATTATTACTGTATATTTAGAAGTAGTTTTTACAACGTTATGTGGATTAAGTATTAATCCACCAGTTGATCAAATATTGACAACATTACGTAATCATTTTTTATACACACTGTATCCAGTTGCTTTAAATCCTGCTTTTGTAATTGAATGTCGAGAAATGGGATATTCGGCGAATCGAGCAAAATATGCATTTCATATGACCAAGTAATTATATTATTTATATTAATATAAGCAAATAATGTTGATATGTGTTTAAAAGAAACCGTAAGAAATAGCTAAGGAATTATTAGAGAAGAACACTTCAAATTATCTGCACTACAAGAGCAAGAACATTATAGTCTAAGGTTCGGTTTTTTTGCTTAAAACTAAGTATTTATGTTTATTTATAATTAGGAGAATATATATTTACCAGGTTGCCAATCAAAATTTGGCCGCCAGTATTTTTAATTAAATTATTTTTAATAAGGGTTGCTGGCTGTTAAAAATAATACATATTCAAGGTAGAATGAATTTGAGTAAGCGCGTAACATCACTTGTCAGACGAGGATAGCGATTGCCGGCTGTTCGACGCTTTTAAACCATTGCACGTGCGCCGAATGTTCTCAACCACCGGGAAGTAATAGAAACGACTTATAATAAATACTCCAAAAAATAATCGGCAATCGCTGTCCTCGTCTGACAAATGATGTTACACGCTCTCTTTAACTCTTTACTTTAAATATTTATTATTTTTAATAGCCACTTATTTGCGGGCGATTTTAATTAGGCAACCATATATGATAATAAATAAATAAATAAAAGCTTTAATTTGATATATAATTAATAAATAAAGATAATGAACTTATAAATGTAACAAAATCATACCTGTTAACACCTGGCTGCGAAGAGGTGCGGCCAGATGCACAACGGAAACCGTGATTTTTTAGAATCTTTATATAAATTACCGTAATGTAGACGTTATGTTATTTAAAAAACAAGCAAACGATATGTTTTACCAAAAATCAATTAAAAATAATTTAATTAAAAATACTGGCGGCTAAATTTTGATAGGCAAAACCTGGTAAATAGATAATCTCCTAGTTATACATAAACATAAAAATTTGTTTTTAAACAAAAAACCGATGAGCTCACTAATCCTGCAGCGGGTTCTCGTACTAATAGAAGTTCTTAAATTCTTAAAACAGAAAAAGGTTATATTGAGACTCACTGAAGCCCGTTCAATAAAAAAAGGTCATAAGTCGTTTGCTAAATATTCTATTGCAATTACAACAAACAGCTATCGACTTTTATGTAGAACAAACCTCAACGTGTCTTTAATCTTATCAAAACCCTTTCCTGGTTTTAAGATCAACCAGTCTAAGGCCCGTTCTACATGCAATGCGCCAAAATGTAGAATGGACCAAAGAACGTAGCATTAACAAACCTTGCGTAAATTTGTGCTATAAAACATACAGTCAGTTGCATAATTCCAATACTATTATTTCCTACTTTTTTATATACCACTTAGATTTCTGTAACAATACAAAAGTCTCCGTCCCGTATCAGTAAATATGCTGTCACTAATGTATTGCAACAACTCGTGCAAATTTTTAAAACTACTTGCTCGAATATCTTGAAGCAAATCTTCACACCTTCACTGCCCCCCCCCCCAAATGTTCACAATAATATTTTCCCCGATTGGTTGGAAACGACAACTTTCAGAAATTCAATTATCGAATTCTTAGAGAACACAACATTTAAGCTAGGATGATAAGAATGAAAATAGCGGTACAAGATTTTTGACAACTTACCGCTTTTATCTATGAACTTGTGCTCTTAAATGTCCTGATTTATCTCAGTTGCTCACCTGTAGTACGTATTTTACCCTTCACCAGTTTGTGAAATTTTTGAAACCTGTGTATCTCAATGTAAATCACCACGTTTACTATTGATCCTTACTCCAAATTTCCCTTAGATGATTACATAGTCTAATATTTGGCTTATTACGAAGTTTTCCAAAAATAGTGTATTAATTAATTATCTCAAAGTAGATCTCCACACCATGGCAGTGCTATTTAAATGTGAACTTAAAAGTTTTTTCCGCGAGAAACGAATTTTGGCGATCATATAGTCCGATAGTATACTTAAAGAGCCTGGGTGGAATGTCAGGATTCTTCAATAATTCCGACATATTTAAAATCATAACATCAGGATATCTACAGAAAATTTTGCTAGTACATTTTTATTCTTGTCACTGAATCATTTTTAGGCATCGTAACAATGAAGCAATGGAATGGTTAAAAACACACAAATCCACAACATCATTGGATATTCCTGATGAAGCAGTCTATCAAAATGAAATTGAATTGGCACGTAATGAATTACAAGCAGCTCCGTTAAATGATTTAGATTTAATGTTAGAATTATTTCAACAATATCGTGAATATACGTTTAAACCAGACATGTTTGCAACAAATAATCTAAAAGAAATGGGCTACACAATGGATGATATAACGTTAGCTTTGAAACAAGCTGAAAATAGTTATCCGGCTGCAGTACGTTTGACTTATTATTATATTTTGAATATATAATACTTTACAGTTGTGTACTGTTCTAAAATGATCGGAAAACTCTACAAATACGGACAAGGGAGACAAAAAACAATTTTCCAAATGTTCGACATAAAAACGGAGAGCTTGTCATTCCAAATTTTATAACATTTGGATGATTATTTTTGATGTGAAACATCTATAAGCGAGGGTAAACCTGATTATTGGCGTGGAGATATAGGCCGTGGCGACGCATCCGACCGCTATTTGATGGAATATATGTTTTATACGTAGTCTATAGGTAATGCGCAAGCGATTGTTCGCAATCTCTCTCACCACACTGAACTCGCATACCTATAGTATATATAGTGTTATTTACTACGCTATACATGTGAGAGTAACCTAAAATATAATTTCGATGTTTTACGTCTGCCAGGCGTCCTGTGACGGTTCAAAATTTTTTTTTATCTATGCCCGTTAAAATGCGTTAAATTAGAATGGTGCTACCGTAGCAACAGGGTAAATCTCAAAGAGAGCACATAAATTCATAAAAACCTAATAATAAAATAAAATCTTTTTACGACCACTAGGACTTTTTATGACGGAAACTTTGCCCATGATTGTTTAAAAAGTATTCTAAAAGTCAATATTTACTAAAATTACGAATCTCCACGTTTTTTGACAGCAGTTATTTTCGATTATATTTTTTTATTACCTTAGAATTTTTTTCGACTAAAACTTTTTGAGTATTATAAGTCCTCGTATTATAATTTCAAAATTATTAATACCTAATTCCATAGCAATTGTATAAGTGTTTATTTAGTTATTTGTGCTCGAAAATTGAAAGAAATACTATATATTTTACATGTAATTTAAGTCAACAACTTGTTAGAAGCACAGTTCTTTATCAAACTGCTGTGGATAATTCCTCTTGAAATATTTACCCTCTATTAAGAATTTGAGCTTGATTATATCACGATCAAAACGCGATAAAAAATTCTGCAACTTCGGAATAACGTTAGTCCGTGAAAAAAAAAATGCATAATCTGGCGTAAAGTGGTTCCACGTTGGAACTACCTTAAGTTCTTTAATCAAAACAAAATTTTTTGTATAATAATATAAATTGTCTTTAGTTAGTAATTTAAAATAAAATTTATTTTGATAGTTTCGAATATTGTCTGGCGATAAATCTCCAAGTTTATCAAATATGACTTTTTTAACGTATCCAAATCGTCTATATCAGTCAATGATGGAGCGATTGTTAAGAAATCATATTCTGGACCTTAAAGTTATGATTGGTAAGAATATACATTTTCTTTTGCACAATTATACTATAATTTGGTTTTTATTATGAAAACATACGCTAATTTTTATGATGACGTCAATAAGTATAAATTTTGGTGTTTTAAACAATTTTTGTTGTATTAATCACTATCAAAAGCAGAAATAATATTTGCTTATTGCAAAATGGAAAATTACGTAGCCTTCAGAAACTAATTTCAAGCTTTATTCTATATCGATTAAACCACTAACACTTACTCTAAAGCTTGCGCTTCATTGTACCCTATAATATTAAGAAGCATGCCCCACTTTTTATCTTATAAATAATTCTAAAATATATTTTTTTTAGCATTATTATCGTTTTATCGAGAACCAGAAAAAATTATATTTGGATGGTGTTGGAATAGAGAAATAGCACCAATTATTTTTGAGATGTTTGAAACATATAATCTAGAAATATTGGATTTGTATCATTGTGATCGCAAATATGGAAGTGCCATTGCCTCATCATCAGAAAATTTTTAAAATTTAATTCTTCAAGTATTATTTGCAAAAAAAATTTGTTTTTACGTTTTTCAATAAATGGATTTGAGAATATTAAAAAAAAAAACTATTAATTTTGAGATTACTTTGTGTTTACTATATAGGAAAAGAATACAAACGCTCGTAGTAGCTCCAATTTTTTGTGTATTTCACAAAAATTTAATAGTTATCCTGACCATCAGCTAGCCTGTAAGACTCTATCTGGGGCGTTATATAAAGATGTAACTTTATAATTACACTAACCGCATTGCCGAGAAAATAATAATTCATAATACTTATTTAATGCAATTTACGAATAATTGACATTCAAAACCTATCTAAGCGTGTATAAATTCCATCATTGTCTCTTTAATTTATTATAAATTTATTCTAATAATAAAATAATTTCCAGAATCTCTTTCCATAAAGACAGATGTCAAATTACTAAATAAATGATGTTCAATTATTGTGGGAGTGTAGAATACAACTCAACTTAGTGTAGACTGAAACCTCGGGTGATCCTGACCCTGAAACGCTACCACGGTTATATAATCGGTTTCACATCTTTTTTTTAATTTTTTGCTTCAGCTTTTTTCAGCTATATAGCCATTAACCAAAGGGGATTATTATTTTTATACAACAGTACACAGTACTGCTAGGTGGTCACCCATCCAAATACAGATTGTCACTGCTGTTGCTTAACTTTAATGATTGATCAAAGCCTGTCATTACGTTACGTCAGTCCGGTGTCTGTTTCACATCTTCATACAATGCATTAACAAACCATGATACCCTCATTGAGGTAATTTTTTTAGTTACCAAAACTGCTGATAGAGGCGGTTTATATTATACGGGACGTATATACCGACGCCTGCGCATAATTTTTCAATATTTTAAAATATCAGTTATTTCTTATTTTCTCAGAATCTTTTAAAGTTTAGACATGCATTATACCATAAATCAAAGTTTTATTTTACAATGTCGACCTTCTATATTGTGAAAAAATGTAAGGATAAAAATTGGAATGGATTTAAAATTAAACGTTCGGTATTTAAAGTACCAATAATGTAAATTAGAAAAAAAAATTAAATTGAGAGGGGTAGATTGATACATCCAAATTTACAATTATTTACGTTAAAAACTATACGGCATCATTTTAATCCATTTGTTTGGTCAAATAATTGAGAAACTTCTATATTTTATGTGAAAGTAGTACCAAACTACTTACTACTTTTTACTTGTTAAATCTGAACAAGGCTTTACAAAAAAAACATTTCAACAGCTAAAGAATAAAAATACAGTAATCATTATTAAGATAGCAATTGATGAATAAATAAAACAATTTGTAAAAAACAAATTATTCTTTAATAAAAATTGTGAAATATTACAGAAATATAATACACATATAAATGTTTGTCCTAACAAACTTAAGAGATAGAAGAAATATTTTTATAATAAATCGCCATTTACATTAAATCTAAAACGATTCAATATGTACACAAAAAAAAGAAAGAAACAATAATTGATCTTAATATTATACATTTCGTGAATTCTCAAATTCAAATTTTCGATTGAATATATTTAAAAAAATTCACATTTTGTAAATTCGTTCGATTGTTTTTTTTTTTCTTACTTAAAAATTAACAACTTTGTACAACAAAGGGAGGGAATTAAATCACGCTCAAAAAATCATTTTTGAAATGATTTTTTTCAGGAATTATTTTAATTAATATTTTTGAATACTAAAAAATTTTCAAACTTTTGTTTCAAATGTAAACCAAAAAGAGTTTAGTTTAATTTTTGGCTTACTATTTATCGTAATTAAAATTAAAACTAACTTTTGAAATCATAATTGAGAAAGAAATTTATTCGTGACGTGAGTAAAAAAATCGAGAGAAATCATTAAGAAAAAAAAATTGGATCTTAAAAATAATTAATTGAAAAAATTGAAACAAAGAGTAAATCCAAAAAATTTGGCACGGATTTTATATGAATTAAAATTATTTCAAAACATGCAGAATTGTTGATTATTTACTAGGAACATCATTTTCTGAACCATGATTTTTTTTGAAATCATTATTGCGAAACAAATTTATTCGTGTCGTGAGTAAAAAATCGAGAGAAATCATAAAGAAAAAAAAATTGGATCTTAAAAATAATTAATTGAAAACATTGAAACAAAGGGTAAATCCAAAAAATTTGGCACGGATTTTATATGAATTAAAATTATTTCGAAACATGTGGAATTGTTGATTATTTACTAGGAACATCATTTTCTGAACCGGAATCCAAATTAGCACGCGCTTTACGTAAAACTAAACTAGTTTTATGGATTTGATTACACACTGCTTTTTCAACTTGCTTTTTACGTTCATTCGATTTGGCTAATTGTTGAACAGTGTCTTCAAGTGTTTTTCGTGTTTTCATTAATCTTGCTTTTAATATTGTATTTTCGCTTCGTAATTTTTGTATTTCAGATATGTTGATCATTGGATCTGAAACAAAAAAGAAAAATTCATTATCAAATAATTTTAAATCAGAAAAAGCAACAGAGTTTTTCATTGATTTTCAGGGTAATTTTGGGCGAAAACTTGACGCACAATAATCAAAATCTCGTTTAATGTCATGGTATATTTTATCCTTCCGAAAAATTGAAATTTTAAATAGAGGATGTTATACCATTAAGAAAGAATTTTTGGAAATTAAAACCTTTAGGAAGTAAAGAGGAGTAATTTTTGATTCAACATCAAATTTGTAATTTTCGAACAAAGCACAAACCGCTAAGTAGAAAGCTTCAAATTTTGAAAAAACGATTTTCTGGTATAACGTAGTCGAGCACTAAGAAATGATTTTTGAAATTAAAATCATTAGGAAGTAAAGAGGAGTTTTAAATTTTGATATATCGATTAAGGCACAAACTTCAGTCAGAAAGTTTTAAATTTTAAACAAAGTATTTTCTTTTATAACGTAAACGATAATCAATAAAGAATTTAACCTTTTCAAAACGTGTGGAGGTTTAAAGTTTGATGTTTTCAATAAGGGGACAGCCCAAATAGCTGATTTAGGAGCTTAAAAGTTTGCAAAAAGGTTCTCTCTACATTTACTAGAGTAAAAATTACCATTCAACTTACCAGTATCATTCGTTGTTAAACTGCTCAACATATTATTCATTGTTTGCGTTAATTCTAAAGGTGGTAGAAACGGTCTCATCATGGTAGCTACACCAACATTTGCTTCTAAACTGGAAAATCTTCCTTGATCACTTTCAATACCTAAATCTGGTGACGAATTTACCATTAACCTCTCTTGATCTTCGTTAAGCCATCGTTGAACATGACTACCATTTGTATTTTGTAAGATAACTTCATAAGATCCTACAGGAATTTCTTCGGACGTATAACCAGAAAAATCTTTTTGATTCAAATGTGATTTTGTTGGTACGTTATTAATAGTCGATGCACTTGTTTTATTCGTTAACGTTGTTTCATTCGAATCAGGTTGTTTGGAAAATGCTTTAACTAAACGATTTTCTAAATCAGCGTTAATATTCTCCAATTGGCTCACATGCAATTCTAATTGACTCTTTTGTTTTTCAAGTATTGATATTTGCTTTAACAAGTTATTTTCATCATTTTCGGTGAAATTTTTACAACTTTCTTTTTCATTTTTCAATATGGTAAATGTTTGTGTTAAATTATTTTCTTTTTGTGTAAATTCAATTTTCTGTTGTTTTAATTGTTTTTCAAAATGATTACGTTCATTTTCTAATCGTTGTACTTCTTTTTCTAATCGATTCTTTTCGGTAACAACTTTAGTTCGTTCGATTGCCGCTTGTGATGCTATAAGTGTAGCTTCATCTAATTCTTTACGTAAATGTGAATTATGTTCTTTATTTTGTGTCTCAATTTGTTGGATTTTATTTATTAATTTTGTTTCATTTTCTTTAAGAGCATTCATTTTACCTTCAAATTGTGTTAATTCTTTTTTCAATCGTTGAATTTCATTTGATGCTGTTTCTAATTCTTTTAATTTTTCATTATATACATCTTTCGATACATGAAATTCTTCACATTTATGTCGTAATTCATTTAATTTTTGTTTCGATTCTTTGTCCAAATTTTCAAACTTATTATTCCATTTTTCTTCAATTTCCTTTAGTTTTAAATTCAATTGATCATCAAATTCATTTTTTAATAAATTATAAGATTTTTCTAATGTACTCAAACGCATTTCACTTAATTTAACATCAACAAATGCACTTTCAGCACGTTTTTGTGCATCACTAGCATCTTTTATCGCATTATCACGTTCTTGTTGCAATAATTCAATAGTTTTTTGTGATTTTTGTATTTGTGATTCAAGTTCAATTGATAAATTCGATTTTTGTTGTAATAAATCTTCAATCATTCTCGTTAATTTATCAAGTTGATCTTCTGTAATTTGTTTTTGTTCAACAGCACGTTTAACTTTTTCTTCAGCCTCGTTTACGGATGATAAAGCATCTGCACGCTGTTTCTTTAATTCTTCATATTGTTCAGCTAATTTTAATTTATCCGTCTGTAATTGATTATCTTTTTGAATCATTTCACATTGTGTTAAAAGAACTTCCTGTTCTTTTTCTTTTAGCATATTTTGTAATTTAATCACTTCTTCTTGTAAGGTTGATTTATTATGTTTACATTCACCGAATAAATTACGTTTTACTGACGATCGTTCTTCCGACGAACGTTTTTGTGGTGTACGATTATTACAATTATCCTCAGATGAAGATTCTGTAATAAATGTTGTTTGATATTTATTTCGATTACGCGATCCAGGTGTAGCTTTTATGGATTCATCCACTAATCCAATACGTGCTAATGATACACTTCGATCTGGTTCAGACCATGCTTCCGATTCTGATTGATCCAATTCATGATTTATTTTTGATTTTTCATGACTTTTTATCGGTGATTTTTCACGAGGAAGTTCAGATTTTGATCGATTTAATAAGTGCAGTAAAGATTTATTAAATATCGTTGAATTTGATTGATTAAGCGTTATATTTAATGGATCAATATCTCGTAATGATGTATTAAAACTAAGATCGTTTTCATTATCTAAAGTATGTAAAAATTTTAGTAACGATAATCGATTCGAATCTAAAACACTTGTAATGGAGCTCATTTGCAATAGACTTGTATCTTCGTTAATTGAAATTGACATTGATAAATTTCTCGATAAATCTAAACTTTTATCTACAACATCTTTAATAATACTTTGATTTTCGATACCCAAGAAGCCTAAGACACTTTTTTGTTTTAACAATGCCTTTAAGAATAATGCTAACTCTTCTAATCGACTTGTTAATAATGAACACATATCTAAGGCCTCTTGTTTAGTTTTCAGACACATATTATAGTCTTGTTCGACTTGTTGTAGTTCAGATCGTAATTTTTCCGTATCACGTTCCGGTGTATTATGAATTTTATCTTTTAAATCTTCAATTTGTATCTTTAAACTTGTATTGGCATTTTTTAATTCGATTATTTCTTCATGCAATCTAACTGATGAACAATCACCGCTTCCATCAATTATTTTCTCTTTATCTTGTAATTCTAATCGTAATGCTTGTATTTCACTTTCTTTTTCATCTAATATTAATCGTATACGTTTTTGTAAACGTTCAATTTCACGATTTTTATCCCATAATTCTTTATTCACTAATTCTTGTAAATTACCGGTACGTTTACGTAATTCTTCCTCTAAACGTTCAATTTCTTTACCACGATGGTTAACCAAATTTATTAGACCTGTATTATCAACTTCTTCATTATCGGTCTTTTCACTTTCTGCTGTCTCAGATTCTAGATGCTTCTTGCGAATTAAAAGCAATTCTTCTTTTAAATTAAATATTTCTTGTTCCAGTTCAATTATACGATTATCTTTTGTTTGTATTACATGACGATTATTTTCATTTAATTCTTCAATTTTCTTTATTTGTTGCTCTTTATCGTGTAAATCTTTAACTAATTCCTGTTAGAAAAGAAAAACAAAATTTTATTTGGTATTTAAATCTCTATACAGTTTGTAAAATAGAAAAAGGTGCTATAATGTAATCTTTATATATTATTTATCAAATGTGTTTTTTGGTCTGTATCAAATGTCTACTCGTAATACTGTATGAAAATTATTATGGTACCACTTTTTTCCCTTCTAATGACGAAAAGTAAACTTAGCTTAAAATTAACGTTATCGATTCGAAATATCCGATTTAAGCAAATTTAATAACAATGAAGATTATTTGATCAAATTAAAGAAAACATTATAATTTAAGAATTGTGTTTTTTTATTAGCTGACGAAGATTTCATTTTTTTACTATATAAACAAAAACCATTTTTATTATACAATTAAGTATATATTTAAAAAAATTTATCAAATCTATTACGAATCCATCCGATCATTCTATCTAACCGTTTTGCTAAATTTAAAACAAAATAAAAGGTTTTAATGCACAGATTTGTCATCAAGCATTGGAAATCACCCGGCTTTCACCCTTTTCAAGCTATACAAAAACCGATTTTTCATGTCTTTCTTTCTCCGTATATCCGATTACAATTTTGTCTACTAACATTCGCTGGAACGAACTCTTTCATTTGAGCTTTTGTCCACTTAAATTGGTTGTGTTGGAGGGAAGCTAGATGTAAACTAATGCGATTTCATATCGTAAACTTCCCAGATTATTTATTTGAATTATAGCCAACTTAGATTTTTCTCAAAAATTATACAGTTTCTTTAATGCAATAATCTTATCTAAAGTTGCAGTGCAACATAGATAGATAGATATATGGATATCGACAAACGAATTTTCGACACAGACCTCAACTTTTTCACTCAAATGTGGAATTTTATGGATAATCTCACCTTTATTTTTACATCCATAGTAGAAATTTCCTCAACGTATTTTTCAATCAAAAAACTAGCAGCTGCTGAATCATCGCACCTTTTTTCAAACGAACCATCATCATTCGGCATGCGCTGTTAATTAAAACCCCCAATAAATTATAATAAAACAAAACAATAATTCAACGGTTGCATGCATATTTTTATTGTTAAAAAGTATTCATTTCATTTTTTACAATTAATTTACAAAGATTTTAAAAGGAATTAGTAGACTACAAAATTTATATTAACAAAATAAAATTTGCATACAACACTACAATTAATTATAAAAATGGGTACAAATAAAATTTCGTAAATATAAATTAAATACTTTAGATAAAATACTAAGCATGCGCAGAAAAGAAAAATATAATAAATTTAATTATGAACCCATTATTTAAAAGAAAAACAAATTTCATTTTGTCATGAAATCTAACATAAAAAAAAAACAAAATCGAATTTAAAAATTTATAAATCATAATATACCTCTTTCTTTTTAGTACAAACACACGACGAAAACATAATTTAAAAATAAATTGAGATGGAAAAAAATAAAAAAATTTAATTTTCAAAAAGCATTATTGTAAACAAAAATGATGATGTTTTTCGTACAAACTGTAAATCTATTTTGGCAAAAGCAATTCAATCGACACATACCAAAAGAGTTAGTTAAGAGAGACTGACTACTTATACACAGTCGAGTCGATCTATTAATAGATAAAACGACGGAAGATGCTGTTTGGGTATTAGCTAGAGAGCACTGCAGTAACGTAAACATTGAACACTTTAATGTATTTGCATTTATAATTTTTTACTTTTGTTTTTTCTTTTGAAAAAAGAAACTTTATATGAACTAAAAATAGTTTATTATATTATTCGAGAATTTCTTTCATAACAGAGCACTTTTAAATTTAAATCGAATGGGTAAACTTCTAACACAAAAATATCTTGATGCATTTAACTTTATTTTTGCAGCTAAAAGCGCATCTTTTGGATACACTTATTCCAAAATTCCTATTATAAATAACTGAGATTAAAATACTTAAAATGCATTGCCTTTCAAAAAAAAAATCGTCGTACTTAAATAGTTTAAGTACTTAAATGTTCCCGAAATTTCCAACAGCTAAATCATATCACCCACGTCATTCGAATAATTGTACTACGTTTAACTCAGTTCAAATACACGGTAAAGAAGTATTACTTCTTACATGCGTACTTAAATATGTACCCGCTTTTTTTTTTACTTCCATACAATAGTTAAAACTTGGTGCCTATTTTACATTGTCGGCGAAGAATTCTTATAAAGATTGTTTGTTAAGAAGAAATAAATTTTCGATTGCTTAAAATTATTACGAAATTTCTTTAGACCCGTTAAATTGAGCTACTGATTTAAAAACAAAACAGAAAACAATTGTTAGAAATTTCGGTAAAAATTTATATTTTTTTAAAGATTAACTATAAACATAAATCTGTGTATTTTAAATAAATGGAAATATTAATGCACTATAAAAATCAAAAATAAAGCAGTGTAATTTATTTATTACAATCTAGATGTCTGGAAAATGAATTATTTCTTTTATAATTTCGGCAAAAACTAAAAAAATATATTTATGGAGTGAGATCATTGACCCGTCAGTCGAATAGGTAATAATTTTTAATAAGTTTGTTACTCTAAAAAAATGAAAGACTATAGTTTTTTTTAATTACGGTATAATAGTATACTAAAAATCGTAAAAAACGATTCTCATTGAAAAAACAAATTTATTTTATAAATTGAATAAAAATAAATTACTTTCAAATTAAATAATACGTTTTGAAATGTTTTTTTTTTTAGCCTTTATTTCTTCACATAAGCATAAATGGAATTTTAAGAAAGTGTTTTCTGTTCTAGTAAATTCGATATTTTAATACGTGAATTTCTTAGATTGGATGTTTTTCATCATAAATGAGCCCAAATTTTTGAAATAACAAAACGTAATTGAAAAAAAACTTTTCTAAATATTAATCAAAATATGATTTTTTGTCGGAATTACTTTAAGCGAATGAAATTTAATGAGGTAAAAACTTGTGAGAGTTAATTTTTTCGTTTTCGAAAGAAAATTGTGATGGTCGAAGTACTTTTGTTTTAAAATATGAATAAACAATTGAAATATTTATATTCAAGCTTCTTGATAAAAATTCAAAACTTTACTAAGAACCCATTCCTAGTGAAAATCACACAAAAATGTATTTCATTTTCGTTAAAGAGTTGAAAAGATATCAAAGGGTAATATTTTTTAATTTTTGTATACCTTTAAATTTTTTTTGATTTCTTCAAGTTCTATCCGAGGCAATTTTTCAGTTCAACTTTGTGCAATATATTTAAAAAAAATTGCAAAGTAATTTTGAGCGAGTTAAAATAATTGGTTTAGTGCTTTGCGATTATTTAACTGCACAGCTCATGTGTCAACTTCATTGCCTAATTTTCTAAAGCGACCGAGAAAAATATTTATAGAAAATTCTATACGGTTGTTCCAATTTAAGTTATTTTTTTTTAAATTTCCTACATACATGTTTGAAAAAAGGGAAAAAATTGTTTAAAATTCAGCCTCAATATTTTAAATTATCCGAAAAAAATTAATTAATTTAAGTGATCTAAATTATAATTATTACGAAGATGCCAAATTTAAATAAATATTATAATTTTTGGAATACACAAAATAACTGACGATTAAAATCGAAAAAATTACTCTATCTAATATCTGCAAAATTAAAGTTTAAATAGAAAAAAAGCTTCAGAACAAACATATAGGTAATAAAGTAACTTAAAAAATAGTTCCCTCATTATAATTTAAGAATAAAGTGGAATAGATTGAAGAAGTGTTTCGTCACGTATATACCTGTTTTTTTTCTATATGTCAGAATTTTCGCTATCATTGCCTTAAACATTGTTTTATTGTTCAAATTTTAATTTCGAAGGAATAAAAAATCGGTTTTAATAGCATTAATAACAATAGTCAATTTTGTAGGTTTTAAATTTCTAATTGTTACAGTGTGGAATTTGCAAACATTATTCTGATGCATATCCGTGCTCAATGATAAAACATAACCATAATATTGATTTTTAATATGAAATTATTGCTATTAAAAAATACTTGTTAATACTTCGAAGGTAAAATTTTAAATGATAATTTGAGAATTATCGTGGTATTTTTTTTATTATAAATTTTACCTGTATAAAAAGGTAGAATATTAAACACGCATTAAAACAATGTATAAGACAAGGAAAACAAGAACAAATATGAATGCTGTCTACGTAGTTACTTCGCTACTCTATAAAAATAATCAATATTTGGCGGATTTTTATGTTACAATAACTTTTGTAATGAGTAATTGAGTCTGGATATAATCAGAGAAGATACTCTTTCATAGGCTCAAAAAGTGGCAGAACCCTACATCCTGAGTTTCAGAGAAAGTCAATTGTTTATTCAAGTTTATATGAAAGAGTAAAAATTGAACATTTAGATCTATCTATACGCTAATTTTACAGATAAGGAAGGAAGTGTAAATTTTTTTTTCGACTGAAATCGACGCAATTTTGTTATTGCATTTTTTTTTATGTTTTCGATGTATTTTACCAAGATTTGGCATTCGTTTATAGTTACTGTTTAAGTCCTGAATAATTAATGATTTACAGGTTGAATAAAAATTTAAGCAATCAAGGATGATTGTGCTAAAAATTATTATAGCCAAAAAATTGTAAATATGATGAAAATTTATTAAAATTTTGATAGTACAGAAAAATATCTAAAAACTAGAATTAATAAAACAAGAATAAATAAAAAGAAGTCACTAATGTACGATTAAAAAGCGAAAACAAAACAAAAAAAAGACATGCATTAGCTAAAAACAAATTTAAGTTAAGATAAAAGCAAGTCAAAAAGAAAATTAGTATGTTCAGTCAAACAATGGTAGTTGTTTTTTTAAAATATCTCCGTACCTCAAATTCACACGTTTCTTTATTTTCCTTTGTTTCTTCTGTTTTATCATAGCGTACAACAAAATTATCTTTGATAACACGTAATTCTTTTTTTAATTTGGCAATTTCTTGATCACGTCGAATAATATCATCATGTGAAAAACCATTCTGTGGTGAACCAATCAATTCTTTATCAGCATTTTCACGTTTCATTAATTCACGTATCACACTCAATGCTCGTGTATTTTCCGTTTCTAATTTATTAATTTTTAAATCACGCGCAATTAATTGATTTTCTAATAATCGTATATCATCTTCTCGTTTACGTAATGAATCTTCTAATTTCGTTCGTCGCATACGATTCTCTAATGATATTGATCCCATACTGCTCAAATTATTTTCCTCATTTAAATATTTGCTTTGTATTATTAGACTTTGTTGGAAATCGTGTTGTTGTTTTTCGAATTTTGATTCAATTGTTCTGGAATGTTGTAATGCGGTTTGTAAACGTTCTTCTAATTCTTTAATCATATTTTCACGTGATATTAACGATTTATTTAGAAATTCTAATTGTTGATTTTGCTGCTCAATTGTTTTACGATATTCAGCACGCCGTATTAATTGTTCTTCTAAGCTAGCGCATTTATCATCAAGTATACGATTTAATGTACTAATCTCTTCGTCTTTATGTTTTATCGTTAATTCTAAATTATCATAACGTTCCTTAACATTCTGTAATTGTTCAGTGTCTGTTGAATATTCTTGTAATTGTCTCGATAAATCATTGATTTTTTTTACTAATTCATTTTCACGTTCTTCAAATAATCTACAACGAGTTTTTAATTCATTTTCAATATAATTACAATGTTTTTTTAATGTGGTAACTTCTTCGAGAGCTTCATCTCGTTCAGCTTCTAAATTGTATTCATCCTCCAGTCGCAAGTGTTGTGTTTGCTGAAAAAGAGACATTACTAATCAATAATATTCAAAAATTGAATAAATTTCTTGTGTTATTGACTAAAGGAGTACATACACTCTCAACGTTTTCGTCAAATAATTAATGATCATCCATACATTTTCAACGTGCATCAATTTATCGTCAATACATTGGCGAAAAATTTATTTTCAATAATCTTATTGTTGACAAAACCGATTTTAACGTGTTTTGTTAATTTTTTATTCAATTATTTTTATTTTTATTTTTTTTTCGATGACAAAACTTTTATTGAAAGTGTATGGGCTAAAGAATTTAAACCATCAATTTTTCTTCAATGAAATAATTAATAAAAAATTGATGTTAAAATTTACTGTGTATGGCTCCTTCTAAAGAATTAAAAAAAAAAAAGAATCTAGTAATCTGAACGATTTTTAGTTCCGCCAATGAAAATCATACCAAAAAAAAAAAAAATCGTAATTTACACGAACAATATTAGTTAGTGTAAAACATAAAAACACTTACCAAAACTGCCGCTTGATTATTCAATTGTTTGGCTAACTCATGTTCCAATTCTTCAATTCTATTTTTATAAACACGAATTTCTGTTTCCTTTGTGATTTCTATTTTATTTTGCTCTTGTTCTATTAGTTCCAATGCTTTTAATGCTTGTGAAAGCAATCCTTTATTGTCTTTTAATTCTTTTCGAATTGTTTCATTTTCGACCTAGAAGATAAAATTTTGATAGTATTCTTGTATTCAAAATATTCCATTAAAAATTTGTTTTAATACTTACATTTAATTCAATATTTTGTTTAACTGCTTCCTCCATGTCTTTTGGTCCAGACAAAATTCTACCCATCTTTTCTTCTAGAAAAAATATTCGTAACTTTAAACTAAAATTTTCTTTCATTAATGTATTTAATTGTTCCTCATATTCTTTAACCGATTGTATACGCATCGGTGATGTTTTCCCAGCATGATTTTCATCCCCGATTAATGGAACTGGAAAAAAAAGAATAAACAATATTGTAATGAAAGTTCAAAAAAAGATTGTAGGTCAAAAGTCCTTATTTTAAAATTTTCGCATTTTTGAACAAATATTAAACAAAAATTTTATCATAATTTAATTTATTATACCTAAGAACATACAAGTTTCGAATAAAAAATCGCGGTTGGATGTGTCGAAAGAGTTAGATTTTGCTTTATAAATATCTGAAAAGTTAGAAACAATAGTTTTACTGCCACACAGTGTACCCAAATACATAGACTTTCAAGCGTGGATATCTTCAGGATTTGGAGCGAAAAAAATTTATACAATCAAAATTTTCTATATGACTGAGCTCTCAATGCATGGCCTAATGTGTTTCAAAATTATACCATAATGAAAATTTTTCGAAAATAATAAACTAATTACCAAAAAATGGAAAAAAATTATTTTTAACTCATACCACTTTATAAGTTAATTGGTAATAAGGGAAGAACCAATTTATAAAAGTATATAATTTAAAATTATTTCTTACTTTTTAGTTCATTTTTTTGAAATCTATTCTATATTTTGGAAAATTTTTTTACTGTTACATTAAAATTGTGTTCTGCCCCCTACTTTTTAGGACTGTTAATATTTTTTTAATTAAATGAGACCAACTTAAATAAACGGGTTGACGGAAACTAAACCAGATATTTATTTATTTCGAAAAATCATAGCATCATGTTCGGTTTTTTCATGCCTCAAATTCGTCCAGTATGAAATTTCATCCAAGTATTACAAAAAAAAATAAATTAATTGATGAAATATTTGATAGTGTATGGGGCTCTATAGAGTTAGAGAATATATGCATTTATTTACATACGATTTTTAATATTTTTTAGTGGTGTACAAAATTTATCATCTTCATTTTCTGATGAACTCATTGCTGATGATGATTGGTCTTCGTCTTGATTATTAATTAAACATTGATTTTTATCCATTTTAATTGATTCGATTATTAATTGGGGATTATTTAAACAGAAATATTCTATATACAAATATTTTTAAAATTTTTTGCTCTTTTATGTAAATACTTTCCGATTTTTATTATTTACACAGTAGTTTTCTTTTATATTATATTATCCATTTTCTTTGACAAACTAATACAAAAAAAAAAAAGTTAAATTGATTATTTCAAAAGCACGTTAAATTGAAAATTCCCAATGATTTACTGTCAGAAAAACCATTAAGTTTTCATGTCAGGTTTTTGCAATACAATTTTCAGTAGAAAATCGAAGAGCATTGTAATTAGGAGCTGATTTCTACACCATACATAAATAGACCGAGAATTTGGTGCTTAACAAAATTCGTGTCAAAAAAATTATGAAGTTTATTATACTTGTTTATCGAGAAAATAACATTACCGCTTATAAATTTCTCGACAATTAGGATTTTTTTTTAAATAAATAATTTTTTATCGAAAAATTAATACAACATTATCTTTATTCCTCTTCGTAAGTAAAATTTACTCAACGAACTTAGTTGTAAAATTATCATCCCGCCTTCCAGATCTCGGAAGCTGCTGGATTCATTTAAAATTGTACTGTCGATAAAGTTTCGAATAAAAGCATCGGTAAACATTAAAGTGTGCCATTTACGATGTATGAGTTGAAATCATCTTAAAGCCTAGGTGATATCATCTTAAAGCAAATATTACACAAGGAAAGGAATTTACTTGAGTATTATAGGACACTGTTTAGGAGGCAAGCATGCTGAACTCATAGATTGGAAGTTCTTCTGTTCAGGTATCGAGATAGATATAGCTTAAGTTAGTCTCATCCAGGCAGTGCACACAGCCTAATTTAATAACGCGTGAAAATTACTTAAAAAACTAAATTTATCTAACAAAAACTTGACTATGATCAAGTAGATCTCTACGATTATCGACATCGTGATCTTCCTTAGAAGAGTTTTAATTATTACAAATAATAATCCATCTGCACTATTACCTGCAATAAGTTGCGTTATTTTTCAATTGTTACCAGTATTTGAACTTCATATATCAACATTTTTGTCGTGGAAAAACAATCAAATCTTTAAATATTTACTAAGAAGAAGAATTTTTCAATATATTTTATAATTCCCCAATTTTTCATGTATATTAGAATACTTATTATCCTTTTATTTCTACCACCCAAAAAAAGAAAAATGTTTCCCAAAAAAAAAAAAAAAATTAATCAATAAAATAAAATTAATATTACCAAATAAACAAAACTGTAGCCAATCAAATATCAAAAGAATTAACAAAATATCAATTTTTAGTGACAATTATTATACAATATAATTATGGCACACAAAATATATAATTAAAAACAATAATTTTTTTTGATGTTCCCTCCTTTTTTTATACACTTGATTGTTGTTTTTTGGTTTTTGAACGAAATAATTTTGAAAATATTCAAATAGCACAAAATTTTAATTATTTAGATATTTATTTATTTTTTTTGGATTAATTACTTCAATAATTTTTGACAGTTGTAGTAATCTAAACATGGCACACTTATTTTTTTATTTTAATTACTTAATATTATTTTTCTTAAAGCTCTTAATATTTTCATTTAGTAAAATTTTTTCTTGCATCTCAAAATTTAGGGCCATGACTTTTTCAAAGTAGATAAATAACATGTGCTAAGCCCTACGTGAGCCGAAAATACAAACGTCCATAGAGGTTCATATATGTGCAAAAATGCAGGTTTCTTGCATAACATACAGGCATGATTCAATGATATTTGTTTCAAATTTCGTCAAGTTTATTTAACTAATTTGACCTGAATGAAATTTTGTATAGGTGAGTTAGTTTCAAATAACGCTTTTTCCTTTGAACCTTAAGAGAAGGAATTATCCACAGTTGTTAGACGTAAAAATTGAAAATCGATTTTATATATTAGAAATGTTTTTTTTCTAGAAGAAGAAAAACTCTTCGACAAGCTCTCCGTTTTTATGTGCAATATTGTGCACGTCAAATTTCAAAACAATTGGATAAATATTTCTTGTGTTATTTGTGCGCAAAAATTGAAAGATTTTAAAAATAATGGAGGGTGCTTCTAACAGCATTGAATAATACCTCCTGAAGAGAAGTAAGTAGGAACACATATTTTTTAATTAATTAATTGATAAATGAATTAATATAAATATGTCTAGCCTAAACTATTGATTTGAAACAATTATAAATAGCAATTAATTAATTATTTTAATTATAAACATGTTAATTGGATTAACAATCATTTTAATGTATATGAGAAAATTTTGTAGAACAAACAATTTTTTTTAATTAAGGGTTTAAAATTGGGAAAGTGTTTTTGAAAATTTTTTTAAATTTTTTCGAGAAACAGATTTAAAAATGTTTTTTTTATATCAACTTGAGGAGATTAGATTACGATATCCGTAGCGACTCGATTTTGGCAAAACAAACCAAAGTTAGACAAAATTTCGAGTTTTCACCTATTTTTCGAGTTATCGACACTTTTTTTTTTAGAAGTTATCGTGTTTATGTCACATAAATATCACAATTTAAAACATGTCACAAGATTTTAATTATTATTTTTTGTTAAATGACTGGAATTTAAACACAACTATTAAAAATACATATACGCCATTTTCGACTGTTATCAATCCATGGATTTGTTGGGTGTAGTTCGCACGAGCTGGGTTAGTTTTTTGCTCCCTACGATCAACCTATAATTAAACTACCCATGAATTTGTGGAGTGTAGTTTGCACGGGTCGGGTGGGTTTTTGCCCCCTACGATCAACCTATGATTAAACTACCCATGAATTTGCACGGGTTGGGTTGGTTTTTGGTTCCTACGTTCAACCGGTGATTTTAAACTACCCAAGGATAACTCGAAAATTCTAACTCTTCATTTTCGTCTTATTTTGACTTGTTGTTCCGTTTTGACAATGACCTTTTATTAATGATTCTAATAAAATCAGAAACCAATGATATAAATTATGTAATTTCAATCAAAATAATTTAACCTTATTTAAAAAAAAAAAAAAAAAAATTTAATAAAATTAACAATTAAACTAAAAAATAAATTAAAACAAAACATACGTGACATAGCCATTTTAAAAATAACAAAATTATAATCATATATAAAACCGTTAAAATTAATTCACATTTAATCCACAACACATTTATAATGATTTCAATAAAACTGAATAATCACTGTAATAATTATTTAATCGCAAATAAATAAATTATGAATAATTCTAATAAACAAAATTTAATTCATGTTTGTGAAAAAAATCCAAAATGTTGTAATTGATTCAATTACAAAAACAAAATGTCTGGAACTGCAAAATAATAAACAAATAGAAAATATTTAAAAATTAAAAATATAAACTACATTGTACAATGGATGTTTGTTTTGTGTTTAAATTATCATCGTAAGCTGTGGCATAAATCGAACGACGTTTTATATTTTCGACGTTTTGCTTTTTGTTCAGTGTCATATATTTTGAAATACGTAATTTATGTAAATAAAGGTTTAATTACACTACGCTCGATGCTATAAAGCCCGGTCTACATAGTCCGTAGTCGCTTGTCGTATTCATCGTAGTCGTAGTGATGCGTATTTTCGACGTTTTGATTTTTGAAACGAAGTTCCTTATGGGACGATGCGGAGGGGTACCCTAACCGGGAAAAACATCCGTAACGATTATTATTTACAACATACATAACGTGTTATGTCGTGTTGTGTGTTGTTCGTGGTATGTATAATTACCACGTGTTTTATTTTTGTGGTTGTATGTGTATAATTCATTTACGATTATTTTTTATTTTTTTATATAAATCATTGTAAGTAAAATAAAGTTGATAAAAACTATTTTCTTAGTTTTTGTTTTCTTATCAATAAAAAAATCATAATAAAAAATGTATATCCGAATAATTATTTTCTTTATACCTCGAATAGAACTTAAAATTAATATTTTTAAAACAAGGAACTTCGTTCCTATCCGGAGTCCCACGACACCACACACTTTTTATTATTCAGTGTCATATATTTTAAAATACGTAATTTGTAAATAAAGGTTTAATTAAACACTCGGAAGTATAAAGCCTGTTCTACATAGTCGGTAGTTGCTTGTTGGCAGTCGTAGCATACGAATTTAAACTTCCATATGATTGTAGTCGCATCATGACGGAATTCCTACACGTTAAGGCCACCCCGTGGGTCAAGAGGCCAATGTACCGGGTGTACTACACCAAATACCAGGTGACTCATATCAAATATCGGGTGTATATATAAAAATTACTTAATAACACACTTCAACTATAAAGCCCGTTCTACATAGTCGGTATTCGCTTGTCGGCAATCGTATTCATCGTAGTTGTAGTCATGTGTTACATACGAATCTAAACTTCCATATGATTGTGGTCGCATAATGACGGAATTCCTACATATAAAGGCTGCCCCGTGGGTCAAGGGGCCGAGGTAGCAGGTGTCCTACACCAGAATCAAATACCAGGTATATATATATATAAATTTCGTGTCAAGGGTTTCGTACTTTTTTCTCACGCGGACCTAAGTCCGAGGGTGCCGGGTGGCACATACCAAATACCGGGTGTAAAAATAAAAATTTCGTTTCACTGGTTTTCTACCACAAATATCGGGTGACTAAAAATTATGACAGCAACGTGTTACCGAATCTACTAGTTATTTATATATCCTACATGTTTATAATTATTACTATTTATAAAATACACTAAATGCACAGCACATACAGATATGCTAAGTTTATTATATTATAATATGTATTTTAATCATGTATACTCAAATAAACAAAAAATGAGACGACTTAAATCTTCAATGCTTACTGAAAATAATAAAATACACAGATTTTATTTGTGTATTTTATTATTTGTTCAATTTAAAATGAATATTTTAGATAGATAAACAATATTGCAAATATAATACAAATACCGGGTGCTCCAAATTGCCACAGCAATGTATGACCGGGTCTGCTAGTATATTGCAAATATATTCGAAATTATGAATGAGAAAGAATATAAATGGAAGACGAACACAATAAGTAAGCATAGAATATTTTGATGTAGAAAAAAATGAGACTAATTTTCTAAATCTTCATAGGTAAATTAAATTTTGCTAGAGAAATCACATTAAAGCAAAACAATTAAAAAAAAAAAAAACTAGTAGAAACTCGTATGTTAATTTTTCTTTTGACAATATGCCAAATGGCATTCGTTTTGGTGACGGATTTGGAACAGATTAAAATATACCTAAATATAATTGTCATTTATAATGATGTTTATTTTGTGATGTTTTAAAACAAACAAAAAAATTAATGTATTAATAAATCCGTAACCTTCGTATAACGCGATTTTGAAATTGCCCTTGGAGCTCAATTTGGATTTAAAAAAAAAAGTTGAAGATGTTACGGTACAAATAAAAAAATCACCTAGCAATGTTACGAGAATCAAAGGTGGGAAGGATACCTCTATCCTTAAAACTTTAGAAGGAAGGGGAAGGAACAAAATAATAGGACTAACTTGTGAAGTGCAGGTGATCGATGATGAGAACAGGCTCAAGACAGAAAAAATCGTGACAGGTTGAAGAAGGCTATTTTTCCAATAGGTTCTGTGTATCAAGCTTATTAATAGTATCAATCATATTCAAAGTGTTTAGTATAGTCCCGGTGTTGCGTGAAACAAGTGAAAATTTTGCTGAAATTCTTCAGTTACACATTTATTTAATTTCTAGTTGTTTAAAATGAAAACGATTTAGGTACTTCAGGCTAATTATTGAATTCTGCGAAAGAAATGAATCCTATGACCTGCCAAATCGTGATATATCTTGCACTTAGTATTTCTAAATATTTTTCCGACTTTTCTGACATGAGTTCTAGTGTTTTCATGCAAAAAATTAACTTGGCCATGTCTTTGTCCATTGTTAATAATATAGTCAGACTTATTTGGGGTCTTGGTCACTCTGACATAAAAGGAAATGGGGTAGCGGATTCATTAGCACAAGAGTGGTCGCTCATGACACCCCTCTCGCCTGAACCTGTTATTCCAATTGCAATATACCCTGTAATATCCTGGCTTCAACAAGCTTCAACAAGCGCACCTTGATTACTAAGACGGATGGCATGCGACACGCTAAGTTGTGTATTACCACAGCTAAACCGTTTCTGAGTAGTGATCGCCTTCTAAGTAGTTTTTTTTTTTAAATCTAAATATTCAAAATTGGTGTGCATTATTACGTGGCAAGAAATTCATCATGCTTCTTTGAAAATTAAATTTTTCTGTGATTTTCGCGTTATCAGAGAGTTTATATGTATATTTTCAAATTTAAAATCACAACTATATGTGTAAATTACCTCTTTACCTCTTTTGGATTTTCTTATCCTTGTATTATTTTTTATTTACAAAAAAACCAATCAGATGACTTCATTTTGTTTATTGTAAATAAAAAAAAAAAAACACAATTTTCCTGTGATGTCTACAAATAACAACAGCTTTTGTAACACATCGATATATTATGTTAAAAGATTATTATAAATAAAAATAAGTTGTATAAATCTATAATTAAATAGACAAAGACAAAATAGTGGAGCTCCTATTTCTCCTCTGATTGATTGTCAATCGATTTTTGAATAAATTTCGATTATTTCCCAAATTTCCTAGATCAAATTATTTTGTATTTTATAAATACGTTTTTCGACTACAAAGTAGTCATCATCACTATGAATTAGCTAGTTGTAATAATTCTCTAAGGAGATGTTACTCGTTGCTAATTTGGTGACGGTTTGCACTGAATCATTACAACTAGCTTATTCATACTGATGATTACTTTGTAATCGAAATATGTATTTAAAAAATACAAAATAATTTGAACTAGGAAAATGGGGAAAAAATCGAAATTTATTCGAAAAATACTGGAGTTCTTATTAATAATTATAAATCGATTTTTGTTTTTTTTTAATCAAATTTAGCTAAAATAAATACACATATAATTACAATATATATCATTATTATACAAGTATTTATAGTTGTATATACTGAATATTTATAGTATTTTATGAATAGTAATTAAACATAGTTCAAACATTGATTCTAAACTATATGTCGGGTATCTAAACAATTAACTATGTTAGTTGTTATGATTATTAGCAATTAAAATTGTTCAAGTAGTATCGACTTTAAAACAAAAACAATATGAAAATAATCACCCGGAAGAAAAACAATGATATATTTTCAACATTTGAACATATGCTATTGATAAAAATTCATAGCGTTCTAAACTCTTAACAAACACAGTTAGTTCATAGGTTAGTCGGTGAAATCCAAAATTAGACCATTATTATTTAGACCAGGGTCGATAATTTTTGAATCCAAAAAAAAAAAAATTATGGTAGGATGAAATCCCATTGGAAACGGGAGAGAATATATCAAAAATGAAGAAAAAGTAATTTACGGGCGATCTGAGGTCGGGAAGTAGAAGGTGGTGAGTTTTGAAGGAAAAACACGATCTCGATTTTCGGCAAAACTACAAGTCCTATGGAAAAAAAATGGCAAAGTTGTAAGTAATAAAAAGATTTATAACTTTTGTATTTACATTTTTTTCATATAACCTCAAAATGTATGTGAAAAATTGAAATAACCAAGTTTTTGGTTTTTGATGAAAACTTACCTTTGTTCCTAATACACTATTATTTTTTTTGATTTAAAATATTTATTTTTTCACCTTATTTTGAATAAATATCGAAAAAGTACCCAAATTTTTTATCGAAAAATTTTGAATTTATGTGAAAAAAATGTAAATACAAAAGTTGTACATCTTTTTATTGCCTACAACTTTGCCATTTAACTTTTTTCCATAGGGCTTGTAGGTTTGCCGAAATCGAGATAAACCGCGTTTTACTTTTAGAAACTCAACCCTTCCACTTCCCGACCACAGATCGTCCGTAAATTATTTTTCATTTCATTTTTATTATATTCTCTTCCGTTTCCAATGGGTTTCATCCGTCTATAATTTTTTTTATCACTTTTTACCATTTTTAAAGGTTTTCTACCCTGGTCTAAATATGAACTTTTATTCTTAAAATAATGAATAATGTACAATTTTTTTTTTAAACAATAATATTATTATTTAAATAAGAAACAAAATATTCGACATATTAAAAATATTTTCGATATTGTGTCAAGGAAGGATGATTTCCTAACAAAATATATAGATGGCACGTGTAATATAATAATATTACGTGACTTAACACACATGTGGCAAAAGTTTTAGTCGAGGCGCTATACACTGCATAATTTGAACATTTTGCTTCAAGGCGATTTATCAACAAAACTGTTAGAAGCACACTCATTATATGTAAGAAGTGTCTTTTTAAGAGCTATATAGGCCTATGTAATATACATTCTATTTCTATAAAATTCAGCTAATAAATGCATATTCTCAAAAACAAAAAATGCGACACTTTCAATTTTTATATCTGTTTAAAAACATTTAATACCCGATTATTCTGTTGTGTTGAGTTGTTTATCAGAATTAATATTCTTTATCTATCTAAAATATTCATTTTAAACAGAACAAATAATAAAATACACCATAAAATCTGTGTATTTTATAATTTTAATTAATCATGGAAGATGTAGGTCGTTGCGTTTTATGTTTAAGTGAGTATACACGATTAAAATACATATAATAATATAATAAACTTTACATAATTGTATGGACTATGTATTTAGTGTATTTTATAAATAGTTATACTTACAAACATGTAGGATATACAAACAACTAGTTGACTTGGAAACGCGATGCTGTGATAATTTTGAAACCTTGGTATTTGTTTAGGGACATTTGGTATTTGGAGTGGGGCTCGGTATTTGGTGTAAGAAACCGGTAATACGAAATTTTTGTGTTTTTATTTGATATGGAACACCTGGTTCCTCCGGATTTCAATTGATTATAATTATTAAAATGACTAAAAAAGCCATTCACATTAATTAACATGTTTTTCATATACGAACATTGCTTTAATTCTTTAGCGCCTCGACTAATATAATATAAATCTTATTATCTCATTAATAAATTTAAAAGAACATCTGTTTGTATTTATACACACTATTCATCAGGTAAATATGAAGAAAAAAAAATATTTTCAAATAATTGAAAATTATCTAAGACATTATCGAATTTTTTTATTCCATTAAAACATCTACTTTACCGAGCAGAAACTTTATTTTATGTTTGTATCCTGCAAAGAGTATAATAGTCCGGGAGGTATCGATGCAAATAACACAATCATTTCAAGCCCATTAATTAATGTTATTTTGAATGTTTATTAGCAGTCATACACTGTTATAAAAGTCAGCAGGCTCCGAGAAGGTGGACGGGCGGTATACAAATTTCTGCTGAGTTTCCATGCAATCTCCATCTAGAGCAATCAAATGTCATATTCATCTGACAATTATTACAACCGTAAATATTCTGCTGACTATTTTTTTTTAATTTAATGCATTATTGATACTATCTCTATTATTAATTTCAAGCGACCTGAAATATATTTAATTATTCCTCCAACTTGGGTGCGCCTGCTGAACCGCCATTCCATTATCTTCATATAAACTTTCAATAAAATCGAAAATAGTATAATCAGGAATAAAAATAATCAGGAACATAAATTAATGGGATCATTTTGATATTTTCAGGTAACTGTTATTTTCAGTTAAATATAAATTTCGGAAATGCAAAAAAAACAAGTGATTTTTTGAAAATTTTAACTTAATAGTTACATTGTATGGAAATTTCTTTGTGGAAATTACCACACCTCTCCCCTTTTTTAAAAACAAAAATTTGTAAAACATTTTATCAACGTAAAAACATCATGCAAAAAATGTTGGGGTATTTTTCACATACAAATTGTTTAATTATACTCAAATTTTTTGTATTGTCAGAGTACGTGTTTTGCAGAGTGCCCAGGAGCGATAGTAAGCTTAAATCCGACTCTGGTAGAACATCAAGCAAAAAATCTTGGGGTACTTTTTGTATACCAATTTTTTTCAAATATACTCAATTTTTTTGTATTCGCAGTGTACGCAACATTTCTTTTAAATAATATTGTCCCCCTTTAAAATAATAAATATAATTATTATACAGGAACATACATTTCAACACATTAATAGTGGAAAAAAAAAATTTTTTTTAATTTCAAATGTATCTCAACATATGTTTTTATAATTCATTCACAAAAATATTATCTTCTGGTTTCAGTTATAAAGTGAGAAATATTTCTTACTCAGCGAATATTCTAACAATATTCTCAATATTAGCATGACAAAACATCATTAACCAGGTTATAATTTAATGTTATGAAGAGTGTAGGTTCGAACCTAGTATCTACTTATCAGAAGTTAGGAACATTACCACTGGACCACTTCATAATATTACATACATAACAAATAATCATATAGGGTACCTTAGGATAGTTTAATCAGCTGATGTATCAAAACACTAGGATAGTTTAATCAGCTGATGTATGTTACCATGGTACAAACTTAATAATTGCTTCGAAATCATTTTAATTAAAACTTAAACTAAAATACGAGTTCAATTCAATAAAAGAAATTTGTAAATGTACATTAGCTACATCTTTTTAGGTAAATTAGCTGATTGGACAGCAGTTATTGTTAGATAATCTTGGTGACATAACTACAAACAAAAAGAAAGGTGTCAATATTTCCTCTAGTACCAATTTATACCACCAGATAGCATATCGCAATGCTTAGTTTCCCAATATGTTTTCTCAAATATTTTTAACTTCCCTATCTAGCACCTCTAATACTTCATAAAAATTAATTATTGAGATGAATTTTGAGGTTATGTGAAAAAAGTATTAATACAAAAGTTGTAGATCTTTTAATTACCTACAACATTGCCATTTAACTTTTGTCCATTGAGCTTGCAGTTTTACCGGAAACCGAGATAAACCGTGTTTTACCCTTAAAAACTCATCCTCTTCCACTTCCCGACCTCCGACCGCTCGCAAATTATTTTTCCTTTCATTTTTGTTATATTATCTTCCGGTGCTAACGGGTTTCATTCTACTATAATTTTTTTTGATTTCAAAAATTATCCACTTTGGTCTATCAGTTTTTAAAATAATTAAAAAAAAATCAAAACAATTAATAAAAATTAATTATTTTATGAAATGTCTACAAAGATATTTCGTTACTTACATGCCAATGAAACGTTTGGGTCTAATGTAGTATCTTGCAACTGTGCCGGACTTGTGCTGTAACAAAATTAAAAAAATTACAAATTATTAATTTTTAATATCCATAATTTTTAAAAGATTAACAAAGTTTTATCGTTTAGAGAAATTTAATTCGTATGAAAATTGAAACTGTTTTTTGCAAGCACAAAAAAATTAGTGAAACAAAAATTTGTACATTTGTACACAAATTTTGTTAAAAACGATTAATCGGAGATTGAAGCTGTTGTTATGATTTATGTTACATTTAATGTAAGAAAATATATATTTATTTATTGAATTTTTCAAATTTAAACTGAGCTTTATTGACTGTGTTGACTATCCTTCTTCAGTCCTTTTATTATTTTATTGTAATTAAATATTTGCATACAATTAAAATTGTTTTTTAATGATGCCAAAGAAGTATAACTTCTGACGCGCGTGTATAAGTTTACGCATCCATTTTTTATGTTAATTTTTCAAATTTAAACTGAGGTTTATTGACTGCGTTGACTATCCTTTTCCAGTACTTTTATTATATTTTAGTAATTAATTATTTGCATGCAATAAAAATTGTTTTTTAATAATGCCAAAGAAGTATAACTTCTTACGTGCGTACATAAGTACATGCACTTATTTTTTATAAAAATTCGTTTTGTGAAAAATCAATATGGAAGAAAAATAATATGGAATTTTTTTTTATTATTTACTAATAAAGCAAATTAATAATCAATTGAACTTCTATTGATTCTTCCTTAATTGGTTGTCGCTGATCATGATCCAATTACCAGCACCAGTTTAATTATTTGTCTGTAGAAAATATTGTGTTAAAATGTAGTAAGTAAAGTGCGCAGTTTTTATCTGTATTACAATTTATAACAGGTAAATTGAGCAATTTTGTAATTATAGTAAATCATACACATTTTTATACACGATATATATATATATATATATATATATATAATATATATATATATATATATATATATATATATATATATATATATATATATATATATATATATATATATATATATATATATATATATATATATATATATATATATATATATATAATATGTCAGAGTATATTCATTTTAGTCTAAAATTTTTAACTCTGGGAAATATTGACTGCATAAACAAAATTTTGGTACAGTTGTTCATAGTTGTTCAACACCTAATTAGCCCATTAACAACTGTCCGTCCGTCCGTTATCACGGTAACTGAATGAGTTTAAGTTCGTGATTGAGCAAAATTGGTCTATTTAGGAAGAACAATTTACTGCAGGTCGGTCTGAGGCCGGGAAGTAGAATTTGAATTTTAAACTACATTATTTTTTCAAGTGTAAATACAAAAGCTGTAGAATTATTTATTACCTAAAACTTTGTCATTTAACTAATTTCCATAAAACTTGAAGTTTTGCCGGAAATCGAGATAAACCGTGTTTTACCCTTAAAATCTCACCATCTTTCACTTTCCAATCTCAAGCCGCCAGTAAATTATTTTTTCCTGCCATTTTTGTTATATGCTCTTCCGTTTACAATGGATTTCATTCTACAATAATTGTTTTTTTCACCATTTTTAAAGAGTTTTACTCTGGTCTAATTTATGCATCGATCCATAAGCATCTGTCTACCATACACACACATCACAAACTGTTGGATGCATTTTAAGTAATAAAAAAAAAATAAACATATGGCTTAGATAAATAAACAATAATTTTTATTATTCCAAATAGATTTTATATTATAAATAAATAAAATTAGATTTATCAACATTTCAATTCAATGATGATAATATTATATACAATCGGTAACAACAGAAATGCGACACCTATATGCGACATATGAATCTTAAAATGCAAAAAAATGGAAACTGAAAACTTTTTGTCTGTCATATTTTTTTCAAAATTACGAGGGCATTTTCGACTTTCGAAGTCATTATCAAGAAATAAATAATTATTCTTTTATTTTGGAAATATTATAGGGAAAGTAGGTAAGTTTATAGTGTATGAAGAAATTGTGGGTGGAGTTGATAGATACTTTTACGATATTTATAATTTTAAATTTAACTGAATAAACTATATAATACCATAAAAATAGTATATTTCATGATTTTAAGTAAACATGAATGATTTTATTACGTTGTCGCAATTTTTGTTGTTTCCGAGTTTACCATATAAATATTATTTTTTTCTTTTATTGCTGACTCAATAAAAATATTTATCTTACTTTTAACAGTAAATAGTATCACTTCATTAGTCTACACATTACATAGGTAGGGGGTCCAGACTATTGGAGACTTGAACGGAAATTTTTAATATTTGTATAAAGTGTATGAGATAAGAAGACACTTATGAAGAATTTAACGCTGAACTTTGATCGTGGTAAAATTATATGTAATTCCGGATATGCGTCTAAGAGATGGAAAATGATAAAAAATTCGATACTGTTCTCTAATGATGGAGGTCACCAACTGCAAAAGTTATTTCTTTAGATACTCGTCATTTGAGTCAGTATCAATGTTTGATCAATTTTTAATGATAAGCATTCATAAAATACTCAATATATGTAGTCCATAACACACTTAATATATATTGAAATTATATTCATATGTGTTTAGGAATTAAATTTGAGCTGAAATTATGACGAATCTAAACAGATAATGAAAAATATTTCAAACAATTCGTAAATTTTGAGAGAAACAAACATTTTTTTTTTTTGTTAAATTTCTGCTGAGTAGCCATGCAATCTACATCTAAGGCACATCGCACATGAGGTGATTTGCGTGAAATCGGCGATATCATACATATGATTTGCTTATGGAAACCAATGTATAGTCGCACACGACGTGATTTTCGTGATTTGAAATCATACATGTGATAAAAAAATCGTTCTTAAAATCCTTCGTTCTTAAAATCATATGGGCAACTTTTTTTTATTCTTGTTTATACAGTCATATAAATCAATGTTTATGACAAAGGTAGAGAGTTAAATAATGTTTTTTTTAATATTTAAAAATAAAAACTTAGCAATTCTTGTTTATATACAAAAATAAAAAAGGTTACATTCATGTCCTGAACCATATAGAACAGGCTTAATAGGCGCATCTTATAAAACAGATCATAAATTTTTTTGTATACATACATATGCTTTAAAGAAAAGGAACGAAGAGTAGCGAGTATTAAGTAAATGCTTATCATATCCTGCAATATTTATATCTTTGAATACATGCTATACTTTTATCACATATACGGTATTGTTGCAACTGTTGTGTCGTATACGGATAGAGATTACTTTCCATAAGAAAATTACATGTACGAAATCGCACTGTGTAAGACATGCATAATCAAATACTGAAATCGTAAGAATTCCATCATGATGTGACAACAATCGTATGTAATTTTACATTCGTAAGCAACGTTGTCAAATACATAAGAGCTTTCACCTATAGTATTACTCAGTTAAATGCTCAACCTAAAAAATTTTTAGACATATTTATTATTTGTGGATAGCAAAAAGGGAAAAACCTCTTTCTCTAGGTATACGTCTCTTAATTGTTGTAGCAACGTTGCAATAGATACAACATTTCTTCATTTTGGCCGTAATGACGTTCTGCAAGAGTTTATAAACTTATTTATAACACTTTTCAAGCGTCAATATTAATTTCATTCATTTCAATAACAGAGTAAATAAACAGAAATGAACTTAGACTTATTTTATAAAATTAAGCCAATACATCTTATACTATTACTGAAAAATATTATATATATTGATTCTTTTATTATTTAATATGTTTACAAAATGAACTGTAGAAATACAGTAATTGTACAGTGGCTATAATCTGTATCTATTCTAATCACATTAAACAAATAAAACAAGTTAAGGTATAACAGAGTAAATTTTTTAGATATTCGATATAAGATTGAGCTACTTTAATCATTAGCATTCAAAAAACACTCTAATATATGCAGTTATAAATATATATATATATATATATATATATATATATATATATATATATATATATATATATATATATATATATATATATATATATATATATATATATATATATATATATATATATATATATATATATATATATATATATATATATATATATATATATATATATATATACATATATATATATATATGTATATGGTTAAGTCTGAGTATATTAGTATTAACCCATCTCAGTCTCCCGTTCGTCATCAAGATAACTGAAAAACGACAAGAGACAGGTAGTTGAACTTTTGGTGTCATATTTTGGATTTTAAAAGTGAGTCTAAGTTCGTAAGTGAGTAAAATCGGTATAATGGGACAATTAGATCCATGAGCCAACTTAACCATTAAAAAAGATTCAAAACGGTAATTGTTTGATTAAAAAAAAAAAAAATGTATGAACATTTTTCGGAAAGTTTATATTCGCCACAGTTTAAGCTAATTAACAGATTCTTATTATATCCGAAAAATGTTCATACAAGTTTTTTGTGTTTGTTTTGAATCTTTTTTTATGGTTAAGTTGGATCATAGATCTAATTAGCCCATTATACCGATTTTGTCAATTTACGAACTTAGAGTCACTTTTAAGATCCAGAATATGACACCAAAAGTTCAACTAGCTATCTCTTGTCGTTTTTGTAAGACGAAATGAGAATTTCAAATGGCTTAAAGTATAATCTATTATAATCTATATTATTTATTACTTGATGTATTTCATCCTTTAAGACACTGTATATACATATTTTGTTATTAGTAAACAAACTACGTAGTACCCCTTCTTCAAAAAACGTTACAAAGTCGGAGCAACTTCTGTTGCTCCGTGTGCGACTAAAATGCTGTGATATCGCCGATATCGGCGATTTCGCCGATTTCACCCAAATCACCTCATGTGCGATGTGCCTAAGGGAATCAAATGTCAGTTGACAATTATTCCACACAATCAATTCAATTAAGCTGACAATTATTCCACACAAAAATATTCAGCTGACTAGTTTTTTTTTTATTTGAAACATTATTGAAATATCTCTATTATTAATTTCAAGCGACCTGAAATATATTTTATTATTCCTCCAACTTGGGTGCGCCTGCTGAACCGAAATTCGATTATCAACTTCATGTAAACTTTCAATAAAATCGAAAATTGATCGACGTGAAATCACCATGAAAAATATTAAAAACTTAATAAGACTAAATTAACTTAAAAATTGTTTATTTTATAAAATTTTATTAATTGCTGATTTGACAACACACAGAAAAAATGAGCAGACTATATAATAACTTCTTAAATTACAAATCCACAGCGCTAATTATATTATTATTGTATTAAATATTGAAGGATATTATTATTAATCCATAATAGAGAAGCGGCATTGTTTAAACGTATTACAGACGATGTATTTTAGAAAGGATTATTCACAGTATAGACCAGAGTAGAAGCCTTAAAACATGATAAAAAGTGGAAGAAAATTATAGTAGGATGACACCCATTGGAAACGCAAGATAATATGATAAAAATGAAAGGGAAAATAAATTATGGGCGATCTGAGTTCGGGAAGTACGAGGGGGTAAGTTTTTAAGGGTAAAACTGACCCAACTTTTGTTATAACATACTGGTAATTTTACCATTATAGTATTTTATGAATATCGATTAAAAATAGTACAAACAATAAAACTCAGTATCTAAACAATTGAATCTGTCAAGGTCTAGCAAAATGAATCCTGCCCATATAAAATTAATGCACCGCCCGCAAGAGGTTTTACACAAAAGTAAAAAGTCATGGTTCGTTAATGAAGAAAATCTATCAATTGGATCCCCCATCGATCTACGATTCTTTTAAGTCGTAAGACATAACAAAAAAAAGTTGAAAGACAAAAGATATTATAATAATTACATTACGAACTCAATGTATGTAAAATTTATTGTAACGAAATGGAAAACATAAACATTATTTTGTAATCGGATACATTCATAACATTTAAATTTTATCAACAAATGTTATGTAAAAAGTAGTACAGCTTTACATGTAATAGACAAGGGTATAAGTGCGTATTCGTAGGGAAAATATTCGAATTTAATATTTTTTTACATTCGAGAAATGCCCTTTTGAATAAAGACCAAAGATTTTCCTCTAGTAGTTTTTACAAAATGATTATAAATTAAGTATTTCTATATTTTTAACCAGAGCAGAAGTCTGTAAAAAATGGTAAAAAGTGAAAAAACATTTATGGTAGGATGAAACCCATTGTAAACGGTAAATAGTCAAATAATATACTCAAAATAATCTATGTTATATACCCCACCCCCTTGGGGGTAAGGTAATAGCTGATCTCAACCGATCAATAATGTTAAGCAACATTATACACAGTTAGTACTTGGATGGGTGACTGCATAGAATTTATAATATATATATATATATATATATATATATATATATTATACTCAAAATAATCTTTATTATATACCCCCCCCCTGGGGATAAGGTAATAGCTGATCTCAATCAATCAATAATGTTAAGCAACATTATACACAGTTAGTACTTGGATGGATGACCGCGTAGAATTTCTTTATATTAGTAATTACTGATATATCAGTAATTACGTTACGTAAATATTATTTTTTTTTTTAATTACGAATTAAAAAAAACTTTTGCCCACGTACATGATCTTATGCCCTCCCCTAAAATACAAATATATAAAATAAAATATGAAATTGAAGGAAATATGGTCCACATCATCTGTCATCTGAATTAAGATGATGTACATACATGCAAGTTATTACAGCAGCAGTCACTGACTTCAAACCGAGACAACACAATTTATACATAGAATTTCGAATACAATTTCTGTGTAAATTAAATGTTTTACTGAATACGTGCAGTAGCGTAATTAGAAATACTTTTTGGAAAAAAAATCTCTGACAACAAAAAAAATTAACTAAAAAGTAAAAAATAAGTTTAAAAAGCGGAAATATAATAAACAACGAAATTTTTTCTATTTTATTTCACATCGATTGCCCTCAAAACTGCATCTTCTTAATAAGTATAGAAAAAATGTTAGTTTTTTCAAGGTTGACACTCCCTCTATTTTTAAAATATTTCAAAAACATATCATATTGTACCTGAGCTTACCTACATACAACCAAACCGGGAATTACGATGTATTTACACAATACACAAATTTTACAAGATGATACAATTATAATTATAATAGAATATAGCTGTTAATAAATTAAAAATATCTAAGTGTGAAATACAATCAAATCCTAGTGTGTCAAGCTATATTTAATTTCATTGAAAGCTGCAACGTCCATTCGACGTACGCTAAAACTGACGTCCGTTTGTTTCAACGCACTTTAGTGTTCCTGGCTTCATTTAACTCAATGGAAAGCTGAAACGCACGTCGATTACAACGTTCGTTGCAGCGTTAAAAAAAACTATAGTGTGGCTGAGCAATAAGTCATATACTACGTTCGGTCATTTTTTGTCACCAAGTTCCATTTCAGTAGCTTTATTATTTTTGTTCTTGTAAAAATGTCAATCGTCTCTCTAAATTGGTAAATTCGAAAACAGCTGAACTATTTGGTTACGTCACTGATGTACGTTGGTGTATTTTTTTTTCATGTTAATGTTATTTATGCGTATATATTATTGCGTATAAATTAATAACAGTCTTGTTGTAAACATAAAATTTATAATTAAACATAAATTTTATGAAAAATTGGCAAGCTTTTTATACTTTAAATAATGTACAAATTTATAAAAACATTAATTACTTGAAAATTTCGTAAAGTGATTGCGTTTAAATTAGTTAAAATAGTTTTCAATTTAGATTAGTAAAAGGTTGTCGTTCCGCCGCCGATTTTACGGCCTCCGAAAACAAAGGCAGATTTTTCGAAGATAATAAATTTGTTAAACTAATCATAATTAAGTCACATTTTTAGCTTAATGTTTATCGTCTCGCAAAAATCATGATGAATTTACACACCATAATATAAATTTCGAATTTAACATCGGAATATTCTTTCTACAATCTCCCGCCGACATGATCTTCGACTTAAAACTTTAATAAAAAAAAAGCCGCCTGAAAAAAGTAAATTAAAAAATAAGTTTAAATTTAAAACTATTTTAAAATAATTTCCTTGTGACACCAATTTTACATTTGGGCGAAATTTAAACACTAAAATATAATTTGAACTCAATTGGTTTTTATTTTCATATTTTCCTACATCACTCAAGTTAAAAAAATTGAATCAATTAAAAAAAATTAATATCGTGGAAAATATTTTTTATATTTTTTGGTTTTTAGATCAGATTTTTGTTAAAAATTTCAAAATAATATAAAAATTTTCGATTTGTATATAAAATTGTAAAAACATCATAATAATTCTATTTTTGTTTTGTGTGTCTAATCTAATTATTATAAATTCTTGTATAGAAGTAGGAAGTGCATTCAACTTTTTAATGCATGTTTATGCTATTATCTATGATTTTAGTCTGATGTTTTGTAAATTTTAATACAGAGTGTGCCACGACGTACAAAGTTTACATATTTTATGAGTCTCCAATTTTACTATGGGGTCATTTACATGAGAAACTCAGTGCAGTACCAATAAGCCAGTCTATCCTCTGGTTTTTTTTTTTTTTTAGTAGGCAAAAACACTTTGAATTCTTAACTAGTATTAGTTCTGCTAGTAATGTCAAATATAACTTTCCAATAGGAAATAGGAACCAAATAAGAGACATGTATAATAAAAACACACTTTGATAATTCTTCTTCCCAGTCGGTCCTAAATTTTTTTGTGAACACATTGTTTTCTTAACTAGTCTTACTTCTGTTAGTAATGCCAAATATAACTTAAAGGAAATAGGAACCAAAAAAGAGACATTTATAATAAAGACACTTTTTTGGCGCAAAAGATATGTTGTTAAAAATATAATTTTTAATTTAGAATTTTTTTTTTTTTTTTGGGACAAATCCTTTGACAAGTTTTGATTTTAAAATTTAATCCGTGTAAAAAGATATTGTATTAAATAGGGAGTTTCTGCTCTATAGAATTAATATATTTGAAGAGACATCTATGTATATAATAAATTCTTTTATTTTTTTTATTCAAATTTCAAACAAATTATTCAAATTCGGATGCCTCATTCAATATCTTATTACGTCTTACGAGATATTATCAATAGCCGTTAGAAGCACATTCCTTTATGTAAATCTTACAATTTTCTCATATACATAACTCAAAAAATACTAAATACAAATGGTATGAAATTTTGATTTTTATCTTAATAACACTTCATTAACATTTGGAGTTAAGTATTTTTTGAGTTATATGTGCGCAAAGATTGAAAAATACAATCAATATTACATGTTATTTAAGTAAACAGCTATTAGAAGTACACTATTTACATAAAAGAGTGTGCTTCTAACAACTGCAACATTCAACTCTTAACGAAATAAAAAACCTTTTTTTGGAAAATTGACTTGAATAATATATTTAGTATATTTTTAATGGGAGGGATATTTGTAACCGATTTCTTTTATAAATAATCTGTATCACATTTAACCTGACACATTCAGTATTTGCAAGTTTATATTAAAATTGAAGGCATTAATAATAAATAATAATATTTAAATTTATTTATTATTCAAAACTATTTTAAAATCAAATTTAATTTATAATTTAAAATGCATACATTATTTTAAAATCTTTTTCATCGATTTTGAACAAACAATGCAAAATCAATAGTTCGGGAGGTAGCGTTGCAAATGACACACAATCATTTCAAGTCGATTAATTCATGTTGGAATTGAATGTTTATTAGCAGTCATACACTGTTATGAAAGTCAGCAGGCTCCGAGAGGGTGGCCATGCAAACTCCATCTAATGAAATGTCACATTCATCTGACAATTATTCCACCCGTAAATATTCTTCTGATTATTTTCTTTTATTTACTACATTATTGAAACTCTATTATTAATTTCAAGCGACCTAAAATATATTTTTTTGATCCTCCACCTTGGGACCACCTGTTGGACGGCCATTCGATTATCAACTTCATATAAACTTTCAATAAAATCGAAAATTGATCGGCCTGAAATCACCAATAAAAATGCAATGCTACCTCCCTGACTACAAGGAGGTATAACTCTCATACTATCTTTTTCTAATTTATCATGCTGCTATTTTCATATTTTTTAATTAAATGTCCAGCAAAGTATTCGTTGCGCTAAATAAGAGTTAAATGTTTAGATACTCAAATTATGATTAATAATTATTCAATCTATACAGTTATAAATACATGTATAATAATAATATTGTAATTATTATTTTGTTTTTGCAAAAAAAAAAAAATGTTTCAAAAGTTGTTAGTTTTAAAAAACATACATTTTTCGTACTTTAATTTACTTCTATCTCTTATAGTTAAAAATTTGGATCAAGAATCCATTAGACAGACATTTTGCTTATTCACTTTTTTGATTTTACATTTTAGTATAAAATACCCCAAAAAAATTTCACCTCGTCATCTCTTTTCGTTTTTCAGTTATCTTAATGGCAGAAGGACCGACGGACTAACGGATAGGTGGCAATAAACTAATAATTTGAGTATATATCTTAAGTACGTCACCAAAATTTCAATTTGCTATCTCTTTTCGTTTTTGAGTTATCCTGGTGATGGACGATCGTACTGACGGACAGAGATATGCGGGAAGAGACCAAATTAGATGATTCTATGAACACCTATACCAAAATTTTGTTTGTACGGCCAATATTTACTAGCGTTACAAACTTAAATTACTCTGACATATTATGCCCAGTAGAAAAATTCCGTAACTTCACTAAATCCCATGAAACTTTACACAAAATCAAAATTAATTTTACAGGTTCTCCAATTTTTTTTCCCAGAAGACAATCCTCTGCCAAGGTTTTTCTTTTTTCCTACTCTCTTAATCTGAAATAGTGCGACTATTCACTATTTTTACAGTTATAAGTCGGCCACTTTTATTTACCCACTTAATTTGGCGTTCAATTGTAGCTACAATATGGATTCTGAAATATCTAATTTTTTTCACTTAATTTATCTGGTAAGAAGAATTTAATGGAATTGTTTTAAAGTGAATATTTTTCCATAAAATAAATTCATCAAATCAATTTCAATTTTCTAAACTCAGATAAATCTTTTGATTTATATTTAAAAAAAAAAAAAAAAAAAAAAGATTAGAATAAAATTATCTTATAAATATATCAACACATACACAAAAGAAGTTTCTCTAATTTCGTCTTTGATGATGATGAAGAAGAGAAAATGTACACCACCGCGCTCTGTATGTCTCCTAAAGTCGGACACGTATATTTGTGTGTTGTTGTTGTCTGGATTGGCGATGTGCCCAAAATACAATACTATTTTCATTTTGATGTGACCCTTTTTTTCTTGTATTTAATAATATACGAATCATTTTAAAATGAAAATTTTATTAACAAAAAGTTTAAAAAAAAAAAAATGAAATGGATACAACGTAGTAGTTTTATGTATTTTATTTGTGATTGGGAATAAATTTATAAAAAAATAATAATTTTTGTGAAAATTCTGAATGAATAAAGTTTTTATAGTAAATTTCTACTGTTACGTATAAAAATTTTTTATCTTATTTTTAAAACATTAAATTATTATTTTTGAATTCATTTTAATTCTCTAAAAATATTGAATTGAAAACTTTTTGGTCGTGTATTCAAACAAAATTTGGTATCTTTCAATCCGTTCTAATTATAGCAGTTTTTGTTTGAAAAAATTCCAAAATCCTCAACAAAAACTGCAGTAATTTTTGAAATTGCTTACTTAGTCTACCTCAAATTTTTTATGTTAGGAAAATTTTCTCTGTGAAATCATAGTTTTTATAAAAAAAGTCTTTCAATTTCTCAAAGAAAAATTGAGGTGGGATTGCTGGCATTTTTCAACAGTTATGACCGTTTAACCCGACCACGGCAAAGCCAAAAGGATAGGTTATGTTTTTAGCAGTCTATGTATGTACATACGTTACACCAAAGCAGCTAAACTACTGAGCCGATTTTGATCAATCCGGTTCGTTATTTACAAATTTACTAAGATTAAAACGAATATGGTGGAAGAAAGTGTTTGACGAACATTTTGATTGACGAAGTGTTTGACAAACATTTTTGATAATGTACAATGGTGGACTTGTCAAATAAGATCTCAGTTATCGCTTTGAAAACATGGAGAACACAACTACGATGAATGAAAACATTGTTTGACAAACACGTCAAACAAACTTGCACACTTTAAAAAATTTGACAAACACGTTTCTTAAACAAAACCCATTTTTAGTTCGTGGATAACTTCATCGTTTTTGAACCGATTTTGATGATTTTTTTTTTTTTTTTTGCTGGAAAAGAGGTGGTAACAGGATAAGGAAATCAGGATATGTCCCAAAGTAGAGAGAAGGAACAAAAGCAGGGGTGGTACCATGATAAGGAAATCAGGATATGTCCCAAAGTGGAGAGAAGGTGCAAAAACAATTTTGAGTGATTAAATTTCATCCAAATGACAAATTTTTCGTGGTTGATTGGAACTCAAAAGCAAAAATTAAACAATTTTATAACAAAAAAGCACTGTCTTCAAAAAAATGAAGTAAAAAGTAAAAAATAATTTTAGATTTTTCCTTGTGATCAATTACTATTTCAAAGTCGGTGTCCATCTTATCCTTAACTAGAAAATTGATTGGCGTCGCCTGAGAAAAATAATTGATCGTAAGGAAAAATTTAAAATTATTTTTTACTTCTTAGTATATTTTTGAAAGCGGTTATATTTTTTGTATACAAATTTTTTATGTTTAATGAAAACATAAAGTTTGAAAAATAATCTTGACAAACAAATTTGACAGGCTGTTTTTGACGGAAAAATACACAAAATTATTAACTGTGTTTCGATGAAGTCCTAACTTCTATTTACGAAATTAAATCTACTAATAACTAATTAACGATTATCTGCCATGACCAGAAAAATTGACCATAGTTCCTGTAAAACATTTCCGTAAAATATCGTTAAAATTTAATGGCGCCAATAAACAATATAATTTCTGCTTGAAAAAGAATGTTGTTAAATTTTTTAATATTTTTCAAATTCTTTTTTGAAATGACGCCAAAAGTATTTAACATGAAAAACGCTATGTTGTTTCATGTTGTAGTTTAACTCAAGTATGCAAATAATTCGTTTCTAAAATGTAAATCTTTCCTAATAAATTAATAATTTACAATCGAATTCCGTATCATATAAATTTAAGAATTAAAATTGAAGAAATAATTTTATTTTCTAGAATTTGAATGTTTTATTACAAATTTTAGACAGCCATCAATCGCCCCTTCCATATACTATGCACGACGATACGGATACCAAGCTGCAGTAAACTTAACAGAAAATAGAATACATCTTGACTTGGTAATAAAAACTGCGTGCCTTCGAAAGCTGGGAGTGGGGTCAAAGGATACGTTAGGCTTCATAGGAGCAGGGAGAAGTTCTTAAAAAGGCGGGAAGTAATCAATGTTGATTATGAACGCCCTATTAAAGATGTGATAACATTTTTCAAATATGTAGACTGAAATATTTAAACAAATGCTTTAATTAATTATATAGAGAAATATCAATTTGAGTAGAAATATTTCAAATTAAGTGTAAAGTCAAAAACCACATTAAAATACATTTTTCGTAAATGTATGTCGATTTCATTATTCTAATTATTTCTGATGGCAAATTTTTATATTTGTATTGAATGAATAACACACCACATTCAAGTGCGTTGCATTAAAATTAATTACCTCATAAAATTCATTTTATTTATTGGTTTTTGACTGGGATATTTTTAATAATGAATATTATTTACGTACAACAGTAAAACTAATCTGGGCGCTAAATAGTTTTTACATGATTTTAAGCACACGCCTATTACAAAAAATATTTAACTATTGCGTAAAAAAAAAATTATGCAATGTATATTACAGTAGAGGACGTCAAGAGGGGCCTAGGTACTAAGTATGTTAAAATCGTGGATCACATTAATGGCAGTTTTTTTAAGTGCACTTAAATGGGTATGCATTTTTGATAAAGTATTGTACAGGCTCTATAATAATAACTCAATAAGAATCACTGGGCTCCATTTAAAAGCGCAAAAAAATGAATGATTTCATTGCGTCATCTTTCGATCTTTTTTTTCATTTTTATAATTAAACGAATATTACTTGTCGTAATTTTTTTCTAGGTGTATAATTAAATTTCAATTGATGAATTTCAGTTTTTTTACAACAATTGTCAGAAAATTGCTTTTGTTAGATAAAACATTCAAAATGGACCAGAGTCGGCACTGCGTATTAAATATACAATCTTTAATAGAAAATTTTTCAAAAATTAGTGCCACAAGGTATGAACACAAATTTTTTCTACGTTTAGAGGAATTTTCTAAGTATATGTATTTAAATTTTCTAAAAGATTCTAAGAAAAATAATTTTCTTGGAAAGATTTAGAAAAAAAAAACTGGGTGCGTGTACGCGCGTCAAAAATTATACTTCTTTGGCATCATTAAAAAACAATTTTTAATTGCATAATTAATTACAATAAAATAATAAAAGGACTGGAGAAGGATAGTCAACACAGTTAATAAGGCTCAGTTTAAATTTGAAAAATTAAATAAATATATATATTTTCTTACATTAAGTGTAACATAAATCATAATAACAGCTTCAACCTGTGAATTTTGTGTGACGGTAATGCGTGCGTATCTTTCAAATTTCACTCTCATCATTTTTTCATAACGCCCCCAAAGAAGAATAACCCTTGAAAGAAGGACACTTCTAAGTGTGTGTATTTAAATTTTCTAAAAGACAACTGTTTTTCGTGGAAAGATTTAAAAGGAAAAAACACCATTAGTTTTTTTTTTTTTTGTTTTAATTACTTTAATGTGATTGTTTTTGATAAACAAAACTCGAGAAATATAAATAAGAAAATACTGAACATATGTTGGTTGTATTTGTAAATTCTTTGTTAATGAGCATATACTCTTCTGTCAATTATAAAACTTTCAAGTAAATAAAGAAATACGCGTTCTTGAAGTTAATCTTACATTATATATCTTCTTTAGTATGTATTTAAACAAAAATACTAATTATTTTTCAGAATTTTTCTAATAATGTGACAACATATTATTGATACAGGAAATATTTTGACAGAAATTTCATTTAGAATTACTTCTATTTTTAAAATTATTATTTTTTATAATGTATTTTATTTATCCGGAAATTGTTTGAAAACAATTAGATTGAACCTAAGACGATGAGATTCGAAAATAAAAAATTATAGAAAAATAAAAATTGAATGCATTAAACGCCCTGCCACACTACTGTTTATTTTACCAGCATTCGTTGAAATCAACGTCCGTTCTAGTTTTCTATTGGGTTAAATACAAGCAGCGACATTAGAGGTTAATATACAATGAACGTTGTAGTTGTCTATTGTGTTAAATAAGAGCTGCCGCACTAGAAGTTATAAGACGTGTGCATATCTGGGCGCCCGTCAAACGGCGGTTATTTGAACGTTGGTATTTTGTTTATTATCTGTTGTAACATGGTATAATCATATATTTTGTTCTTTTGATTCATTTTCAAATAATATTTATTGTATTATGTATCGTACAACAAAGGTATTTATTAATTAAAAAATAATTTATTCTAATAATGGAACCAAAAGATGTATTAAAATTTCCGTATCTTCAACATTCATATTTAAAAAAGAAAAATAAAAACAACAAAATTATGGATGAATGAAATAATGAATGTCGGTACTTGCCATAAAAAAAGGACGAAGTGTGTTTGCCAAAAGCGAAATTTTCCAATGTTCAGAAATCAATTCACGTCAATTTCAAAATATCGCCTTTTTCTAACTTACATAAAAAATTGGGTATTTTAAGATATGTCTTCCAAAGAGAGGGGGAGGAGTATATAATTGTAGGTTTTCTATTTATTCGAAAATTCTTTAGAAAAATGTAGACAAAAACTTAGTAAAGTATATTTTGAGATTTCCTCGAACGTTATATTATAAAAATAAATATTTTCTATTTCCCTAAACTATATCATTTCATATAACCTGGATTGCAAAAAACTGTATCTTTCTAGCAAATATAGAAAAAAAGTTTGTATTTTGGAACTTCCCAAAAGCGGAAATACAATTAAATTTCACATCGATTGTCAAAAAACCGTATCTTCCAAAAAAGTATAGAAAAAATGTTAGCAAAGCTGAACACGCGTACGTCGATTTCAGCGTCCGTAGCTGTGTTGAAAAAAACTATAGTGTGGCAGAGCGCTAAATTATGACACAATTTTAATATTAAAGAAATTATTATTGAAGTTTATTTTGTATTTCGTTATCAATAAAAAGAATAACTAAAGTGCAGTGACTCAACTTAAACAATAGATAAGGTTTTGATGATTTTATTACTCTGACGTGGTTATTTTACAAAATTACTTAAGTTCTTTTGAGTCACGTTTCATTTATTTAAAAAAAAAAAAACCATTTATTGTAGTAAAACAATTTTTTTTTTCCCGAAATGCGTATTTTACCAATAATTAGAAAATGTTTATTCCAGGAAAATTTTGCAGTATTGGTTTTATTACTACATTTAAATACGAAATAATAAAATTTCTACAATAAAGTTATTAAAAATTTATCATTAAAGCTTGGCTGAAAAAAACGTGAATTTTAAAACTTTACTAATCTTATTGGAAAAACTAAAAATTTTCAAATTATTTTATAGTAATTTTTTTACCTAGAATTAGCCAAATAATAATAGGTTTTAGAACTAGTTAATGAGTATCAACGAAGACCCCTCCTCGAAATAAAAAGAAAGCTATAACGGACGTTGGTTTAAATGCAAATTGGGCAAATTAACTCTAGTGTGGCAGAGTGCTTAAACTTTTTTTTTAAGAATATGATCAATAATTTTTAAATAATAAGAATAAAATGAGGGAATATTCAAAATATAAAATAAAACAAAAGAATATACATGTAGGTGGAAACGGAAGTTTGTTATTGAGTACAACAAAAAATTCATTCTTATCTTTGTTTTATAAAAATTGTATAATTTGATATCTTTGTTGTTGGAAACAAATGTTTCTGGATCATTAAGTTTCCTTCATAAATTTTAAATATTAATATACAGTCTCGCACACACCCTATTCAAAAAAAAAAAAATTGTCATCATAATTATCTCAATTATTGAGAGATAAACATCATGGCCTATTTTTTATAATAAAAATTATAGATTTTTGAAACGACGGATTTTATAAAGAGATTATTCAACCACTTTTTTCTCATGTATATAAAGTTCCGACGAGTTAACTGAAATATATAAGAAATGATATTTATTAACATTACGATAATAAATAACTGATTAGAAATTAAATACTAATTATTATTATTTAACAAATTTTATTTGTTTTTTTAAACAATGCAACTCTTAATATATAAAATCTATGTGGCGATTTTGTGGGTAAAGCAGAAAGATCCAAAGAGCATTACGGGCATAACTGATTCTAACTTTGCTTTATTTCACAACAAAATGTGAAATAAGACTTAATTCATAACAAAACTTGAAAATTAAATTGAAAAACAGAGAATTTATAATCTATCAAAGATTATATTCTTTATCTCGTTCTTGAAAACGATGTTAAAATGTAATTTATATGGAGATTCTTACAGGTGACACCAGGCGTCATTTGGATTTTCTCTTTTTGATTAAGAGTTTTGAATATATTTGCTAATTTTAATATTCGACATACATAATATGTCAGAATATATAAATTTTAGTAAAAAGTTTGTAACGCTACCGAATATTGACCACACAATCAAAATTTTGGGATAGGGGTTCATAGAAACGCCTAATTAGTCCATTTTCGACGGTCCGTATATCCGCCATCACGTGAACTCGAAAACAAAGAGATAGATAGTGAGGTAAAATTTTGGTGACGTATTCTAAACATAAAAAGTGAGTGGGTTTATGAATGGGCAAAATCTGTCCATTGGGTCCAATTTGAGTTCTTCACAATTTTAGCTCAAATTTGGTTAATAAACATATATGTAATGAGAATACATATTAGGTATACATATATAACTCTATAGACTGGATAGTTTATGAATGCTTATTAAAAATTGCCCAAACAATGAAATTCAATCCTTTGTCAAATAACTCTGTTAGTTTTTATCTTCACTTGTTAAAAATAAACTTCAGATCCATGTTCGTGAAGTAACGATGCTTCAATTGAAGTAATAAAAAAATTTTGCCCGATCCCAGTTTTGCTAAAATTCTTATGGCACCGGCACCGTACATTAAACTTTTTTCGTTGCTTATGGTTACAAAACGCTAATTTATCAATCAAATGATATATAAGTCTGTGAATGGCAATTATGATTTAATTATCAAAATTCACAAATTATTTATATATTTGCAATTAAAAATAAGAACTAATGCAATTTCTTCAATCATTATTACAATTACCAATCCAATAACTACAATTAAATGTCACTTTTAAGTAATTATTCAATTATTTTTGTTTTGACATTTACTATACAATTTAAATGCAAACAATTGAACAAATAATTTTCTAAAATTCGAATGTTTTATTACAAAATTAAGCTACTCGTGGCGCATCAATCGATCTAATAAAACCGTTTCAATGATTTATAAAATTTATATAAAATTATGAATCAACGAATTAATTATACAAATGTAAATAAAGGGTTTAAAACACGTTCTAATTATATGCAAAAAAAACAACATAATTTGTTAATTTATTTAACATTGAAACAATAAACTATATACTTCACAATATTTATTTAATTAATTTTTATTTGATAGATGTTTTTAATGATGAGTTCTATATAAAACTGCGTTTATTGTTTTCATTTATTTTCCTATACAGACAGCTAGCTGTAAATTCAATTCAATTCTTTATTCATAATTTTTTTGTAAACAATACACAATTGTACAGAATAAGTCAGAATAATAGGATGGGTCTTATAAAGGGAAGGGGAAGGTATGCCAGCTATGGCTGATTTTAAAAGAAACAATCCCAGTATTCACTCTGTGCGAACCAAATGGATTATCATAGAAAATCATTGGTAAGAATAGTCGGCATCCGATAATAATAATCAAATGCCTCCCAAATATTAGGAGGAAGTGATTCGATTTAGGATGTGGAATGCACTAAATGGAAATTCATAGAAAATCATTGTTAAGAATAGTCGGCATCCGATAATAATAATCAAATTCCTCCCGAGTATTAGGAGGAAGTGATTCGGTTCAGGATATGGAATGCACTTAATACTGAGATAGAATACATTTAAATAAAAGCTGTAAAATTACAGTCGTCAAAAAAGTTAAGTATCCCAGTTGAATTGATGCAAGATCAAAAAATTCATAGAAAAATTCATTTATCAATCTAAATGAAATAAATATAATATCCTTACAGAAAAAATATAAATATACATTTTATAATTATTAATGAGAACTCTAGGATCAAATTATTTTGTATTTTATAAATACGTATTTCGAATACAAAGTAGTCATGATCAGTATGAATTAGCTAGTTGAAATGATTCTCTGAGGAGATGTGACTCGTTGCTAATTTGGTGACGGTTTGCACGGTCGATGACTTACTTTGTAGTCGAAATGCGTATTTATAAAAATACAAAATAATTTGATCTAGGAAATTGGGGCAAAAAATCGAAATTTATAAATATACATAAATATATTCTGATTTATTCGAAAGCTCAAAAAAAAAATTGAGGTAGGATTAGATTAACGAGCATTTTCAAATGTTAGAGCAATTTTTTGTGGAGAAATTAGGCTATTTCGTTCATACAAATATTCCTATAACTTTTGAACGGGACAGAAAATTCTGATCATTTTTTTTTTCTAGGTTCTGTAGGGAATTTTCCGTAAGAGAGGAAAATTTTAATTTTGATATAAAATTATATACTCTTAAAAATAAAATGGATATTTAATCAAAATCGGTACTTCTCGTCAAAACGCCATTATAAACTTATACCCATTAATTTAACAATTAATAACATCCAATTCAATTAAAACAAACGCATTTCCTGTTGTTACGCTGCTTCTATTTCCAAACACACACGATAACGATATGTTGTCGAACACTGCCACAGTTTCTGCTGTATTCTCATTCGTTATTCGTCAAGATAAATATTATTATTCTTTTGCTTATAATAATAATGATGCTGATCATGATGATGAGTTTGTGGTTGTCAGTCAAACGTATCCCATTTACCAAGTTCAAAGGGAATTCTCTCCTCCCTAATTTTTTATTTGATTATACATTTATTTATATATACATTTTTCTAGTGAACGAGAAATAATAAGCATCGTTTTACAGTTAAACCTGTTTATTTTCTTTTCATATTATAATCATGTTTATGGTGTAATATAAATTTTATATCTTGAGTACCTAATGCAATAGGGTACTGAAAAATAAAGTATGGAAATTTTGAAGAAAAAAAAAATTTTTGTAGACTTAGGGCCGCCGCAGACTGCAGACTTTTTATCGGCCGATAGTTTGGTCGGGTTGTTAATCAGTATGGACAGGAATGCATATGCGCACACTACTGTACTACTGTACTGTACTACTATAATGTGCGCATATGCATTCCTCTCCATACTGATTAAGAAGCCGACCAAACTATCGGCCGATAAAAAGTCTACAGTCTGCGGGGGCCCTTAAATATTTTGAAGTTGAGTCAAAAAATGACATATTGTTTTAATATATTAAAATTAAAAGATATTTATATTATGTTATCTAAAACATGACGTGCATACCTGTGACGTCATACTGGTATACACTCTATTAATAGTCATCTGTCAGTTCAATCTAAATAGTCATTTTAATTAATAACAAAATTTTTTTAAAGTGTTGGGTTCTTTATTAAGAATTACAAGATGAAGGTTCTGTGAAAACATCAAGACAAAGGTTTTACTTCGCAACGTTTCGTGTTCCTTATGAACACTTCATCAGGCGCGGTCTACAAATTAAAAACATACAAAATTTGATTATTATAATTTAATCAAATTTATTTTTACCGAGTCTTTGCTTTCTATTTAGTAAGATAAAAACCATTTCATATGAGATGGATAGAAAAGTCGTTTTCTGGCACATAGATGGCGCCACTAGAATTACATCCGTATGATTTTCAGTTAGTACCAACCTTCAAAAGATAAGTGAGATATAGTGTTTACAGAGAAGCCACTTTTTTTATTGTGAAAACATGCAAGCGACGAACCCAATTCAAAGCATGGAAAGATGAAAAAACGAAAGACTGACAAGGTTATAACGTCCGTATTTTGGGATGCACATAGAATAATTTGCATCGAGTATCTTGAAAAGGAAAAAAAACCATACACAGCGACTATAATAAAGCGTTATTGGAGCGTTTGAAAAGCGAAATCGCCATAAAAACCGCCATATTTAAATAAGAAGAAAGTATTGTTTCACCAAGCCAATGCATCGTGTCACAAATCGCTGAAAACGATGGAGAATTGCATGGGTTTCGAATTGGTTGCTCATCCACCGTATTCTCCAGATCTGGCCGTCACGGATTATTTCTTGTTTGCAGACCTCAAGAGAAATTTAGCACCACAGAAAAGCAATTTATCACCAATGAATAAGTAATCGCCAAAACAGAGGTCTATTTTAAGGCAAAAGACAAATCGTACTACAAAAATGGTATCGAAAAGTTGGATAGATCGCTATAATCGTTGTATTGCCCTTGAAGGCAAACATGTTGAATAAAAATATTCAATTGTGCCAAAAAAATTTTTCCTTAGTTAAGGCAAAGATTTATCAACCCAACTGTTTGCGTACTAAAATTTGTTATGTTTTTACTGTATTTAAGTCTCAGTTATTATGATTCCATTTGGTCTATCACCTAAAACAATTTTCAAAAAAAACATCTGTTTAACATAAATAATCAACACCCTGTGTTTTTTTTTAAATTGGAAATAATTCATTAAACCTTTTAAAATAAGTTTAAAAGTAGAGTACGTAATTAAATAATTCAATTTGAAAAATTGAAATTTATTCAAGCTTCAAGTATTATATACTTCATAGATAATATTTTGATTATATTCGAAAGTCTTCCACTTAAATACGGTATCTGACGGATATAATATGAACTATCTTTAAAAGCTTCATAACAGCTGTCTTGTACATACTGGAATTATAGATTGAAATAATTTATTCCGTGAAAATAAAAAATAACAAGCTCATAAAATGTACTAACAAACTCATAAGTTCACTTTTTATGTATTAAATAAATTTTAGTACTTACCCTGATCACTAGTTGGCTATACTTGTTATTTAAAGGTTTAGTGATATTTATTGTGATTACCAGAAATGAACAACAGATGACTATAGTTTATCAATATCGGTAAAGAATAGAGGTATGAAATCTTTCATAAAACGAATGCAACAATGAATTTATAATTGAATATGAATTAAAAGTTTTGTGTATCTATAGGGGTTTTTTTATTTCATCGATAGAATTCACACACACTTATAGATTTTAACAAAATTCGTAAATTACAATCAATAAGTAATATGATTTATTATTTTCTCGCCTAAACGGTTAATATTAATTATTAAACAAAGTATCGACGAATGGGACAAGTTATTGCCTTTTTAAATCTATAAATGTGTGTGAAATCCATAATTGACATTTAACAAATATTCAATTGTCTAATTCATTGTTGTATTCGTTTTATCAAAGATTTCAGACCCCCATTTCTTACCGACATTGAGAAGCTATAGACATCTGTTGGTCATTGCAGGTACTCACATTATATACCCACCATAGCCTTAAATAACTAGTATAGCCACCTAGTGATCCGGGTAAGTAGTAAAATCTTTGAATAAATCAAAAGTTAATCAACTACTTTATCCAAAATTTTGTTTATGTGGTCAATATTACGTAGGGTTACAAATTCTCTGACACATTATGTATGCCTAGTATAAAAATTGAATAGTAGTCTTAACAAATATTTTGTCTATGGGGTAGTATTCAACCGAGCTCGTTAAGTCTAACATTTAAAAAAAAATTTGAATTGAAAAAAATTTTTAATTGTTTTTTTCCAGATAGTTTTTCCAATTTTTGTCCCATTCATACTTAAGCACAAAAGATGATTACCTCAAGACAAGAAACATTAAATCATATTTTTTTTATATTTTGTATATTATTTTAATCTAATTTGAGTTTATAAATATTAACCTTTTGACTTGGTAATGTATCTATCGCTGACTACTATGTAATTGGTATATTTATATATTTATAATTTATATACAGAGTGTTCGGGGAAACTAAATGACCAAATTGAAGGAGCGACCTACCTCTCAAATCCAAAAAACTGAAGAACTCTCAATTTTCTCAATTTAAATGTATCGTTAAAAAGCTTATTAAATTTTCTCGTAGAAAAAAGCATTAAAACTTTTTTCTAAACCTTTTTGAAGTTTTCCCGAAACGTAACACTTTATCAATTACTTTTTTTTCTCTCCTGAAATTTCAATTCAAAATTTCCCATTTTCGATAGTGTTCACACTTACAAAGACGACAACAATTTAATTAACTTTTCTATGGTATAATTAAATTTGCTTTAGCTCTAATTAAACGGAAGTAACAAGATCTTTCAAATAAAAACCGCGATAAATCGGGTGCGCTTTAAACCACACGACTGAAGTAAAACTACTTTAGCTCCCTGTTCATAGCCTCTCTCTTTCTATCTTCAATAACTTATATGTCCCTTTTAACTCACAACTAATTTCTATACTCTCTCTCTTTTTAGCTTCAAAAACTTATATCTCTTTCTATCTTCAACTAACTCATATATCCCTCTCTACTCATAATTTTTATTTGTACTCTCTCTTTCTATCTTCAACAAACTTATATCTCCCTCTCAACTGAAAACTGTTATCTCTAATCTCTCTCTTTACCTATTTTCACTAACTTTTATCCCCCCTCAACTTCTGTTCGCTTCGCCAGATCACACTTTTTGTCACGCATTCACCAGCTTACTCCTACTTAAAACATATATCTACTCTCCCTCTCTCTCTTTCTATCTTCACTAACTTTGATCTCCCTCTCAACAACCGATCAGTCTTTTCGTCACGCATTCACCAGTTTACTCCCTATGTCAAGCATGCCTAAAGAAGTTTTCCTTCAAAACAAATCGAAAATTCAGATTCTCTCTAAAACGATTAAGTTGAGAAAAATATTCTACACTGAATTTATTTGTGGTATATAAGATGTAAGAACGGCTCCTGCAATTTGATCACTTTCCGTTTCCGACTCCCTGTATATATGACGCGAGTAACAATTTATATCGATATAAATAAATAAATATACAATTTATTATTAACAAACAATGGTAACGTATTGTTATTCAACGATCTATATAATAATTCATTTATAAATAATTTAAATTCGTTTATTTAAATAAGTGAGTTTATGTATGTATATAGGAAACGATTTTATAGTTGTGACAATTCTGGCGTTACGTACCGTACCTTACGTATACATCAAAAGAGGATATCTTTGTCACTTTTTTTCTGTTTCGAAATATTGTAGTTCGGGAGGTAGCGTTGCAAATGAAACAATCTTTTCAAGTCGATTAATTCATGTTGGAATTGAATAATTATTAGCAGTCATATTATGAAAGTCAGCAGGCTCCGAGAGGGTGTACGGCCGACATAAAAATTTCTGCTGAGTAGCCATGCAATCTCCAACTTATGCAATTAAATGTCATATTCAGCTGACAATTATTCCATCCGTAAATATTCTGCTGACTATTTTTTTAAATTTACATTATTGAAACTATATTATTAATTTCAAGCGACATGAAATATATTTTATTATTCTTCCATCTTGGGTGCGCCTGCTGAACCGCCATTCGATTATCAAATTCATATAAACTTTCAATAAAATCGAATATTAATCGGCCTGAAATCACCATGAAAAATCAAACGCTACCTCCCGGACTATTGTTTTGTACACTCCCAAGAAAAGCGTACAAAATATATAATTAACATGTATTATACGTTTTAGAGAAAAAAAGGGTCGTTAAACTAAACCATTATTTTGTTTAAAAAAAACTACGCAATTATATTTACTTACAGTGATGTTATTCAAATTTTATCTCCGAAAAGAATGCATTTAAATACATCTATACTGAGTATAATGAATTCGTAAATATTGTGGCTATGTAAATTGACATCAGCTACATCTTTTTAGATAAATTAGCTGATTGGGACAGCCAATAACAGTATTGTTAGATAATATTGATGACTACAACTTAAAATATACAAGAAAGGTGTCAATATTTCAATAAATAATTAAAAATTTGGAGTTAACCTTAAAATATTTAGTAATTTATAATACGAGAAGGTATATAATCATTTTGAGTAAAATGCAGCGAACACACTCGCATTATGGGTTATATATTTTTTTTCATTCCAAGAATTTTAATTCAAGTCTGGTAATCAATTTTTCTAGATTAAAATGATTGACAATTTTAACGAAACTCTCATTTTTTTAATAAAAATTTATGAAAACGGATTGTTTCATGTTTTGAAGTATGACTTTTACACTCATAAAACTACAGCATGTACGACTTTTAAAAATGTGGTAATTGTCATTAAGACCACAACCATAGATAATAGATTCTTGAATAGTTTATTAGTTGTTTATCCTACAAACTATAGTTCATATTTATACCACCAGATAAAGTATCGGCATGCTAAGTTTCCCAAAAGCAAGCGTAAATTCCAATAATTTATTATCCCACAAGCTATAGTTTCTATTTATACCACCAGATAGAGTATCGAAATGCTAAGTTTCCCAAAACAACCGTAAATTCCAATAATTTACTATCCCACAAATTATAGTTTCTATTTATACCACCAGATAGAGTATCGGCATGCTAAGTTTCCCAAAAACAAGCGTAAATTTCAATAGTTTATTATCCTACAAACTCTAGTTCCTATTTATACCACCAGATCGAGTATCGCCATGCTAGGTTTCCCAAAAACAAGCGTACATTCCAATAGTTTATTATCCTACAGGCCCTAGTTCCTATTTATACCACCAGATAGAGTATCGAAATGCTCAGTTTCTCTCAATAGCAAGCGTAAATTTCAACAGTCAAATTCAAGCATATTTCAAAATACATAAAAATGTGAAATTAAAAACTTTTATTAAACAATTTGCATAGCTTTTTTTCAATTTTGCTTTAATTGAAATTGATTAGAATCATCCTGAATCTCAACACTGAAATCCAGTTAAGTGTCACACACAAAAATGAAACTGGATGAGTCATAATGTTGTGAAGGGTGGCAATCTTGTTATTATCTAACGTCAAAAGGGATTTGCGATAATGACGTCATACTATTTTCCCAAGCACATGATATAGAAATGTGATGTGAGAAAATCAATATACGAGTATTTTATTTTATTTACAACGTATTATAACTAGTAAGAGTATTTAAAACTTCCCCAGCGCCCCTCTCAAAGTTACATCGTAAATTGTATATATAAAAAAAATGTGCAATTTAAGCAAAAAATAAAAATATTTCTACATTCAAATGATAGAATAACATCTGATCTTATAAACCAGGGTCGATAATTTTTGAAATCAAAAAAAATTATTGTATGATGAAAACCCATTGGAACTGGAAGAGAATATAACAATAATGAAAGGAATAATAATTTACGGGCGATCAGAGGTCGGGAAGTGGAAGGGGGTGAGCTTTTAAGGATAAAATACGGTTTATCTCGATCAAAACTACAAGTCCTATGGTGAAAAGTTAAATGGCAAAGTTGTAGGTAATAGAATCTACAACTTTTATATTTGCACTCTTTTCACCTCAAAATTTATTTGAAAAATTGAAATAATCTTATTTCTATCTTTTACAAAAAAAAATTTTCCCATGAAATTCGGTGAAAACCAACCTTGTATTGTTCCAAATACACTGTAATTTTTTTTATTTAAAATATTTATTTTGCACCTTATTTTGTTTATCGAAAAAGCACCCTAATTTTAAAACGAAAATTTTTGAAGTTATGTGACAAAAGTGTAAATACAAAAGTTGTAGATCTTTTTAGTACCTACAACTTTGGCATTTAACTTTTTCCCATTGATCTCGTAATTTTTTCGACAATTGAGATAAACCGTATTTTATCCTTAAAAACTGACCATCTTCCACTTCCTGACCACAGATCGCCCACAAATAATTTTTCCTCTCATTTTTGTTATATTCTCTTCCGTTTTCAATGAGTTTCATACTATTATAATTTTTTTCACTTTTTACCATTTTAAAAGACTTCTACCCTAGTCTATTTTTATATAAGGAAGAAACCTTATGAATACATCATAGAAAATAATTAGAGCATTTATTTGTATATACAGGATGGCCGTGAAGCACGTAATTTTTGTATCAAATAGAGAATAAATTTCTGAGAAGTCTTGTCGACTCTTGATCTGCTCCATATGTAATTAAAACGATTTTTTATCTTTGTAACTAAAAATTAAAACCACTACACTTAATAATTAAAATAATGGTATTGAAATAACCGTATGAAATCTAGTCAATACCATAAAATAGTGATGTAATTATAAGATTTTTTAAATTAATTATTTCTCTTAAATTGTCTAAATCATGTCTTTCTTGATGAGAAAATAAAATAATAATCCACTGTCTTAATTTAAACGGATTAAAACGATTACAAAATGAGTTAAAACGAACAATTCCAAATGACTATATGTCTCAATTGACGATAATGTTGCCAGATTTTCTTATACATTAATTAATTTTTCCATTAAAAACGACACAGTTTCTAATTTTTTTTTCTCGAAAATACAATTAGTGAATTTAAATAAATTTATAGTTAAGTTACTTATTATAAAACTTTGAAATTTCTAGTAGTCATTATTTTAAGATTTGATTTATATATATAGGGCAAAAACTTTTGTAGTTTTTCGAAGAATGGTTCATATTCGATCAATAAAAGTTCGAAAAACACTATACCATAAAAATTCAAAATCGACCATACAAGGTGTCCAAATCAACCAAGTATCCAAGTTGGCATCGAGTTGAAACTTGCCAAGGATACCAATTATCAAATTCTATTTTGTCTTTAACAATTTTTTTATTTATTTTTTATTTTAAGTCACGTTTCAACTTTTTTCAACTACTAATGTTATATAGTGACTACACAGTAGGTATATATATTCAATCTATACAATAACAGTACACATCGCAATCCTAGATTAGATGTTCACTCATCCATATTCTGACTGTGTCTGTTGTTGCTTAACTTTGGTGATCGGTTGAGATCGGTAATTACGTTACATCAGTGAGGGTTGGGGGCATATATTTAACAATTATTAGATAATAATGGTCAGAGACAATAACTGTACATATTTGTAGACCCAAAAACTTTTAATTTGTGAATATATCCATTATAAAATTTTTTAAAACGAAACTTTCAAAAAGTAATATGATTTTGAGTTTATCGACACAATTGTTAACATTTTTGTTAGAAAATCTACAACAAAATAATATCATTAATATAAAATTTAGGTTGAACAGCTGTGTTGTTTTATCGTAATTAAATGTATTCTTTTATGGCAAACCATAATGGGATACGTGTGGGTGTCCCTTGCTTGCTCTATTGTAGGCATAGGGAACAAAAACACTGTAAACAATTACGAAATTATTTTAATTTATAATCACAATTGTTTTTTATTTGACAACAGACCTCTAATTATAATTATTTTTATAAATATTAAGTATATTTAATTAGAATAAATATTTCAGTATGACTTGCAAGTTTTCACATATGGTTATATAATCTAAACAACATACAGAGCGACCGAGTTTCATACAAGGGACCCTTAATCAGCTTCATACAGGGGACCCATCTGTCGTTTATAATAGGAGACAAAACAAAAAATTTTTAGGTATCGTTACAAACTTTAGACTTAAATAAATATACTCTGGCATATAATGTATGTGGAGTATAAAACCAGCTTCAGTCAGACCCTTTTGTCGTCCATAATTGGGGACCAGGTTAATTCTAAATTTTGGTATATTTCACATTAATATGTAAAACTTGACTCAATATTATAATAAATGGATCTTTGATCAATATTATAATAAATGATATTATTTTTTTGAATACAACTTTTGTTTGAAACGTTTTTTTCGTTAAATGTTTAAGTTGTCCACAATTTTAGCTCAAATTTGGCTTATAAATACATATAGGCAATAACAATACATATTTTTAAACATGTATACATATATAACTGTATAGACTGGATATTTATCGTATTTTATGAATGCTTATTAAAAACAGCCCAAACAATGAAATTCAATCATATAAACAATTAACTCTGTTAGTTGTTTTCAAATGTTATATTTGAAATATGTCACCATGATATTCTAAATTAACGCGTTATGAAATATAAGTAATAAAACCAATTAACAACTAACTGAATTCATTGTTTAAATACCCTACATACTCCAATTGTTAATTTACTACATGCATCAATTGTTCAAATACATACTGCATGACATATCAATTGTTGAACTAATAATAACTATTAAGATTATTAAATTATATTCAATATGTCTATATATAATAACACGTGAATTATTATGTATATAGAGTATTACTTTGCGTTGAAATTGAAGCAAATCAGAAGTTATACTTCTTTGGCATGATTAAAAAACAATTTTTAATTGCATGCAAATAATTAATTACAATAAAATGATAAACGGACTGGAGAAAGATAGTCAACACAGTCAATAAAAGCTCAGTTCAAATTTGAAAAATTAAATAAATAAATATATATTTTCTTACATTCAGTGGTAACATAAATCATAACAACAGCTTCAACCTGTGAATTTTGTGTGACGGTGATACTCACGCATCTTAAAATTTCACTCTCATCATTGTTTCATAACGCGTTTAAAGAAATACAACTTCAATAATAATATAAAAAAATATTTAGGTATCGACTCAAATCCAACATTGATATGTATACATAGTATCAAAATTCCAAATAAGTTTTAAGCTTATAGACCCCAATAAATCCAAGATCCATTACCTAATTCAATTTTATTACTCTTTCACTAAAGAAATATAGAATTCTTTTGTTACACTGGGTATTTAAAATATAAGATCAACGCCTACAAACCATGTAATTCAAAGAAATAACGCTTATAAAATTAAGAACATTTGCTAATCTTTTTTCGTACATCAAGAACAACAAAAAAGAAGAGATTATGATCATAAATCCATAAAAATAAGTGCACCAATTTTATTATAATGAATATTAAATCGAAAAAAAATTTTTAATAAATTGTGACCATGGCCAAAATCTTTTTATTTATCCTTTTATATTTACCTAAACTACAAAAAGGTCAATTTTTATCAACGACCCTCTTTATATTATCGATAGATATATTGTATTTCGTACCAAAACGTAAAATATTGTCTGAATAGTAATCAAATATGTAAATTCGGAATATTTTTATAAAAATAAATACAAAAAATTTTTCCATAGGACTAGTAGTTTTACCGAAAATCGAGATAAATCGTGTTTTACCCTTAAAAACTCACCCCCTTCCACTTTCCAACCTCAGATTGCCCGTAATTTATTTTCCCTTTCATTTTTGTAATATTGTTTTCCGTTTAGAATGGGTGACATACTACTATAATTTTTTTTAAATAGTTTTCTTTCCTCCCAAATTAAAACCAAAATGTGCTTTAATTATTGTATAAAAATTATTTGTCTGTTAATGTTTGCTCGAAACTTAAAAAACAATCCATTATAAAAAAAGAAATTTTTCGGGCAAAAAATTTATTTTTAGTTTTACTAAAAAAAAAAAAATTTCAAATTTTCACCGGAAATATACGTTTTGAAGTCTCCTAAATTAAAAGAAATGTTTTCTAGTTGTGTCTGGAAGCTTTTGGTTAAATCCGGATTACCGATTTTACAACGATTTTCTTCAAACTGAGTAAGTTGACCGCACATTTTATACTCTAAAACCTCTTATAAGACATTGCTCTAGGAAAATTAAAATAAACAAGAAAAATTCAATTTAGGTAGTTAACTCGTTGGACAAATTTTCCACACCGCCTCCCTTTATTTAAGTATATATTCCTTTCTCATGTAAATCTGTGAGTGTTTCTACAAAAAAAAAGACTATTTCTAGACTAATGAATATACGCAGCACTAAACTTAAATTCAAGTAATCGCTTCCCTCGCGTTAAGATATTTTATTCCAATTCGTAAGTAACTGATCACGTAGGTTTAAAAATAAATAGATTTTAATTGAATTATGGATGTCTTTCAAGATGAAATCTGTACCATTTGTTTTTTTAGCCATGAATCTAAATTAAGTTCGTAGGATGATATTTCAAAGCCGTTCAGTTCAAGTATAATTTAATAACAATTTACTCAGTATTTTTTTTCTTGTTTTAAATTAACATAGAAAGATTTATTATTTCCAATAACAATAAAAAAAGGGAACCGTCAAGTGTGAAACATTTTCTAAAGATTCCCTTTAAGTACAATGAAAAATTTTGTAAACATTTATCCCATGGATTAAATTTTTAATTATCTAAAATTTATAAAAACCAAGAGAAATAAAAAAAATTTGGTGTGTATACTACGCGCGTCAGAAGTTATACTTCTTTGGCATCATTAAAAAATAAATTTTTAATTTCATGCAAATAATTAATTACAATAAAATAATTAAAGGAAGGATAATCGACACAATAAAAAAAAGTTCAGTTTAAAGTTTGAAAAATTAAATAAATATAAATTTTCTTACATTAAATGTATAAATCATAAAAACAGCTTCAACCTGTGAATTTTGTGTGACGATGATGCACGCGCATCTTAAAATTTCACTCTCATCATTTTTTCATAACGCGGCCTAAAGAAGTATAACTTCAAAACTGATTTCTAGATTTCGAATATCAACTAAAATTAAAAAATACTTGGCTACAACAAAATGTAACACCTGAATCTTTTATCGTATTTAAATTTATAAAATACTCAGTTTTTTTATTGTGTGTTAAATTAATTTTCAGATTTAATTTTATTTTATCCGTGGGAGAAGTTTAATGATTAATAAAATACAATAATAAATGTTTTACAATTAAGGTGAAATAAAATGTGTTAATACAACAAAAGTTGTTAAAACTATCAAAGTTGTCGATTCTGACAAGCGCACACAAAATAAAAACAATTCGCTTGTATTCATATTAATACTTTTAAAGTGCTTAGTTTTTTTAAAACTAACTCCTAAAAACGTCATTTGATATAATAAAATTTATGGAATAGCGTGTGATCTACGCGATCCCGAAGTTAGAATTTTTAGTAGTTTCAATCGCGAGGTAATCAAATTCAAAATTCAGGATTTCAGGGGTCACGTTGCATTGAAGCATATAATACTTACTATTTTCTATTGTATCCTAAAATACTCCCGGCAGAATTTAAAAAAAATAGGAAAATATGAAAAATGTTTTTAGAATAAGCTTAAAAAAATATCACCAGGTCATACACTTTTCCTGCAATAACTGAGTGACACAAAAGTAATTTTCACATCTTTCTCATAATATCGAATTGTGGGCGGGATGTTATTATTTTTCTACATTTTCGGAGTAACTCGGACTTTAAGTTTTACTATTCTTAGATTTCGGAAAATTCGCTAATTTTTAAAAACAAATAATAATTAACTTATATAATAACCAATATTATATAAAATAAGTTCCCGTTTAAATAATTAAGTTGAAATTAATTTTCTTATTTTAAATCATTTACAACAATAGTAAACCCTTTATAATTCACTACACAATAATTTTTAATTTTTTTGTTTACTTACCAAAATGGTAAAACATCAGGCGCCGGTGGTGACCATATACGTCTTGGAGGACTTCTTACCCCCGTATATTTTAAAAATGACATGACACTCAAATATATTAAAATTAAAACTAGTCTCATATAATAATTTAAAAAAAAAACCAAAACAACACAAAATACCAAAATAAAAGAACAATTTACTTCTCCCAAAATGTTTATTACATTGTTATCAAATATTTATTTACAACAAACAAAAAAAAAACCAAACTCATTAAAAAAATTTTACATTTTACTTAATAGAAAAAAAACTACACTTCAAAAATATTATTTAATTTCTTGTCCTCACTTTAAATATAAACACACTTTGAAATTATCTCTTTTTAAAAGACTAATCAAAACAAACCCCTATTAAACTCAATACAATAGTAATAGTTGTGTTGTCTATAGTAAACTGAATTTATTGCTCCCTAAAATCCTTAACAGACAATATTTCAAATATTCCTAATATTATCAAATAATATACATATCTCTTTTTTATGATATAAATAATGCATGCATTTATCTTTTTTTATTTAATTTCTATTATTGATAAACAGTTCTATAAACTGCACGTGCGCCATGGAAGCTGGAATGATACACATTTACAATGTATTATTTTTTTTTAGACTGAGATATTTATATGTAAATAGGATTATTATTATATATTTTGTCTTTGTTTATAGTTATTAAGAAGGATAGCCGAGTTTGAATACATCAAATTACTTCTACTATAAAATTTTTGAGAATGTTTCCACACAAGAAGAGTAATTTTTATTTAGAAAAATTTATACATTTTTTCGCAGGATATATTTATCGGGGGCTAGGTAATTATTCAGTACTAAATTATTTTTTTAAGTCAAAAATTTCATATTTAATTCATTTTAAATTATGTTAATTTCAAAAAAGCAAACTAAATGATTAAGCCATGGTGCATGTGTTATCAGGAGAGTCGATGTAATGTTAAAAAATGTACTTAACAAGTGTAGATAACAACTAACTTAATTGCTTTAGATACTTGAGTTAATTGCTTAGATACTCTATATATGATTGAATTTCATTGTTTAGACTATTTTTAATTAGCATTCATAAAATACTATAAATATCCAGTCTATACAGTTATAAATACATGTATAATAATGTGTTTATTAGCCAAATTTGAGCTAAAATTGTGGAGAACTCAAACATTTTACGAAAAAATGTTTCAAAAAAATAAACTTTTTTGTATTTGAACTTTTCTTCTATCTTTTATAGTTTTAAAGTTGGGTCAAGGACCCATTGTACCAAATAGACCGATTTTGCTCATTCACAAAAACTCACTTTTTATGTTTAGAATACGTCACAAAAATTTCAGCTCGCTATCTCTTTTTGTTTTTGAGCTATCGTGATGATGGAAGGACGGACAGTCGGAAATAAACTAATCAGATGTTTCTATGAACACCTATACCAAAATTTTATGTAATTTTTAATATAATGAATGTATATAACAATTTAAATAATATATAATTTAGTAATTTAATTTAGCAAATTAATAAATAATAATAAATTTAAAATAATAATAATAATAATTAATCCTCTTTGGTTAATGGTTATATAGCTGAAAGTAGCTAAAGCTAGAAATTAAAAAAAAAAAAATAATAATAATTAACCAATAAAAAAATTTTTCATCAACATAATATGTCTGCCTAATTCTAATGAAACTAAAATTAAAAAACATTTGAATACTTTTAATAGTACTGTTAAAAAAAAATAATATGCACAAAAAGAAAAGAATGTAATATGGTGAGTACATGGGCATATGTATGCAAATGACTAGTTTTTTACATCGATTCATTTTTTAAATACTTCGTTTTATAGCAGTAAGTATTAAGTACTACGGAGGGCTGCCACTATAGTATCAAATTTAAGAACTAGTCTTATTTTTTGAAAACACAAAAGAGAACAAATTTCTGGTGACTTGAATAGCCCCTTGCTACATGGTATACATCGATTGCCAATGGATCGGATGTTCAAAGAAAAAAATAAATTGTTTATTTTCTTAGATTTTTATATTAATAATAAATTGAAATATAAATATATTAATAACGAAAAACCAAAAACTTTTATCGTGTATACTATTACTAATTTATAATAATGTTTAATATTTCATAAAAAATAATTATAAGTAGTAAATATATAAGATTATGATAAATCATCAATGTTTACAATTTTAAATTTATTATGTTCATTGAACCACTACTATCCATTGTTTGAAGAGAATACAGATGGCATTATAGGTTCTCATCCACCTTTTAAGGAAAATATGTTTGCTACAAATTCTAAAAATAATACTACCTATTTATATCCGTTTTAAAATTGAGAAAAATAAGACCACTATGATAAATGCAATTTCCTATGTAGTAAACAGTATTTTTTTCAATTTTTGCACACAAATAACCCAAAAAATATCTAACCAAATGTTGTGAAATTTCCCATGCACAATCTTGACATGATAAAGGAGGGACGATTCATTTTTACAATAGAATATTTTTTTTCGAGAAAAAATTGTGCATATCAAATTTTATAATATTTGGATAATTATTTTTTCGCGAAAATTGAACAAAAAAATAAAAAATTCAATTTATATATTTTACATCAGATATTGTCTTTTTTATCTTCTGTCATTTATAAGTCAAATCTTGATACATACATACTTCTAAAAGTTAAGAAAAAATTTATGGATTGATGTGAAGATATTTTACCCCATCATAATTAGTTCATTTTTTGAAATCTGAACTGAACATTATTTTGTAGTATTATCAAAGTTTCATGTGTTCCGGAAAGTTTGACTTTACATACATGTAAGTCGTATCACTAAAACTTCAGAGCTGCGAACAGTATATATTTTAATTTTTTGTCTTATTATTGCATATGAAAAATTTAATATTTAAAGTTCAGGTTAATCAAATGCTTTATGATTATTTATTTACTCCTTTCGGGGAACCCTCCTTTCTACTCTACAAAATCTATTATAAATATCTTCCTGCTGAAGTAGAGCAAAACTAAGCAATCTTAGTTTCTTACAATTTCCATTCATATGTTGCTTTAGCCGTTGCTTTTTTCTAAGCTTGTGTCTAAAGTGAACTGAGAATTGTCACAATAGCCTTTAATTTAATTAAGGGAAAGCAAATTTCCCATTATGACCCTGTTTCAGCACATCTTCATTTTAGCTTTCTAATTTATTTTGTATGGAAGTAATCATATTATAATGTGAGAAAATAATATTTTCAATTAATTTAAGAAAATGAAGTTTTGTTTAAATACCCTTTATTTTATTGAAGTGTTACGCAAATAATACATAATTCTAAAAGTTATCAGTTTCAATTACACCAAAATTTTTAGGTTAAAAAGAATATTAAAACTTACACGTCTTGTGTTTGATTTCCCAAGTCCTTCTCTGCAGATCCATTATTTGCATCGTTTGGCACATTATCCCCCATGTTTTATTTGTTGGACACTTTTAAAATTGCATTGATTAAAAACTTAAAACAATATTTTGAAAAGACATTCACAAACTAACACAAAAAAACCGTTAACTCAAAAACTACGATTCAAAATAAACGTTTTTCAAAATAATATGTCAATCTACCATTGGTTAACTGATTTCATGAATTATAGTGTGATTGGATCTCAAATGAAATAATAATAATCCTTTTTTAACACTTAAGTAATGTATAACTCTTTCTCTTTCCTTTTTCAAAAAAGATTTTCTGCATAAGATTGCATGCTACGATTCTATGAGTTTTTTTTTTGTAGATGAGAAAATTTAATTTTTAAATTCTGTCATTTTTCGGAAATTTTGATAAAAATGGTATTTTATTTTACTAGTAATGTAGTTCAACCGCCTGTCACACTTTTTATGGGCTTGGATAAATATGAAAGTAAGGTTATGTCAATTTTTAATGTTTTTTTTATTAGCAATATTGATATTTATCATTTTCAAAAATTATTTTTAGATGAAGATTTAATTAAATGGGGATGGCCTGAAGATGTATGGTTTCATGTTGATAAAGTATCCTCAGCTCATGTTTACCTTAGATTAAAACCGGTAATCAAAATTTACTTTATAAAATTAATTTTAGAATAATTTCACATTTATTTCGAAATGTAATAAAAATCAGTTCTAAAAGCACAGAATACAGAATCCAGTATTTTTATTTTACGAAGCTTAATATTTAAATCGCCCAAAACCAAGGCCATAAATGTCCAGTGGTGATATCATGGTGATATTTGACGATATCAGAAAGTGGGACTAGAAATATCCTACCTCTCAATGTGTAGGACAGGGAAACCTTTTGATTTTATAAATATTTCTTAGCCTTATTTTTATTTGTAAATGGTGCTTGATATTGATAAATACCCAAATACACGTACCTTTGACATGTTGAGAGTGGAGGATTCGTCGGCCAAACCATTGAAATTGTAGGACAAATATTTTTCCGTGATCTTCACATAATTACCTGTCAATGTACCTGTAAAATAACATGTTGAATAAGTTTAGGAATTCGCCAAATCGACACAAATTTGCACTTATAAAAAATTTCAGCGTCTCGTTTAAAACGAAGCCACTCACGAAAAAGTAGCTTGATGCTTATCACCTCGATAAAAACCTCTGTTACACGAATCAAGATATTATCGCAGCTGGAAAAAAATTTATGGATTTAAAGTTTTTGTCAAATGTCCTTCCCAAAACGTTTTAAATTTTTGATTAAAACGATTATATTATTAAAAAAATTACTAGAAGTATGTTTACTTGTGCATCATCACGATGACTCAAATGAAAAAAGATAGTGGACTTATTTTGTATAATTTAATAATATTAATAAATGTAATAGTTTAAATATTTAGAATGGAATATATAACAAATATGATTATTTATACAATTAATTGTTACTTGTATTTACTCAAGGGAAGATAAAAATTGCGTTGTTTATTATCACTATAATATTAAAGAAGTTTATTCATTTTTAGGGTCAAACATTAGACGATATTCCATCCTTAGTATTGGAAGATGCAGCTCAATTAGTTAAGGCAAACAGTATTACAGGTAATAAAATGAACGATGTGGATGTTGTGTACACAATGTGGGCAAATCTCAAAAAATCACCAAGTATGGAAGTCGGACAAGTTAGTTTCCATAAAGATAAAGAAGTAAGAAAAATTCGTGTTGCCAAACGCAATAATGAAATCATAAATAGATTGAATAAAACCAAAACAGAATCTCATCCAGGTAATTAATTATATACAAAACTATTTGCATTTAATGATGACCATTAGAAGATTTGCATAAATAATGTTGGACCTGTAAAATATTGGCAGAACATTATTTACTCTCCTTGGATACAATTCATTTCTTAGAGGCAGGAATATCTTCGAGTTGACGTTACTATGTTGCAAATTGTCTACAATGTCAATCATTGGGGTCTAAGATCCTAGTTTACTCTATGCCCTGCTTGAGAGCATGTTGCTGTTGTAGATAATTTAAGACATTGGGAATTTAAACTAACAAAAAGAGTATGGTGGATATTCTAGTTTTAACGGAACACCATTTGTATTGTGTCACATGCATTTTTTAAACCCCGAATTTCGTTATTTTCTTACAAGACATATTTTGTATATTTTCCCCGAAACAAATAAGAATTTTATTTTAAAATACCAAACAAATGAGCATTAGAATATCTATTAATGTTTTGAATATTTTGATGTAGATTTTAGATTGGAAAGAGAAACTCGAGATAGAAATGAACGTGAAGACAAAAAAAAGTTACTACGTTTACAAAAAGAACAGGAGAAAGAAGAAGAACGACGAAAAAAGGAAGAGGCTGAATTGAAAAGTTATAGTACTTTAATGAAAACCGAAAATATGAGTTCGAATTTAATGGGTGGTGATGGAAATGATTCAGATGAATTTATGTGATGTTATTTGTAAAAAAGTAAAATAAATATTTGAAAAAAATCTATTTGTATTTTAATTTACAATGTGTCTGTATGGACATAGAACTTTCTCGTGATTTATTAATATTTACTTGAATATCTCTGTGTCCGAAACGAAAATGAGGTAAAAAAAGGTTCACTAGATATCGGTGAAAAAAAGAGGTAAGTTTCTTTTTTTTCAAGAACTGTGTCTCTACAGAGTGTCAGGGTATTTAGAACTTGCTGAAAATGTCATGGAATAGTAAGAGAAAATGGCAAATTATGCAAATAGTTTTTTAATTTAGTATTTTTACAGTTCTTAATTACGTAATATAATCAATAATGATGCTTAATGTATTCAAGCTTAGAATAAGTGATCAAAATTTCATCTCACTATCTCTTCCTTTTTGTGTTGTAATAATCATATACATACATTCGATTGTAATTCAGTTAAATCGACAAATTTCTAGTCAAGTCACGTATTAAAGAAGAAACAAAAAATGTTTTTGAAACAAAATAATAAATTATAATAGGTAAAAGTAAGAGGAAAATATATTAATTTATTAATAAAAATTTTATTTTACAATAGTTTAAAATTAAAATGATAAAAAATTTTTTATGGTTAAGCACAATGGTTGGTAACAAAAAGCCCAAAATAGTTGTTTTTAATTAACAATTTTTGTGTCAGAATTCTTTTTTATAAAAAATATACTGTCCATGATATCCGAAAATTATTCGAACTTTTGGTTTGGCTATGTAGAAAAATTGTCTATTTCCCGACATTATATTTTGGATGTTTGAATTTGAATTCAATATTCATTTTCGAACTAACTTTTGAAGTGCGTTAAGGGAAAAATAACGCAAATGTATACCAAAGAATTTATTTTCTAAATAAATATTAAAACTAATTAAGGAATCATTGGTCTAAAATTCGCACTGAATTTATTAAAATTAATTACTTCTACGTGTATTCCATAATTAAATATATATCGCAGTCTGTAGAAAATAGTTATGATCATTTGAACGTTTTTAAGCCGAATTAGAATTTAATATAGCGAATTTAGATACTCATTTAGGAGTATCAGGGCTCATTCACATAAAATTTAATATACCAAATAATACAAAATACCTATTGAAACTTATACGTGCAATTTTTGTGTAAAAAAAATAGTACTTACCCTGACCAGAAGGTGGTTATAGATGTTTATGTGTGTTGTTAATGTGATTACCAGTAGTGACCAAGAGATGGCCATAGCTGTTGCATATCGGCAAATAATGAATATAATCTTTGATAAAACGAATGCAATAATGAATTAGAAAACTGAATGTCATTTAGTTGTTATGTGTTTATATCCATTCATATATTTTTTCATTTATCGATGGAACACAAATTATAGAGTTTAAAAATTAATTATAAATCACGTAATTCTAATTCATTTTGGCATGCGTTTTATCAAAGATTACAGATGTCCATTATTTGTCAACGCTCAATAGCTACAGCCTTCTCTTGGTCATTAATGGTAATCGCATTAATTACAAAGAACAGCTATAGCTAGTTGGTGGTCAGGGTAAGTTCTAAATTTTTTTGAATACACAAAAATTGGATGATAATACATTGTAATAAAGATAAATTAACTAAAGCATTATCTAATACTTCGCATGACAGTGGCAATTTTTTTATTCTTGTGAACTCGGCATCGTTTTTAATTCTTTTTTCATGATTAGCGGGGTTGGAAACATATAGTATCAAATTTCACTTTGCTGGTTGACCTGTTACTTAAAATTTTCGTTTACTAGACATTTGTTTGCCATGACTAGAGTTTAGGCTTTTTTCAATTCCACTAAAACTAAATAATTAAATCTATTACGGAAAAAAACTATTATATCAGTGATTACAATTTAAGATCTTATTACCATACATTTTTGACTACGATTTATATTTAATTGTAGAACAAACTTAAAAGGGAATTAAAAAAATTACAATATTTTTGGAATACAAAATTACGACTAACTAATTAAATCTATATTAACTGCTTTTAAGGCATCCATAATCCATTTAGGATATTCCTTATCTGGATATACATCCAACATAAATTTTTGGACAAATTCTGGATATTGATCTTGTTTAATACTCTCACGAATATTTCGCATCAATCGTAAATGATGAGCAACATTATGTACAGTCAATAAATGACACGCAACTGATATCGATGTTACAATCGCATGTAAATAGGCTCGGGTATACCGTTGACAAGTAGTACAATCACAATCTTCTTCAATTGGTCGAAAATCATTTTCGTATTTTTTTTGTTTTAAACTTAATTGTCCAGTACGAACTAAAGCACAGCCAAATCTCTGTAGAAAACAAATTTTGAAAATTTTATCATTAATATAATTTTTAAAATAGAAATATTAATTTAATTTTTTTTTTTTTTTTTTTTGTAAACAAACAGAAGTTTTCAAAGGTGACGCAGTTAGTTGAAGCTTCGACCACTATAGACGGAATGCCAGGGGTTGCGGTGTGGTTTTTCGCTCGGAAGGTAAACATTCAGCGGTTTGTTACGTATCGAGCAATGATATAGGTCTCACAATTTAAAGTGAATGTTAGCAGTGCATACACACAGGCTATGAATGTAGGTTAATCGGAGCCAGAACTAAGTCCAGGGATTATAATTATTTACTTACAGCGGTTCGTGTAGGAAACACACAATCAAACATATCAATTCCTAATGCAACACAAACAACTAGATCAACAGAAAATCCTACTCCCATCAAATATCGCGGTTTATTCTTTGGTAAAATATCTGTACATAAATTAACTACTGGCCAAAAATCGTTTTTACTTTCTCCACCACTGAAAAAAAAAATATATTAAATTTTTTTTTAACTTTTAACTTCCAATTTGGTGCTTAATGCCAAATCAGGTGAACGTTAGTCAATTTGACATACATAATCTTAATGCAAAATCGGAAGACAAAATATTTGAGTTTTGTAAGGAAAAATACTCCAGGACAAAAAATAAGTAGTAGTTTATATACGAACTAGCAGATACTCGGCGCTTTAATGCCGCAGAAGTACAAAAACATAACAGAGGGTATAAACAGAGTTGAGAGAATATTTGGATTATAAGCTGGCTATCAAAACAGACCCTTGTTTTAGAATTATGACCGGACAGGGCTCAGTCTTCTATATCGGCAGATATGGAAGACATTCGGTCTAAAAATTCGCTTGCAAATAATAATTCAAAATTTTTTAATTTATTGCGTTTTAATAAAAAAAAAATTCTAAATACAGGCACATATCGATTGGAATGTATATTGTACTTCAAATATTGGTATACTGCAAAAAAAAAATGTTTCAAACAAAAGTTATTTGTATTAGAAAAATATATTTTTTTTGTATTTACAATCCTTTTATATTTATGATAGTTTAGAAGTTGTATTTTTAAAATATACTGCGAAGCAGGTGGGTAAAAGTAAGTGAGTTATGTGAAAACTTATTAAACAATGACGTAAAAATAATTATAAAAAAATGACATTTCAATTGAATGCGCTTAGTTTCTTTAAACTTTAATAACTAAAGATTAAGAAAATGATAAGAGGAGAAACAAAGGTCCCTAAAATCTATCCTAAAGGTTCCCTGTACCCTCCTTTAAAACATTCTATCGCCTGAAGGCCAAAATTCCTTATGGATTTAAGTGCAGAGAAAGAACTATCCAGATGATGCTGCAGGATCTAGTCGAGACCATTGACCACGCAAAAGTCCACAACTTCTCCAATGGAATTGTTCCCAGAATATATGGAACCAGAGTTTCAGACCCGAACATTCTACATCTTGAAGATTTCTACAAGTGCAAATGACGTGTATGGAGATTTCATCATCATCCAGACACAACCTGCAAGTAGGATCGGCTGAGATTTCCAAATTATGAAAGTACTTTAATAACTTTGTTTGTAGTAAACCTATCGTGATAATTTTTTTTTTTACAAGCGCCAAGTGTCTAAGACGTAAAACAAAAAAAATTTGATCGAAACCTAGAAGAATGTACAGTGTTCACCTCTTGGATCAAGCTATATATTTTCTTAGAAAATACCTTAGTCCTCCAACGGCAAATCCTCGAACATCACATTTCGTATGTAAATTAGCACTAATTTTACGTAAATCAGGATTTAAATTACCCTGAACAATTGGAAATATATTTTGCGTATCTGGATTTTTATGAGCGCTTAGACAACGTTTTAACCAACGACTCGTTCTATACATCCCTTCTTCGACACGTGGTCCAGTTTTAATTGTTTCGACAACATCATCTAATTGCATTATTATATCAGCACCAATTACATTTTGTATTTCAATGGAATGTTCTGGTGTAAGCATAACTTCTTTACCATTCGAATACGGTGATTGAAATCGTACACCTTCTTCAGTAATTTCCGCTAATGATAATAATGAAACCATTTGAAATCCACCAGAATCAGTTAGTAAATTACGATTCCATCCCATAAATTTATGTAAACCACCAGCTTTTTCAATTATTTCCGTTCCCTTTAACAAATTTATATCAAAGTCAATTAATAAACCTTAAATAGTTCATATAAATCATGAATTTTAAAAATATGGCCTAAATTATTCCATCCATGCCCCAATAAAAATTTCATCCCAAAAAAACAACAGTAATTATGAATGAAAATGTGCCGCAATACTTAGACCAGTTTTTTGTATTATAATTATACGTGTTTCGAATACAATGATCCTGATCACAGTATCAACTTTTCGGGTTTTGTTAAAATTTTAACAATAAACATTATTTTCTTCTTACCGGTCGTGTGCCTAAATGATACGTATTTGATAGCATAATTTGGCAATTTAATTTTTCTAATTGATCTGGTAGAAGTCCTTTTAAAGTACCCTAAAAACAAAATCTTGATTCAAAACAAACCTCATAATTATGAAAATAACCAATTCGAAAATTTAAAACCTGTGTTCCAACGGGCATAAATACTGGCGTTTCAACCTCACCATGAGGCAAAGTCATAATACTTGTTCGAGCTTTTGATGTACTACATTCCGCTAGAATTTTAAATGTCAACGGTGATTTTTCTTGACTTGACGAAGTACACGAGGTCATTTTAATTAATTTTTATATAACTAACCAGAAAATTTTCAGATATTATTTTTGTGTTTTCCTTATATTTTTTAGAAGTTAATTAACCTATCTATACAAGTTAACCTAAAAACAATTTAGAATTTTTAGAATGAATTCTAAAAATATGTACATTTCAAATTTTATATTTTCTTTACCAAACAATAATAATTTTTTGTTTTCAAATAAAATTTCAAAAATAGCATATACATATTTTTTTATTACTTGTTATTTAAAATCATATTTGACAGAAGAATTTCTTATTTGAAAATTTTGAACATGCTTTTAATTTTTGAAATGTATAGAACAAAGAAACTGTTATGTACAGTTCAGTGTACAAATACAATTAATATAGTTTTAGTTCAGTGTAGTGAATTTAGATCAGTAGTGAATATAGGAAAAGACTATAGAGATTATTATTATTAGGATATTATCGATAAGTAATGGATTGACAAAATGGAGTAATGATTTATAACACAAGAATATATTTTATAATTCAATAAATAATTATAAACAAATTATTAACGTTGTATTTATTTAAATACACATCAGTTTGGCGACGAGTATAAAAAAATTACAAGTAAATAATAAACAAATTTTTGTTATTAATTAATACACGTGGAAAAATAAAAAAAATGGCGGAAATCGAAACAATATTGCAATCACTCAAAACACAAGGAGAAGCACTTACAGCAATCGTTAGTCAAATGGCTGCAACATCAACTCGTCATACTACACAACTGCCGTCAAGAAACCTATCAGATACATTACTTACACATTCGATAACATTTGAAGCATTCAACGAAGAAGCAGAATCATTCACAACATATCGAGAAAGGTTAGAAAATTTCTTTACTTTGCGTCAACTCACAGGTTCGAGTACGGAAGTCGCGTCAGCAAAGGTTCAAATTCTTATAAATTGTCTGGGTAGCAAATATTATCAATTAATTTCGAGCTTAACAGCACCTCAAAAGCCAAATGAAAAAACATATTCAGAGCTCATATTACTTTTAGAAAAGCATTTGAGCCCTCCCTCAAACGTCCATACAGAGAGACATAAATTTTTATCACGTACACAACACACAGACGAATCAATAGCCGGTTACGTAGCCGCTTTAAAACTTCTTTTACACACATGTAAATGGATTTGTCCGAATGGAAATTGTAAACAACCCATACTTGCAATTTTACAAGCACAGTTTATTCGTGGACTCAAAGACGTAGATATTCGCGAAAAAATTCTACAACAAGAGGAAACAGTCAATTTTGATAAAACGCTTGAAATAGCACTAGCTATAGAAGCTGCAAAAAAACAAAACAGGGAAGACTACCAAAAATCTTCTATATCCGTGAACCGCATCGGTAACTCACAGAAACATACAAAATACAATGTTCATGATTCAAATCAGCGAAGTCGTTCGAAATCTCAACCGCGCAGTCAATCAACACATAAATTTTCACAGATTGAACGATTAGGACTCAAAAATAAATGTTTAGCTTGTGGAAAGTCTAACCATAAAACACGTGAATGTAGAAGCAAAGACAAACTGCATTGTACAGCATGTAACAGATCTGGACATTTACGTAAAGTGTGCTTATCAACAGCGTTAGGTAATCAAGTACCAAAATCGCCATCAGTCAATATAGTTGAACAAAACTATGAAGACGACTATGGTGTCAACTCACTTAATATCGCGCACTCTCAACAGGAAATTATATTAAACATAAATTCCACTAATTTCGATAACAAAATTTGTGTTCCAGTTCTAATCGGGAATTCGAAACAAAACTTTGAAGTCGATTCAGGCAGCCCTGTAACTATAATGTCACGCAGGGATTTTGATGCATTATCTCTTAATATTAAACTTAAACCGACAAATGTCCGATTCCAATCTTACACTAAAGAGTCTTTTTCACCACTAGGTGTGGCTACTGTGCCAGTTCGTTACAATAATAAAAGTTCAATAGAAGAACTATACGTAGTACAACGCAATTACGCACCCATTCTTGGAAGAGGATGGATTAGGAATCTAGGGATTATAAATCTAAATCAAATTGAAAATCGTTGCGCCATAAAAAACATTATATCAAACCCTGATACAAAAAATCAATCAGATATTCTTATTAAAGAAATCTTTTCCAAATACGCCGACATATTTAAAGAACGGATAGGCAAAATTCCGAATGTTTTGTGCTCATTAAAATTAAAAGAAAATGCAAAACCAACATACATTAAACCGCGCTCAATACCATATGCTCTTTTAGATCAAGTCAATGATGAACTTGATTCTCTCGAAAAGCAAGGCATTATTGAAAAGGCAAACTATTGTCAATGGGGATCACCGCTGGTTGTAGTGCCAAAACCGGGCAACCAGGGCGTACGTCTATGCGCTGACTATAAAGTTAGCATTAATCCATTATTATTAGAAAATCATTACCCAATACCAAAAGTGGAAGATTTATTTAACCAACTACGTGATGGAAACTTTTTCTGTGTTCTTGACATCCACAAAGCTTACTTGCATGTAGAATTAGACAAAGAGAGCTCCCATATCGCGGCAATTTCAACACACAAAGGAACATACCTCGCTAAACGTATGTTTTATGGACTCAAAACGGCGCCTGGAGAATTTCAAAAAATTCTCGAACCAATTCTATCAAACCTTGAAGGCACCATAGCGTATTTCGATGACATCCTTATTCAAGGTGAAACACTTAAAATATGCAAAGATCGTCTTGAGAAATGCTTGAAAAAACTTCAAGAATTCAAAATTCAATTAAATAAAAAGAAATGTAAGTTTTTCGTTAAACAAGTCAAATATTTAGGGCACGTAATCAGTAAAAACGGCTTACACAAAACGCAAGATAAAGTGCTTGCCATTCAAAATGCTCCGATTCCTACAAATATCGATGAACTACGTTCATTTCTTGGATTAGCGATGTATTACCAGCGTTTCATACCAAACGCCTCAACTCTTTTCTATCCTCTAAATCAATTATTACGACATAATGTCAAATTTAAATGGACACCTGATTGTAATCAGGCTTTCGAAAAAATTAAAACAGAATTGGCTAGCGAACGTGTATTGACACCCTACAACCCAAAATATCCTTTAATTCTAGAAACAGATGCTAGCCCAGTCGGATTATCGGGTATTCTTTCACACGAAATCAATAATGAAATACGTCCCATTGCTTACGCATCTCGATCGCTGACAACAGCTGAAAAAAATTATAGTCAACTAGATAGGGAAGCCACCGCTGTATTTTGGGCATGTAAATACTTTTTTCAATACATTTATGGACGACATTTCACACTCGTAGTAGATAACAAACCTTTAAAAATGATCCTCGAACCCAACAAACAATTACCTCAGCTTACAGCACTTAGATTATTACGCTACGCATTATTCCTCCGAGGATTTGAATATTCTGTAAAACATCGAGCAGCTAAAAATCACCAAAATGTAGACTATTTTTCACGCGCTCCGCTTCCATACACTAATGTACTCGATACCGATGAGATAAGCAAAGTATACGATCTAACCGTACAACAAATAAGCACGTCACATACGATCACCGCAAATACCATTCGCAAAGAAACTAATAATGACAGTGAACTTTTAACAATCAAAGAACGTTTACTAAATGGAAAAATACGTGATCCGGAATTAAATTTACACAAAGGAATTATTATGAGAGGACAACGAGTTTTCATACCTTCTAAATTACGTCCAGCTATATTAAAAGAATTACACTCTACACATGTAGGGATAGTTAAAATGAAGGCTATCGCACGATCAAGCTGTTATTGGCCAAACATTGATCGCGACATCGAATCACAAGTCAAATCATGCAACGCTTGTGCATTAGTGAAGAAAACTCCAAACAAAGCTCCATTACATCACTGGGAAACACCAAAATATCCTTGGCAACGAATTCATGTGGATTATGCGGGACCTTTTCAAAACCACCACTTCTTAATAGTGGTAGATGCAAAAACAAAATGGGTGGAAATCGCAATACAAGTAAACGCACCTACATCCAAATCAACAATCTCTGCTTTATCAGAAATATTTTGTCGTCAAGGTCTACCATTTGCCATGGTCACCGACAATGCAACTTACTTCAAATCGGAAGAATTTAAATCTTTTTGTAACCGAAACGGAATAACACTCCTACATTCAGCACCAAACCATCCGGAAACAAATGGACTAGCTGAAAGAAATGTACAAACATTCAAAAACAAAATTAAAAGTATGATGGACGAACCTGGAACAATTATAGAAAAATTACAACGATTCTTATTCAAGTATCGTAATACACCCTTAGAATGTAAAAAAACTCCTGCAGAATTACATCTAGGTCGAGCATTGAGAACCAGACTAGATTTAATTAAACCAACACCAGATTTACCATCTACAGCATCGAATTTCAATAAATTTTTTCGCCTGGGTGAACGCGTACAATCACGCAACTATCAAGGAAATGTAAATTGGAAATTCGGTAAAATTATACAAAGGCTAGGTCGTCTGCATTATATTGTACGACTAGACAATGGATACGAAATTAAACGACACTATGATCAACTTAGAAGTACAGAAGTAATACCTGAACCAGAATTTCGATATAATCAAGATAAGCGACAAAATAATACACCTTCAACGGAAACTAAACTTAAGCGAACGGTTACGTTCTTATTGCCAAATCAAAACAATACGCAAAATTCAAATTTTCAAACAACTAGTATGGATTCGCAACCAACTTCTATCGATACACAAGCAACTCCAGAAACAGTGGAAAATCCAGCAACTGAACCGGGTAATCAACCTGTACGTCGATCTACAAGAACAAAGAAGCCAATTAATAGAATGAACTTATAAATAAGTGGCGGAGACTGTTATGTACAGTTCAGTGTACAAATACAATTAATATAGTTTTAGTTCAGTGTAGTGAATTTAGATCAGTAGTGAATATAGGAAAAGACTATAGAGATTATTATTATTAGGATATTATCGATAAGTAATGGATTGACAAAATGGAGTAATGATTTATAACACAAGAATATATTTTATAATTCAATAAATAATTATAAACAAATTATTAACGTTGTATTTATTTAAATACACATCAGAAACACTCTATCTATCGGTATAATTAAGAACTGTTTGGAACTACCAACAGACATCATAGTAATAAAATTTGTAATGGATGATTGCGTTTCATAATACTCAAAAATTTCAGCCGAGTGAACCGAAAATTTCAAAAATAATTTAAAATTTTTCCTTCTGAAAAATTAATTGGTTGGCGTCGATCAGTTTTGCCAACTTCTAGGTAGATCTAACAATTTTAAATACATTGCTCCAATCTACCTTCTAACGAACAAAATCTACCAACGTGAAAAGGCTGATTTCGGTAGTCAATTTATGTAAAACTTCTAATCGAAAGAAACTGAGTACTGATACTCTTCAGGGAGTACTATATGGTACTACACAACAAACGATTCGTAAGCGAGCGTGCCGACGCATTGGAGCAACTTATATCTACTACAGATGGTTTGAAATTATTTAATAAATAAAAAATTAAGACAACTATTTGTATATTTTCCCCTAATAAAATTCAAAAACTTTATACGTAGGTGCATGGAAATATTTCGTATTTCAAATTATTTTTACTGGGTGAGAAAAAAAAGCTGCTTTTTTAAAAAATTATCGAATTAAGATGCCACATAAATCATTTTAATAACATCACTCAACACAGAATTTCAAGAAAATCTAATTTAATTTGCTCTTGGTTTTAAATTAATTTGGGTACTTAATTAATTATAATTGAAATCTTAAAATATTAAATTATAATATAAAAAATAATCATGATTAATTATAATTTTTGGCGAATTCAATTTTGAATATTTACGACCATTAATATTGCTGTATTATTGGTAAAAAAAATAATAACATATAATTGAGCCTATAGAAAACTACTTTGAAACTACCAACTTTTGATATAAAATCTACCTCCAAGATAAATTTCTGGCAACAGTGGCCTCGACTAAGAAAGGTAATTGGTTACAAGGAAAAATTTTTAATTATTTTTAATTTATGGTTCTTTCGTTTATCGTGTGAATACACTGTCTACTGACGGTATTTAATGGAGTGTTAGCATGTCTGCGTATTTAGGACAAGTTATCACGGGTTTGCGGGTTTTTGGCCCTTAACCAGAAGAATGCGATATTTGAGAATGGGTTAGCAAAAGGGTGCGTATATTAGGCCTGTAGGTTTTATGGTCATACTTTTCATCTTGTGATGTTTCTAGACGATATTTGGGATCGAATTTTATATAATAATAATCATCGAAAACATATCAAAATTTGATTTTATTTAATGAATTAAATTTTATAATTATTCCACGAATAATTAGTTTTTATCCATCCGATTATCGGACGAATAGATACAAGTAGGGGGTTGTTGCAATTTTTCCGAAAGTCGTATAAATAGTTACGGCTAGAAGTTGCTATTCGTTAGATAAATATTCAATATATATATATTGAATATTTCCATTCTGACAAACACCCTACTTGTATCTATTCGTCCGATAGTCAATAAAAATAACTAATTCACCCGATTACCCGACAAATAGCAACAGTCTAAATTAATTAGTATTTAAATATTGAATTTACAAATCACTGCTATTTACAACTTTATTAATATGAATTCGTTTATGTTTAACTAAAACACTCTTATAAGTAAATGTTTTATTACAAATATCACATGAAAATGGTTTTTCTCCACTATGAGTCTGTTTATGTTGAACTAAATTACTTTTATCATTAAATTTTTTATTACAAACATCACATGAAAATGGCTTTTCTCCACTATGAACATACATATGTCGAACTAGACAATGTTGCCTATTAAATCTTTTATCACAAATATCACATGAAAATGGTTTTTCTCCGGTATGAATTCGTTTATGTTTAACTAAATTACCTTTAATAGTAAATGTTTTATTACAAACATCACAAGAAAATGGTTTTTCTCCTTTATGAACTTTAACATGTTGATTTAAACTACTTTTATACGTAAATCTTTTATCACAAATATTACATGAAAATGGTCTTTCGTCACTATGTATTCGTTTGTGTTGTTCTAAATTAGGAAGTCTAGGAAATGTTTTATTGCAAATATCACATACAAATGATTTATTTCTGGCAGTGTCAATTTTCTGCGATTTAAAAACAGTTTCATCAAATATTTCCTCTTTAATTATTATTTCGGTGTTTAACTCATTTTCAATTTTAATTTTTTCATAATTATATAAATCTAAATGTTCTTGATTTTTTTTAATATCTTTAATTTTCATATTGCAATTGTTATCTGATACTTCATTCATTTCACTGTTACTACCACAAGCTTCTAGTATTTCGTTTTTAATATTCACATGTTCTATTATAACATTGTCATTCAATATTTCATCTTTGATAATTATTTCGTTTTTAATATTCACATGTTCCATTGTAACATTGTCATTAAACATTTCATCTTTGATAATTTCTTTTTTAATTTTAATATTTTCAAAACAATAAAAATGTTCTTGATTTTCAACTTTAATATTTTCATTTTCATTATTGCTATTATGTCGCTCGCTTTTTATACAATCTTTCATTGTTTCATTATTAATTTTCCAATCTTCCATTTTAATTTTGAATTTTTTAAATAAATATTTAATTATTTTGTATATTTATTGACCATACGCAACTCCTATACTTTATAGTTTTTACAAGTAAACATAAATAATAAACCAAAATATAATCTGAGCATATATGTGTAACAATTCGAATTTTTTGTCATTTGACACAAAAGGCTCAATTAAAAAAACTAATCACCATAGAATATATTATCTGTCACACTCTAAAACTTTGTTCACATTGATCAAGTAATTTAGTCAAGCAGCAAGTAATAGACTTTACAAAATCTTATAACAATAGACAAATGAATGAATCTGTTTGATATTTAATTGTTTTTCCAATCACAGTCATACAATCAATGTAAACTTTCATGTGATATAAAATTATTTGATATGACTGTGACTATTTACATAGTTTTAATAAATTACTTACTTGACTAAATTAATTGATGGATGTGAATAACTCTTTAGATCATAACGATTATAATATTCTGCCTCTTTAAATAATTAAACCTATATCTATTTTATATATGGGACTTCTCGAAAAATCAAATAAATACAGAAATATTTATTAATAAAATTAATATGGACGGTTGGAAAATTAAAAATGGAATACAAGCAGAAGGTAGTAGAAATTATGAAATGGAAGTAACACCAGGCAACAGCAATATGAAAATTGAAAACGAAGAACATAAACTTGAAAAATAATTAAGTACTGAATTAATAACCAAAGATAAAATTACTGAAGAAAATGTTACAATGGAAAATTGGAGAAATGAAAAGGGAATATTTAAAAATAATGGTAGTGTTGAAATGAACGGAATACAAGATAACAGTGATGTGAAAATTAAAAATATTGATGAAAATGAAAAACAGTTTAATTCTTCCTATAATTATGAAAATATTAAACTTGAAAAAGAATTAAACACAGAATTTACCGAAGTAATTATTAAAGATGAAATATTTGATGAAAATGTTTTACAAACAAAGATTTACACTAATGATAAACCATTTATATGTGATATTTGTAATAAAAACTTTACTTATAAACAGAATTTAGTTGTACCTAAACGAATTCATTCCGGAGAAAAACCATTTTCATGTGATTTTTGTTATAAAACATTTACCCAACAAAGTAGTTTAGTTCTACATCAACAAACTCATAGTGGTGAGAAACCATTTTCATGTGATATTAGTAATAAAATATTTGCTAACAAAAGTCATTTAGTTCAACATAAACGAACTCATAGTGAAGTGCAATTTTCTTGTGATATTTGTAATAAAACATTTACTTACAAACATAATTCAGTTGTACATAAACGAATTCATTCCGGAGAAAAACCGTTTTCATGTGATAGTTGTAATAAAACATTTACTCATAAAAGTGGTTTAATTGAACATGAACGAATTCACAGTGGGGAAAAACCATATTCTTGTGATATTTGTAATAAAACATTTACTCACCAAACTAGTTTAATTCACCATCAAAGAATTCATAATAGAGAAAAACCATTTTCATGTGATATTTGTAATAAAACATTTACTCAACAAAGTGCTTTAGTTGTACATAAACGCACTCACACTGGAGAAAAACCATTTTCTTGTGATATTTGTAATAAAATATTTACTCAACAAAATAATTTAGTTAAACATAAACAAATTTATAATAAATTAAAATGATTATAATAAAATATATTTTGTTTTATTTGAATATTATTTACACTACTAATATTTTTTGGTACAATGAAATGAATTTACTTAAAAATAACAAGATAATGGCTTTGTATAAATATTCTGTAAATGATTCAGTATTGTACTTTTTATATTTTTATAATATAATTATTGATTAAAAATGTCGAAAAAAAATAAAGTTTATGAAAAACTAAGTAGAAAGATGTGTTTTTTATTCCTATAAAACACCCAAGGTAATCTTTTCATAAAATAAAAATTTTGGAGGCCAAATTTACATACAATTTGAAAGCATTTTTCTAAGCTCAAAAAGATTTTCTTGGACTCTCTAATGATTCAAACCAAACGTAATCATTCAAGTCAAATTTTCTGGAAAATAAAAAATGAGCCAACTTCACATAAGAAATGAAATCATTTTTTCGTTAAAACTAAAAACTCCCAAACGTTTTTTTTGAACTCTCAAGCCAAATTTTCGAAAACGAAACAGCAGGGGCTAATTGTGAGGTGATATATGTAGTCAAATCCAAAATAACGCACCGGCCTGAGTTTTGTAATAAGTAATACGTTCATTTAAATTCAAAAAATTATAAAATACACCATAAAAATCGTGTATTTTTTAAACAAGAAACATTCAGAACGGTGTGTTTTTTTGGAGTTCACTGTACATATATATTTTTAATAAATTATAAATATAAAATAGAGTTCAGTGAATTTTTTAAAAATGGCAACGTATGAAGATCCTCCAGATTCAACTTCAAAATTATTTAATAATGTTAACAGAATAGAATGGGTTCCAATATCTTTAACGCTTGTCGAATATCCAAAAGGTAAATTTACTATCACTAATTATTTCTATCTGGCAGAATCTAAGTAAATTTTTGTTACTATTAAAAATATTGTTTGACAGAAGTTCAAAACATACGTTTAACATATAAAGTTCCGACATACGTTTAATGTTTGATTGTATACTTTTATATGTGAATAAATAAGATAAATATATTAAACGTATGTCGATTATATATAAATTGAAAAAATTTGCATCAATAATGAAATAATTTTTATTGTTTCAGATGATATATTTGGTAAAATTTTAGCTTTTATTAGCTTGGCACCATTAGTTATCGTCGTTGGATTTATTACACTTATTATTTTTCGAAGAGATATGCATACGGTATGATTTTATTTAAAATTTCAGTATACATTGTCCCTAAATATAAGCTTATTTATTGAATAATTTTTTAAGTATGTTATAAAAGTAATTAGTAATCCATTTATAAACCCTGTAAAATTTAAATGACAATCGTAAACAATGATAATACCCCGATTCTCTGGAAGTCAAGTTTCGGCGATTAAAGGGTATATACAAAGGTAGCGTAGGTATTGATATGTCCCAAGTTTTCCGTTTTGAATCTCCAGAAATAATTGATTGTTTAAATAATATGATGCCAAATAGTTGAAGAACGGTATTACAAAATATATAATGCAATTTTCAGGGGTGCGTATGTTACAAACAAAAGAAGTATGTTAAGCAAAGTTCAGTCATAAATAAAAGTAATGGCGTTTTTCCTACATGATTTCCAATCCGAAAAATTTAGTGCCATTTTTAATCTTTAATAGGTAACTTTCTTTTAAAAAGCCAACGTGTGAATTTTAACCTGAAGGGTTATTAGGGAATTATATTTGCTAAATCCACTGCCCAGAAGATAGTGAGTGTATAACATAATAAGAGAAGAGACGATACCTAATAAAATTTTGTATAAATTAATTCGCAACCCTTTCAATCTCAGTTTGGGCGAAAATTGATTTCATTTTTTTTTTTCTAATTAGATGAATTATTGATAAATGTTTTGATTTTTTTTAGATTACATTTTTTATTGGATCATTATTATGTGAAATATTGAATTCTGCCTTGAAACACACCATACGTGAACCACGACCAGTAGCAAGAGAAACTGTTTATAATGAGTATGGTATGCCGTCATCACATTCCCAATTTATGTGGTTTTTTGCGACTTATGTCGTATATTTTGTTATTATTAGGTAATTTTTATTTTATTTATTTTATTTATTTTGTATATATTCTTTGATCTCAATATACAAGTAATTAACAATTCTTTTCGTACAATTCACAACCTTAGTACCTCTGTGAACTGTTAGACCTCACCCAAAAGTAAACTTACCGTATCTCCCTTGATTTCACAAAAAGAGACAGGGTCTTGTGCTTTAACCAATTTATAAAAATAAGCGCGGCACCATATAAAGGCTAAGATTTGGTGGACGTGCTCGTCAAGAGATAAGGTATCTACAATATCTTAATCTGACACGCTAAAGTAAATCTAAAAGTTCCCGCTTGGTCTCCCCTATCATAATCATTGATATTTTCTGATATATTTTATTGATTTCAGATTACATCATATGAACAATAACACAATAATGGAAAATATTTCAAAAATTATAATAATATCAAGTTGTATAATATCGGCATTAATTGTATGCTTCAGTCGAATCTATTTACAATATCATACAATATCACAAGTATTATGCGGTGCAATAATTGGTATAATATTTGCAACAATATGGTTTACATTAACATGTCTAATATTTACACCATTATATCCACAAATTGTATCATGGAAAATATCCGAATTCTTATTATTACGTGATACAACATTAATACCAAATGTTTTATGGTTTGAATATACAAATACACGTCAAGAAGTCCGAGCACGTAGTCGTAAATTAGTAAGTATGAAGTCACAATGACAACTAATTATCGCCGAATTATGGAGTTTAATTGAACCGAAAGCATTATTCACTGGCCTTTGTTCAATTATGTATTGGCCAAAAAAACGATGAACTATGTACTCTTATTATTGTTTCATGTCATTTTCTCTGATTGTGCAAAAAAAAAAAAATGTTGTGTGAGATATTTTTGATGTATCGTCGTCATTGAAACTATTGACATTTTCAAGTGTTTTTCTCTGTGAAAAATGTTTTTCCGTTGTTATTAATCGATTTTTCTTTTTTTTTTAACTGGTAGCTAATGTATTTTCGATTTTGTATTGATTATTATAATACTAGGGGCACGATTATTCGTAACACATTTAACATTGTTCATGTTAACTCTTAATAGTGACATACTGTTTACATTTAAAACTGCGGTTACACAAGTGTTTAAATTAACTTTTTAAGAGTTACGTTAAGACTAACAGACATAAAAAATCTGTTTTAGCAAATGTAAAATGCTTAATAAAAAAATTAAACCTACGCGGTATTCCAAAAATCTGTATAAAACATAATTATAAACGCGGTTAGATGTAAGTGTACCTCTAATTTAAAAAATTTTTATCCTTACTAAATGAAGATTCACTTGTGTGACATGAAATAAATCAGCTTTTTATAGAATGAACTTTAAAAATTAGTAAAGTAAACGTTCGTGTGACCGCAACCTAAATGAAAACATGTGACGTGGATGAATGTATGTGATGTAATTAAAATAATTTTACTTGATTGTTGTTATAAAATTGAAAATTTTATTATTGACGCTCTTATGCCCAGGGCTGAACACGTAAGGATGTTAGGTCTTTGTAAATAAAGATTCCCAGACAAAATATCCATCAAGAAAATATTATATAAATAAAATAACCGATTAATAACCTATAATTTCACTTTAAGGAAATCAAATTGATTTGTACTCAATTATTTTAAAAAAAAATTATACTCAATCTAATAATCAACCAAGAATTATTCTATATCATTTAAAAGTTTTCTCAATAAGATATTTTACCCAAAGATATTATGTTTAAGGATATTTTATTTAATCATATTTTCTAGTGGGTATTTTGCTATCGAATCGATAAGGTCGTAATGTGATAGTAGCGAATAGTAATAAATAAAAATGCTACAATCTAAACAAAATGTATTTCCAATCATTAGAAAGGAGAAGTAATTTTTGTTCGGCGCATATTAACATGATCTTATCTATAGCTCAAAGTACAATATTATAAATTCTTCTGGATTTAATGTGTAATTGAAGACAGGCACGTATTTTGAACTGTGAAATTTTAAGCGACGATTGATAAAAAATTAGACAATCAATTTATTCTATGGGGCTAGCATACACTACGATGTATGATTAATCATAGGCTTAATTACAAAATATTATTTAGTACTTGCTTACGTAAACGATGTAACGGTCTTTCTAGAAACCAAGATCTTCTCAACAATCGATCGCTATTCTTATTTAGACTATGCTTGTGATCTCCATATTCGTATAACAAGCTATGTCAGTTTTACCACGACATCCTCCTACCAGCGCTGGTTTGACTTCCCTTTAAGTCGTACTCGTATACGTAATTACCAACAGTAACCAATTGCGCCCAAGTATTTAAACTAGTGACATATAGGCAAAACGTTTTCAAAGGTGGCGGGTGAGCAGATAATTATTTTTTGAGTTATTTATATGCGAAAATTGAAAAAAAAGAGCCTGTAGAGGTTTCTATCAAAAACACATCCCACTTGAAGGGATACCATCTGGGAATTAATATCTTTGATATAACTTAAATTCCAACTAAATGATTTAGGAAGCCTAATTTATTCAGTTTCTTTCAACCAAGTGTCAGAAACTTTGGCCTCTACTCTCTTGTGCGAAGCCTTGGACAATTTCAAATAGTTTTATTATATACAAATACAATCGATAGTTATAATTTATTCAAGCCACGTATGTGTTAAAAAAAAATACGCTTTTAAATACAAAATGATAAACCAAAAACCTTTATAACAAAAAAAACCCATGCAGTGTTAAACTTGTAATGTGTTAAGTACAGTACGCATATAGAAAAGTTTAGAATTACAATATTAATGGAAAAATAGATTTTTAAGTCCTAACGTGCAATAGAGCTCAAGTCCCCTTAATACACAACAATAATTTCTAATTTGATTTTTTTTTTCAATAATGAATAAAAATATAATTAATATATATTTATAAATCATATTATTTTTTTGTAAAGAAACATTTTATCGTAAATGTATATTAAATTGTTTTTGTAAATTTTTATATTACGTCATTACTATTATTTAAGATATAATAAAATTGAGAATGAGGCATCTGTATTTGAAAATAGATGTTTAATAGACATATCTAATAATTCAAATAGATTGACGAAGTGTTTCGTCACGTGGTATTTTTTTATTATAAATTTTACCTGTATAGATATGTAGGATATTTAACCATGGATTAAAGCAATGTGTAAGATAAGGACAACGGAAATTCTAATAAAAAGAAATAACAAGTGTGCATGCTGACGCAAACATGATTGAAAAGACACCTATTTTTACATAAAATTACTTTTAAATTTTTCTAAAAGTTCAAACCAATAATTTAAATTTAGATATCCCATTCTATGTTTCAAAGACTTAAATAATTATAAGACGGAATACAAAATAATGATACGAATTCAATGTTTACAAAAACAATTTAAAAATTTAAAACAAAAATATTTTAAAATATTATTTATAAATGGTTTTTGAGCAATAGATCATATGTTTATGATCCGTGTAAACTAAAAAAATTGTTATAAACATTGTAATTGCATAAATGTTTTCTTTTATTGAAACTTCTGTAATTATACTTTTTGATTATTTTTATTTGATTTGATAATAAGTTTACAATTTCAGAAAAATTAATTTACGTAAATTATAAAATTAACTATTATTATCGTACTATATAACGATTTTATTAATTAATCTTTTGATATTATTTGAATGGTTTGATTTCGAAAATTTTTTACTCATAATTACTTGTACATATTTTTGATCCTGAAATTAACAGGACTATTTGATTCCCATTATTTATTTAAGTAGTATGTGCTACTGAATCTGTCAAAGTTCATTTGATTGAAAATGGGAAAAAGCAAGCTTTAAAGAAAATACAATACTTTCCCCGTATTAAAATGCTCCAAGACCGAATAAGAACTTTCTTAGTTATGAAAATGTGAAAATTAAGTTTCGTCGTAAAACTACTGATCGGTTTAGATTAGATTAATAATAACTACGTTATTTAATCTTACTCTATATTTCGAAATCTTTCCTTTGATACTCATATTTTAAAGCTTAAACAAAAAAATAGTTTTTATTTGTTTCGATTTTATGTTGAGGTTTTAAGACGTATTAAAGACTGTTTTTTGATATTTCTATGACTTAGTAAATAAATTACAGAAGTTTCTCTTTAATTGTGTGATAATTCTAGATACACAGATTTTTTATATTAAAAAGGTATGGGTGGTGCCAGTTTTTTTTTTTTATTATAAATTATCTTGTTTCAAACAAATTATTTAAGTTGAATATTTTTATATATTAAATATATTCAATATTTTAGATTATTTATTTATTAATAATTTCTATTTTACGAAAAAAGACAATAGAATAATTAGATTGCTGAATTAGACTTTATTTTAAAAAAAAATAGGGTTCGAAATAGTGTTTTGATATTTAACTAAATGTATATATTATGAAAATATAGAGCAAAGATTTCTTTGCACACATTTGGGAAGCATCCTTACAAAATTTATGATTCAATATTTAAGCAACAGAGCAAAATTTTACCTCTTTGAGTTTCAAGAAATGAGTTCGCATATATTTCTATATATTGTCGGTCGCATATTGTGTTACAGTGAGATATCTATAAATTTCCATTATTAGTTCAATAATCTATTGGAACGTTTCGTTAATTATAATTGATAATTTTCCACTGAAAATATTCGAACATGGAATCGCCTGATTCCAAATAGGATGCCAAATAGGACACCTCAGCTTAGCATACATTAGTTGATTTATGGAAAAAATTATTCCGTTAAAAGTACAGTAGATGAACAGTTTATAATAAAAGTAGACACATTGGATAAAAGCAACAAATTTTTGGCCATTTGAATTTCTTAGCAATCATTCCGAAATTAAAGTCAATTTTTAAAGGTATTAGATAACACAGCATAATGCATTTTTCTTTGTATATCAAGAGGTGCTACTATAAAAATTTAAATATTGTCAAGTCACCATTGTCAATGTTGTCAAGTCACCATTTGTTTGTATTTATTTGTATGAGGATTACATGAAAATGTATTTGGAGCTTTTGTCCAGCGCACACAGGTGAAATTTCACCAAAAGTCGGCCAATATTACATAAAGTGTGTAAGTTTGTATATTGCTTTGCCATTTCTTTAGCGATTGAGACGTAGTAGATCAGAATAACTTCATTTTTATCGATATTGGCCATGAGTTACATGAATTTCATCTCTGTCCGGCGTCCACATAAATAAGAAATTCGATAATATCTTACCCAATTACAATTATCAAACAATACTTTAATTTTGGCACGGTCATTTGAGGTAGCTATTACTTTTTATAAATTACTAAGTTCTATGGTTTATAGTTTTTATATATTGAGCTTTAAAAAAGTCAGTAATGCTTCTGTCTTTAAAAAAGACGTAAGTCATTAAACAATCAAATGTTAACGACAATAAAAAGACAAAAAAAATTAATTATAATGTAACAACTAAATCGTAATATATTCTGGCGAACCCATACTAATAGTTAATCGCGCGATAGCCAAATGTTTCAATTTTGAAAATTTTTTTTAAATATATTTTTAAATAAAATTAATTAAACTATATATAAATAAAAAAAAAGAAAGAAAATATATATTACTTCTCACTATTTTCCTAGTCGTTTTTTCACTTGTTTTGAAAATCACACACAAACAAAAATGGGTTAATTAATTTATTTAGTCTATATCTAAAAAAAAAAATTAAAAAATTATTTACATAAAAAAATAAAATAAATATTAAATGGAAAAAATAAAATGTAGTAAAATAATTTTATACTTAAATGTAAACACGATTTTTCAAATAAATTATTCCATGTTGATTATTAAATTTAAAAAAAATAAAAAAACTCATTTAAGGATGTTTGGGAGGTATCTAAAAATGCTACGAGACAGATGAATTTTTAGCGCAACGTTCATCATTTCATTCTACACCACTTTTATTAATTACAATCCCAATTCACTTAACTGATAAAAATTTATTTAAAAAACTGTAATTTTATAAATCTTATGGAGATTTGTTAGCTGAACACATTAAATTTATTTTTATTAACTGAAAAAAGCTACCAGAAATTTCAAACTTGAATTCCAGTGAACTAATTAAACATAAATTTATTAAATGATACTAAACGGTTTTTAAGGAAAAAAATTAAAAACCGGCAGATATTGTTTTTACTGGAAGACAGCCCATACCTATAGTCACTTGCAGTTGTTCGTTATAACTTTTTTTTTAAATCATTTTAATCCGTGGATAAACTTGGTGGATTATTGTTTTATTTTCACATCAATACAGACATCATTTAGTTCCATAATTTACAGCTTAAAAAATCGAATATATTTTATATATATATATATATATATATATATATATATATATATATATATATATATATATATATATATATATATATATATATATATTCTGTTTCATTAATTCTGAGACCCGAAAATTACAAAATTTTAATAAATATTTTTGTTTTCAACGCCTTTTTAAAATATATATATATATATATATATAATATATATATATATATATGCAAATTTTTATATAACTATAATCGTCAATTGAAATAATCTATTCCATACATTTTTTTCCGTCAATTTTATCTCCTAAACATCCTTAAATTGGATGAATGTATTTTGTAATATTGTATTTTTGTCTTAATATGAAGTAATTTCTAGTTAGGGTAGATAAATTTTTAATGGAATTGTGAACCGAGTGTAATGGCTGCATACTACAATTTTCGTTTCGACGAAATTCCCAACTTTGTGAAAATTTCTTAAGCTATCTTCAAATTCACTCAACATGTCAAGTTCATATACACATATATCGGCTTTTATCGAAAACAAGATAATTTTTACACTATGGTCTAATAAATATTTCTACACTATTATCTAATAAAAATCGTAAAATAAAACTGTCGTACAAATTGTCGTAAAAATAAAACTACCTTCTCAAGTCGTGAAGTACGAATCAACTCTGAATTCATTAAGGGATAAAATTGAAGGGGAATATGCAATTGGAAGTCCGTGAGCTCAGCGGTCTTTTACGTGGTAAAAAGCATCATATAAAAAATTGTATATGACTTAATTATGATTAGTGTAACAACTTTTTTTTTCAAAAATTCGGAAATGTGAATCGTTTTCTTTTTAGGAGCCGGACATATTTTAGATTGCGTCCATAATCTTCAAATTGACGGATAGTCATAAAAAAAAAAAAATACTCGGTGTCTGAAAACCTGAAAATTGCTATTTATATTCTCGAACAGCGGACACTTTGTTTTGCTACATGTTGAACGTGTTATGCTTGGGTGTTTAGCGTGTTGAGGACTTAACAGATTTTGAAAAAAACTCTAGGTGAGTGTTGTGTTAATGGTTTGTGATTTTGTGATTCGATATTGCACGATCTTGCCTTAATTTGATTCTGCGTTATTCTAGCTGTATTAAAAGTTAGCATGATAACAGTTCATCCTAAACTATAATTTTGTTTTTGATTCTAGAGAGAGCAGTTGAACACAAATGACAATTTGTTTTTAAACGAAAATTATGAATAAAACCAAAATGATTTTTATATGAATGATAAATAAGACACGCTATTAAAAACTGTAGGTAATGAATCCAGAAAACCGTACTTTAGATATTTTTAAATTATTAATATTTCAACTAAAAAACTAATCTTACAGGGTATTTACAGTATAAAAAAAAATCATTTTATCAGCTATATTTAAATCGAACTTATTTGCAAAATTTGACAATCATGTTTTCAAAATTAACTATAATTTTTTGTACACAATTTTGCTTGCTTATAAATTTATCACATTTCATTTTATACTGTTTATAAAGTACCAAAATATTCTAGCTAGTATCTGGGTTTGAAGTTGCTTTATTCTTTTAAAGTTTGGACGAATTCCCACGTTAACAATTTTTTGCGTACAGACTATTCAGAGTATTCATTTGAATAAGATTAATATTGACTTTAACTTTTGATTATAGTGAAGTTAATTAACCTATTGATTAAACCACAATACACATACGAACCAAGACTTATTTTAAAATTATCAAGTTTATAATTAGTATTTTAGGATAGTCTCTGAGTATGCCCAAATTAAAGAAGGAAATAAAAAAATATTTTATTGAATCATTAAAATACTTTTTTTGTATTTATTAACTTAATTTTTGCACGGTATCAGGATTGATTGAAAATTAAATACAATATTACATAAATTTTAATTATTTTATCATTTTATTGACGTATAAAATCGCATAATTTATAATGAATCTGAATACAAATTTCTTTTTAGGCAAATAATTAATATAAGTACAAAAAATAATGTTATAATAATTGTGAATATTCGAGAAATAAACATTTTTTTAAATAAATGTGCTGTAATAAATTATTCTTTTTAAAAAGGATATTGTAGGAAATTAAAATGCCAAATTCAATGAAAATATTCAGTTAATGTCAGGTAATGTATAACCACGTGTAACTGACACTTCTCCTCGAGGAATCATAATGGCGGGTAATTGGATAGTTTAGGAATACCTTAATATGTGGGCTCCGTACCTACGGTTGTATAATATTGTACTGGAACCCCAATCAGCAAGAATATTAAAAAAGTAAAAAATTCAAAATTCCATTAATTGAAATTGAGTTAACTTTCCGTTTGCGAAAATTCACTTTTCTTTATTCCATAAAGAAAAATTTTTTAAATCCGTACCATCTATATTTTCATAGTCTATCAATATACTATGATAGACAATGAAAAATAGACGGATATGTAACATTGAAAATTAATTTTAAGAATTTATGGTGAATATGTTCAATTAAAAAAAATCGTATATGTAATAAATGTAAGTATAATCGGAAGGTGCTTTTTCTCACTTTTGCATATACATTTACTTTTTGATTACTTTTGCTGGCTATGGTATTGCGGGTATATAAGGAGCTACAGTTTCAAGATTGTGTTAAAATAATGATAAAAAGCTTAAAAAATATGTTTATTCGTTAACACAAAATTCATGTTTTTAGTTTTATTCGTAAATTATATGTACAAACAAAATGGATTAAAATCTTCGGTATATTAATTCAGCTTTCCAACCTTTTTTCAATCACTGATGTTCACTTTTAAGTATATTTTTACATTTCTGGGTTATTTCCAGTTTTAGTTATATTTTTCTTGATACGTTCCGTCGTATGTCTGAAATTATTTTCGGAATTTGATTCGTACCATAAGCCTAATAATTACGAGCATACTTATTATTGTATTTTAATTACTTTATTTATGTTTGCGAAACTATATTTTTTTATTTTCTTTTACTTTATCTTTAGTTTTGGATTTACCTAAAATGTCGATTTCTAACAGATAAAATTAAAATATAAATATTATATCCACGCCAAATCATCGATCCAAATTTTTACCAAATTTCGAATCGATTTAATAAATTAGTTTTTCAAAATTTTGTTTTCAACTGCGAAAAAAATAACAGTTCAATAATTTTGGGTGTAATTCATATTGAGTTTTCAAAAACGCCAAGCTAACCGAGATTTTGACGTGGGATGTGATTTCTATGAAAATATGGAATATACCCCATATTTACCTTTTGTTTGATTATTTGATGAATATATAGGTGGAAACGTATTTTGAACAATTTCGGTTTTAGAGCTTGAGAGAACTGAACTTTGGACTTCAATGTCTTTCTTATTTGCATCACCAATTTCTTTCGAAATTGAATCAGTATATACTTTATATTCTTCAATAGTTTCATCCTCATCTGTTAAATCTACTGGAAGTTCTTGAATAGATTCTAACACAATCTTAACAAAAAATCTGATATTAATCTAAATTGGACAAGATAATACCAATGCCTCAAGCAAATAATGAACTTCTAGCATGCAATGTAGACGATGTATATACTTAAAACAGTGGTTAAGAATTTCATGAATTTATTGTGAGCAAACTTTGAAGTTTACAGGGAGTAAAAATGGTAACCGCAAAGGTGGTAGGATTCTAAACTCAAAAAAACTTATTTAGATATATTTTTTATAAAATATATCAAAGATATGCGAAAAATTTCAAATTTTAGATACAAGTACTCTAAATTGAAAATCGTTATACAAGGAATTTTTCGTGTCACCAAAAAACGTTCCTTGAAGGCATATCTCAAAATGGGGCAAGTAATTGCATCTATAGTATATAATAAAAGAATCTAAAAAGGATAAAATATTTTTTGTTTTTCGTTACTTTCAGCTTGTCATTTTGAAGTATCTATATAAAAAAATTTAACTGAAAACCAGTAACATATTTGACAAAAATTATATTACCTTCGAAGGTAACAACTTGGCAGACGCTTTTAACACAGAAAAATTTGGTTTTTCACCAACTAATGACTTGGCAATATCAGTTGTAGATATTTGACGATTTAGAAATGACGATGATTGTGGATAATGTACACGTAAACTTGGAAATAATGCATAAATAGGTAAATTTTCGGTATCAATATCATCAGGTGGATTCACCAGAAACATTTCTTCTTCTTCTTCTTCTTCTTCTTCCACATCAGCCTCCTCGTCATTATTTTCAGGTGGTTTAATTGGCCTTTTTGGTTTATGATATATTGTGTCAATCCATTCAGAATCTTTTGCAGCTAATGGAATAATTTTTTTTTCTCCAGATTCAGAGTTACTTCGATCGTTTTTATCTGCGTTTCCTGACTTATTACTGTCATTCAACTTTTTTGTATCTGATAAAATGTTTTTCGAATTTTCCATTATGGTAATTTATATAGAAAAGAACAATTAAGTGAAGAAATTAGGAACAGGCATGTTTAATTTCTTTAAATTTAAGACATTTTATTTTTAAAATTTGAACTGAATATCTAAAAACAATTGGTAAGTGTATGTGCATTCTCAATAAATTGTCAAAATAATTTATATAAATAGACACAATGGAAAGTAATACGAAAATTTTCAAAACTGACAACAGCAATGAATCTTCTAATTTTTTGCAACTGTAATATTGTTTTCAATATTAGTTAAATAAATATTTATAAAATGATAGAAATAAACCTTGTATGAAAAATTTCGTTGAAGAAGTAATCCTCAGCCCACTACTAGTTTCCAAGTCTTTTTAAAAAATCATTTAAAATGTGATATTAAGCTATGACATACCAAGGATACGTCTCATACATTTTTTAATAAACAGATTCTGCCTTTCCCTCGTTCTTGGTATGATTTAAGGATCCAGCCCAGGTAGCGGTATTGCTTGATTTAATCTATTACTTATTCTTGCTAATCCCTGAAACGACTAAACCGATTTTAACGAAACTTCGGAGACTTGTCGGAAAGAGGTGGTTGTCGGAAGTTTCCTAGACTACTTTTTTTCCACCTCTTCCAACTTGTAAAAATGGAAGAGTATTATAACGGTTTCTTCATTTAAAGCTGTTATAGTTTTAAGACTTACGCTTTTATAATTCTCTTCTGCGGCAGCAAAACGCAGTCACACAGGTGAAAGTTAACCAAAAGTCGGCAAATATTACATGAAGTGTAACTATTTAATAGCGATTAAGGAGACGCAAGTAGACGTAGCTAAATTTAGTATTATATGAAAGCTACTGAAATGTTCTTTATAAATGGGTAAAGAACAGATTGAGTGCGATTGAGTAAATGTAATAATGTAAATGTTTGATTTATTTTTTTAATAATAATATATTTACCAGAAGGTATGGAATCCATATTGATTTAATCCTAATATTCACTAAATAAAAAAGTAAACGTTATTTAAACATTTTGAAAATTGTAACAAATTACTCCATTATTAATCAAACATAATTAAATCAAACGTGTGAGTAAATATAAAGTGTTAAACATTAGACTGATCACTGATAGGGGGCGTCATATATTATAACCACAGATATAGATCGTAGATATATGATATATAGGTTGATTCATCTTTGCTTGTTACTTATTTAGGTTACTTCATTTTTATGAATATTGGTAATAAATTAAGTGAATTTCACCTCTGTGCACCGGGTACCTGCTAGTCTTAAATAAAAATACACTTAAGTTTTCGATATAGATATTTTATTAAGATATATATAATATATATATATATATGTTCATTTATATATTTTTTTAAATAACATTTTTGCAAAAATAACAATACTGAACGAAAGTATAGATTTTTAACTAAGGCCTACCTATACCACAGAAATAGAGGATTTATTTTTTTAAATTTCATTTTATTTATTTATAATATAATATATATATTACATAATCATTTTTGTCTCTATTAAATTTTTTTCTTTGTATTTTTTTAAATTACATCATTAAAATTTTTTTTACTACATATTGAATTTTTTTTTTTTTTTTTTATATCACTTTTTGTTTAACTAATAAATTTCATTAGTGTTGTTTGTGTGTATTGCTTATCGTTCAATATCATAAATATAAGAGGCATAGTAACAAACCTGAATTTTCATAAAACATGCGAGAAATAACTGAAATAATTTTTCTCGAAATTAGATTTTTTTAAATAATATTTCATGACGACGCTTTCTTGCTAAACATTTTATCTGTAGTTGTCTAATTTTATTTGTAATAAAATTTTAAACAGTTTAAGCTAAATAAAGTTTAAATTTTTCATTAAATATTGTCCAAATCAATTAATAAAAATTATTATTTAATCAATTCTCGACTTAACAGCTCCAATAATTTCATATCATATTATACATCGATTTTTGTTATTATTTTGAATATTGAAAACTAAAATAAATCGCCATTTGTCTGTAGGTATGTGTATTATGTGATAGCAGCCGTAAGTTTACGATCATTCTGAAATTTAGAGGATATGTTTGGAATACATTCGAAAATTTGTTCAATAGTTTGTAGTGGAAATTGAATCACGAGTTGGACTACAGAAGATAAAAAAATCAATTCAAGAAGAACCACAGATATCATTTGTACTTTTAAGGCAACTTCTTAATCTGAGAATTAGGTTGACCAATCAACTGGGCAGAGTCTTTTAAATTCCGCATGTCTTATGAATCATCGTGGTATGTAAACTTTCATTTAAAATACGAATAAATTTATTAAATCCTATAAATTAATTATTCCTATTTTAAAGGAAACATTAAAAAAATATTCGAATAAATTTTGATGAAAAGAAAAATATCAATGACTATTAAAAGTTTTATTCTAAAAATTATTTAAAAACAAAAATAAAATTAAAAAATTTTTTTTAGATTACATTTAATATATACAATATTTATATAATTAATAATATTTATTAGGGTATGAAATAAAAGAGTTAGTAGCAAAAAATTGGTCGTCATCATTTTTTATCTTTCAGAAAATTATACATATATGAAGAGTTTTTTTAGAGTTTTACAATGCATGTGTTGTCTGGACGGCATACTAAATACAGATATGTTTTTATTTTGGTCCATTTTATGGGACATTATATATATATATATTTTTTTTTTTTATTAAATTCGATTACTTTACATGTTTTTTCATTTATGACATGCTATATTTCTTTTCACACGACTGCAAAAATCTCATTTATTTTTGAAAATTACATAAAAATAGCTAGAATTGAAAAATTATAATACAGTAAATAATTTGGAGATGTGTATAAAAAGAGGACGCATCGGTGGATTCTAATAGTAAAATATAGCATGCAAATTAATAATATGTTTTGAAAGAATGTCTCTTTTAAGTGATAAATTAGTAGGGGAACCCCCAAGCGAGAATTTTTTGATTTACTCGAGATCTTTTAAGTGAATATGGGAGATACCTTATATAGTACCTTGAGCAAATGTTAGCTCTCTAAATGGTGTCGCGTGTATAGGGTGAGTACCGCATTAGAATAGTAAAAAAAATCTATAGTTGGATTTAATCGAGAGTGTCAGATTAAGATATGGTATGGATATGGTAAGTTGATAAGTGCTGAAAAGTTTACCTTTTACTAATCTGGCGATTTGAGCGTGACACAGGGAGCATGAGGTTCACAAAATTGCAAACAATAAACGTGAAACGAAAAATTTTAAAACCGTCAGAAGAAGAAAATTCCTCAAAATAATCGTCAGATAAAAGACCAGCACGATGTATGTATCATCTTATGACCTTGTTTTCTTTATATCATCTAATCTTTAAAATCCAGTGGGTTCTACTGACGCTCGAGGGGGATTTAGCATCATGGGCTCCCCTACCAATCTATTCCAAACGATATGACCGGACTATTTTATTTCCTACGAAAGCTTTTCTTTTTTTATTAATATCAATAGAAAAATTAGTATTAACTTCTGTCGGTTTCTTTTATTTTAAATATACGCAATCAATATATTTATTTATTTTTTAATAATTTATTCAATATTCGATGAAATATATAATTATTTTTTTTGGCTTCATACGAAATTTACATTTTTTTTTTTTTAAATACAAAAATACCATTTTTTTTAGATTCTACTATAAATAAATTAATAAAGTATTGTGAATTATCTCAATTTTTAAGAGAAAAAAAAATTATAAATTTTTATTTAAAATTCAAAATATAATTTCATTAAAAATATTTAAAAAAATAATTTACAAAATATGTATATGAAGAAAAAATTTATTGAATTAAGATTCGCGTTTCTTTTTTTCTTTAAATTGAAATTTGTACAGGGTGTATTTTGAATAAAAGATTGTTTTAAAAGAATGTTCTCAAGAACGGGGTCCCAGAAACTTTTAAGGGGGTTATTTTGTCCTCAATAATTGTACGTTGACTATTTTCCATGAAAGATGAAACAAATAAAAAAGGCGCCAATCATTCATAAAATTTTAAACTTATTAAATTATCAACATAACTGTTTGGCGGCGTTTATATCGGGGGAAATTCTCGTACCTCTTTCGATTTACTTTTGAAAAGGTTTATATAATTTCCAAGAATAATTTTGTGGTTTATTTTTAGGTTTGTGATCAAAGAGCATTAATTTGACCGTTAGCTAATTTTTTGCAGGAGTAAACTAATAAACTCGAACAATTAAGATGATTATATTTTTAAGTTCGAATAACTGGATTTAAATTCCCGCTTCTTTATTCAAATTATGTCCTGTACAATTTTAATTTTTACCAATAATAAATTAATTAAATGGCCTCGATTTTAGCTGCTAATTCGACAAAAGCTTCCATTAAAAATTTTGTGCTATCAAATTTTCACCTACTTTTGAGATTTGATTTTTTAATACAAGTAAATAGTAATCCACATAGAATGATGTAAATCCATTAAATAGTACAAATTTCGCGGAGAGAGTTTGAATCATGTAAAGCTTTCTGCCTCTTTATAGAAGATTTCGATTTACAAGTAGTTAAACAACGAGATTATTACGAAAAAAGTTTTTTAATCGTATAATTTTGTTAAATCGGTTCTTTTTATCAATTTGAGCTTTTATTTTCCAACTTGATCCAAAATTGTAGAATAATGTTATGTATATTATATTTTAAGCCCCCGAAAAACTAAAATTAAAGCTCTTTTTAGCTATTATCAAATCGCCATTTCCATAGCACTATCGCCATTTTTCGGTATGATGATAATTATCGATATTTTATAAGCACAGATACATTTTAACTTTTTCTTGATGCGTGTAAAATAAAATTACTTAATCAAACAATTAATTTGATTACACGATAATTTTATAAGAATTTTGCTTGATCTCGATAATTTATTGAAATATGAAGGCACTCTATTATAATAATTGGATAATTACAAAATAAATCGGGGAGCGATAAATCTACGATTTTGAATAACATATTTTTATACAAGATCAAACAAAAATCTATCGGGATATGTTTGTCGTCAATATTTTTAAAATTACATCTTATGTTCCATACATATTAAGGCGCGTACGTTACAAAAACAGGTGGACCCATCATTTATTTTAAAAATTTGTTCCTAAATATATGTGTTTAAAAAAACTGTTAACCTTTTTACCTTTTTTTGAAGAAAAAAATTAATATAATATTGGTCTTTGGTAAATTTCACGAATTTATACATATATAAAGCTCTGTGTCTCTTTATTTTGATTTTTTAATTAAATTGCTAATGGACCATTCCTTGTGATGACGATGGAGGTGTATTACCACCAATATTGTCTATGTCACGTTGTGCACGTGATATTTTACTACGATCTTTTGGTGTACCCTGTTCACCGGTTTCCATTGCAAACATTTTCATTTTTTCTTTAAATGATAGTTTTTCAGGAATGCACGGTCGATCACTCGCCTGTTTTGCTTGTTGTTCAGCTAATCGACGAGTCCGAGGATCCCTAAAATGATAAAATTTTTTTATTTCTTTATTACATGCTATATATTATATAGACTAGGCATTTGTATTACGGGCATATTTCATGAAAGTAAAAAATTTTCAGTCACACGTAAAAGAAAAAAAATTATAATCGCCTCTTCCTCAGAGGGATCTAGGTGTTCATATCAAAATAACACCTTTCTCATACTTGTCGAACAAATTTAGTGAATACCATACATATTTTACCAGACGTTTATAGACTTCGAGAAAGCTTTCAACAACATTGAACATAGGAAAATTTAGATGACCATGAGGAGGAGATTTGAAGTTCTTAGTACGCTTATTAAACTTGCTTAAGTTCTGTACAAAAACAATTTATCTGATCCATTACCAATGCTCTCAGGTGTTAAGCAAGGGTACATTCTTTTGCCTATCCATTTATTAATGGTGTTGAATATTAACCTGAAACGTGTCATGGAAAACGATCTGGACTTGGCAGATGATTTTTGCTTTCTGACTCAAAGCTTTCGAGACACGTAGGAATACACAAAGAACTTGCAAAGAACATCGGCAAGAGGTGGTTTATGAATCAAAAAATCAAATAAAAGCGAATGAATAACAGAAGCCAGGAGAACATCCGCACAAATAGCTTCATGCCAACTGTGACCTATTTCTTTAGAAATGGTAAAAAAGTAGAGAAAGTGGATATAGATAGGTCATAATATTCGTAAGCCCTGCAAGCGCAGGACATAAGTCAGTTTCATCACAGCTTCTAAGTAATTCAAGGAGACGCATCAAACCAATAGATCTGGGTTAGGTACTAGGAACCTAATTTCGTCAATGATATGTATATTAAAAATTCAACGCCATCTCAAAATTAATAAATTTTTGGCATGAAATAATACTTAAATATTTTTTGCCTATAAAAAAAACATTATATTTGGTTTCAATTTGTCTGTTAATTCTTACCTGTAAACTTCTTGAGCACCAATAACTCCCGGCGTGGCTCCAGCTATTAATGTATCAGTAGGCGTTGTAGGTGATGCTAACATACTTTCAGCAGCTGATATGAATTGCTGAAATTAATAAAATATGTTTTAATAGCGTCTAGCGAGTTTAAATAAAGAAAAAAAATTTCCAAATATACTTACATTAGGATCTTCTCGAATCATTTCTAATTGTGGTGTTGAAATATCAGATGAATTATTCATCGAATCATTATTTATTTGTGATGGTGACAAAGGTCCTCCACTTCCAATATTATTATGTGACGTTAACGAACTACGATTATCATTAAATGATACTCGTTTAATCGTTGATGATTCACTTTTCAAACCACCAATACTAGAACCGACACCTGTACGTAATGACATTGCTAGATAGCTTGAACCCCGTTCAGGAGGTGGTGGTGCACTGCTACAAATAAATCATACAATTAAATCTCAATATATTCATAAAGTGGAAATTTGAATAAATACCTGTCAGATGATAAAGTTAACGTTGACATACTGCCAGAAAGTTGACTTAAATTGTTTTGTAGATTGGAAATATTTGTTGTATTTTGTATTGAGTTGTTTGTATCACGTTTTGATGGGCTGTTTGGACCTGATGATGTCTTTAGAATTGATGTTGGTCCCAGTGGTGTGTGTTGATTAGATGAATCGCTAAAATAAGAATTTAAGTTAGTATATTTATTATATAAAAATTATTTTAATAAAAATATCTACTAGTACAAACTATTGGTAGTGGAGCCCACGATAATAAATGGGGATTTACTCGAGCGTCGTTGGGACCTACTGGATTTAAAAGAGTATATGGTATAAAGAAAAAGGGTCATATGATGTATATATTTTAAGCAGTGGATAATTCTTGTATGATCTCCTTCAAAATAAAAAAAATTTAATCGCGCTTGAGAATGTCCAGGTGGCGTGCATTCTTGCAAATTTGTGACCCTTCTTCTCTTGCATCACATTCAAATCGTTAGATTATTAAAATGTACACTTTTTAGCACGTAATCAACCTTACATATCTCAACCTGACGCGCTCGTTTAAATACAACTTAGACGGCACCACATATAGAGCTAAGATTTGGTGGAGGTACTCAACAAGGGTAAGGTATCTCTCGATCTTAATCTGATGGGCTCGAGTAAATCCACAAATCTACGCTTGGGCTTCTGTACCATATATTGTATCAAATGGACAAAGGTAAAAATAGGGTATAATCTCTGAATTTTTTCAGATAGGACCCAATAATCAAAAATAATACAGCGCCGATGTTTGTTTTTACCTTTGGGGATAGATACCTAAAGAGATACTTGGAGATACTATTGTAATTTTATGCTTCCAACATGGGTGATATTCATATCAAGGTAAAAGCACACTTCGACAATATATAATCTTTGATTCTTGGATCATTTCCAAGCTACTGTTAAAATTTCATGTAAATCGGTAATATTTAAAAGAACAAACTCTGTTATTAAAACTTACTTTAAGTTGTCTGAAGATGAATTTGTAGGTGGGTTATTACTATTCATTTGTGTTCGAGTCGAAACAATTGAAACGGGCGTAACACTTGTAATCATTGCTGAACTAACGGGCTGTGGTGAATATGACGTCGAAACTGTACTTTCCTATAACATAAAAAAAAAGAGTTATTTTAAAACACGGGAAAAAGCATAATGTATATATTTTCGAAAAAACATACCTCTTCATCATTTGTAGCAGCTTCTTCGGCACGTTTCTGGAAATCACGTTCCAATTTTAATGCACGTAATTGTTCATCTTGTTGTGGTGTTCGTGATGGTATTGCACTTAATTCTGCTATTTGTCTATCACGCCATTGTCGGGCAGCTTCTCGTCGGGCTTCCTGTTCCTAAAATATAATCGTTTGTATTGATAGACAATTCTTAGGGATGGTTTCCTAAATCACCCGGTACCGATTTTAACATTAAACTTTTTTTTTTCATAATAAAATAGGCCAATTTCTATGCTTTCGCCAATTAGTTGATCATTAGTGAGGTAGCTATCCAGAGAGAATGGTAGAAAGAGTTTATTTGGGAGTCTCTCATTAAAAATTAGAATTATCAGATGACAATGCGAAACACGAAATTGATCAAGTTGACGAATGAGCTACCATTTTCCTCAGAAAATGATAATTTTTTCGAGAGCTATCAAATTAGTCCTTAGGAACATACAAAATTCTGATAATTAGTTTAACTGATGGTGACTACATTATAGATCGAAATGCGTATTAGTAAAAAATAAATTATCAATTGTGGCTCAGGGTCATTATTTACGTAATAAAAGTGTAAAATTGAAATTTACTTTTTCTCTTTCTTCCCGTTCCCATGGATTTGTAGCTGGCGTTCCTTTTGTTTCTCTTTGATTTGTATTTGTAGGGTAGAATGCTCCTTTTGGTGGTTCGGTTAGACTTGCTGTATATAACGGATGTGTTGTCGTTGGTGGAACTGGTGGTGGATCATCTTCATATTCAGATTTTGAATTGACGGATGACATTGGCTGTAACAAATATTTACTTTTGAAACTCGAAAATAATTAAAATTCGTAATTCTAGTTTTATTAAATCAGGCTGATATTAAATAGTAGATTGAATATTAAATCCCTTGAATTTAACAAGGAACTTTCAACAAACGTGCTATAGGTTTGTAAGACAATCGATCGGACCTAATCTATTGGATATTGGAGTTGAGGCGAGAGCTGGAATACAAAAGCTCTCTCAAGACTCCTAACCAAAATCGAATCGAATCTATCGGACCGCTATTTTATGGGTAGCTAAGTTACTACAAGATAGAGAAATTATTCATAAAGAGAAAAAAAGAAAGTATTAGAAAACTTTGAAGGAAGGTGGGAGTCAATCTTCTATTGGTAAAATTTAAAGAGTTATTAAATCTTCAGTTGATGCTGCAGTTCTTCGTTAAAATGAAAATAACGTTAAAACTTCTCCCATCTAATAAAGGTTTAATACTATTTTGCATACATAATACGTATCGAATGAATAACTTACCATTCCACTAGGTGGTTTTGGGGCAACTGGTGGATACATAGGTGATCCTTTATTCATATAATAACCTTGTTGATTATTCGAATCAACAGAATGTTGTGGAGAATTATTATCACCATAATAATGATTCATATGCTGTGATACCGCTGATTGTTGTTGCTGTGTATGATGATTATAATTAACAGTTCCCATGCCACCAGGACTTGCCATTTGTTGTTGCATATTATAACCACCACCAACTGCATGTGGTGATTGCTGATGATGTGAATGATGATAATCAGTTGATCGACTTGAAATTGGTGAATTCATCATCATTTGTTGTTGTCCATGTAAATTATTATGACGGAATCCATCACTCCCCTGGGGACTAAGCATGCCACGAGTTTGTCGCCGTCGGACTTCTTCACTCATTTCAGCTAATTTAGCTTGACCACGTACTAACGCTGTCATACTTGAATGTTGTCGATATTGTTGATCGGTTTTATCCAAATTATTGTTATTATTGTAGTTATTCGATAAAAGTGCGGATTGCGATTGGCTTTGTTTCATATGCGGATGATTTAAATCGTGATGGTTTTGTTGACTGTACTGATTTGGATGACTGACTAACATTGAATGTGATTGACTACTCTTTAAATTTGGAATACTTTGATGGTGATGTGTTGAAGATAATAATAATTGATTGGGTCGCGTTGCTGGTGATGTCATTTGATGATTTGTCATTGGACTATTTGAATAGTAAGCGGATGATGGACGTTGTGAATTATTTATCATATTTGTTGGGCTTAATGGATTGTTTGAATGTAACGAACTCTGTGATGAACGTAATCCTGAAGATCTGCAAATAAACATATAAAAATTAAAAAATTAAATCTGGTAATAAAGAAATAATTTAAATTTAATAGATTTGAAAACTGAGTGGTTTCCAGCTATGTAAAGCGGCAGGTTAGAGTGGAAATAATATCATTTTCTCTGACAGGCAGAGGCCGCATTTTAGGCTCTTATTTCGGCTATTTATTGATTTAATTAAGGGAGCATCGTTTCTGAAATTACTTAACAGTTTTAATAATTTTTTCAATTTAAAAAATCGCCTCATTTGAAAGTTTTTTATTACTTACAAGAACACCTAAATTTTTAGGTAAACCACACACCTAAAATTTTTGTTTGAATCTTTTTGTTATCAAAAGTCTGGTTTTCTAGAAATTTTTATTTTTTAGATTTTTCATATTATCTGCCTATAGATGAAGTGTTATATTATTATTAATGAATTTTTCTTATTGCAAAAGATTTGATCAAATACAAAGGGATGGATTAAGATTGGAGAAATTTTTAGACTGAATATCTAGAAAATTTGAGAATAAACCGCGTGACTGAAAAATTAAATTTCAAATTTTGAGAATAATCTAAATGATAAAATTCCGGTAAAATTTCATGTTACTAGCAAAAAATGGTCTTTTCATTTAAAATTAGGGAAAAATTACCTGTCTCCAAGAGTTAAAGCATCATTTGCTTTATTACGATAAACACTTAAATTCTGATAAAATCCTTGATCCTGTCCAACAGCTTGTGGTGAAACTAAATTATGTATAGATTTACTTTTAGGTGGTGCCATTTGTGTACCATTATTATTAATCATTGATTGATTATTTGTTATATTATTTGTATTGATACTGTTTGATGATGATGTTCGACTATAGCCTGAATTAAATACGTCATGATGATTCTTTATTAAATTATGTACTGGTCCGCCAGTTAATGTATTTGATGTGACACGTTGTGGTATATTTGGTGGATCATTGACATCAACAACTTGATGTAAAGCTGGTACGGATTTTGATGCTGCAATTGTCGTACGTTCAACAATACCACCTGTGCTATGTCCATGTGTGTCGTTAAATCGGGATGGTATATCACGTTCTGACATGCGACGAGGTCCTAGAAAAACATTTTTTCAATTAATTTTATTGTTGATTGAGAAGTATGATATGATTGTCACAAAAATCAAAATAAAATAAATTGTTTCTCTTAGGTCTGATTCGAAGTTTCTATAAACACAAAAATTTTGACGTAGAGATATTACAAAAGCATCCTTGTTTTAATTAAATTTCCAGTTTTTAATAAAACTATAGGTTAACGTACTGTGGACTATAGCATAAAGTAAATAATTTCGTGGACGGTAAATTTTCGAGTTAAAGCAATTTTCTCTGCCTCTAAAATATTTCTTTTTATCAATGTCAAAAAAATAATACGCTACTTTCATTTCTTATTTATTTCAATTAAAAATAGGGACTTTTACAATTTTATTTATGGTAAACTACTAAGAGAAAAATTTATATTATTATTTTAATTATAAATTATAAATAAAAGATGCGATTTGTGAATGAAATGAAACTGCTTTAATATATTTTTTGGATAACAAGAAATCTATCTGTTCGTGGCGCAATTTGGGGAGCAATTTGTACAGATGTGCGTAGCCATAAAAATGTAACAAAACTTTTTTTTCCCAGGGAATTTTTAAAATAACAGTTAATAAATCTCCTATCATAACTTTGAGCCTTTAAATTTGATAATATTTATTCCGGCGTTATAAAGAAGTAGAATACTTCCCAACATCTGTTGGGAATTGATATATTATTATTCATTTAATTCCAATTTTTTCTTAAAGAAATTTCACTTCAAATATTCTTATATACTAAAAATTAAACTTAAATATAAAAAATAATTAAAAATTATAACTGAAAAAAAATTTAATCTGTTTAAATTAAAACATGCACATGAGTTAACAAAATAAATTCCACAGTTTTCATGCTAATATAAAAATAAATTAAAAAACAAAATTTCAATGATAAAAAAAATATTTTGTGCGATTGCTGAAAAAAAATGTATGCGATCATTTTTAATTGATTTGTGTAGCGTTTGAGATGGATTATAAATCTCTTACATTCATGTGATTTCCATGCCGGTCGCACATTAAACTTAATATGATTTCCTAAATATGTAGTTGTTGCATCATCTAAATTAAAATCAAATGAATCCTCAAAACCGTATTGAATAATTTTATCTAAATACATTTGATTTAAATCCGAATAGCTTTTAGTCATCCGTTGACGTGTTGGTGTCAAATCAATTTTAATTGCCGGGCAACTTTTCTTTGCACGTTTACAACACTTTTTAATAAAAACATTCTTATTATAAAAATTCGATACATTTGAAATACTTTTACTTCGTGATTTATTTAATAATAATTGATTATCGGCCATTTTATTATTATTAATATTATATATTAAAAATTCATTTTTATTAATATCTTCATTTGGTAAAATATTATTATTATTAATCGATTTTTTTCGACGTACAATAAATGCTTCAGGGAATTTTTTATGTACGGTTTTTTGATCCTTAATATCGGTTAAACGTTCTAAGCTACCATATTTAATTAATGGTTTATTTAAAAATGTCTCATCATTATTATTGTTGTTCATAGAGGATATTGAAACATTATCCTCGGATTGGGCCTTAAATAAACATTTTTCTCCGCAAACCGTAATTGGTTTAATTTTCACAATTTGTGAATTAACTGATGCTGTACTTGTATTCGATAAATTTGAATCGGTTGATTGATTCTTGGATTTAGATGAATTCAATGAATCTGCACTAATATTTATTGATTGTGAAAATGCTTGTTCGAATGTTAGTTTCATATTTTCGTTACAACATAAATTTCGACAATTGACTGGATGTTTTTTTCGAACCACTTTTAATATTTTTGGTTTGAATTTGATATTATTTAAACTGTCTATCATTTGAATATTTTTATTTATAAATTCGGTTGATTTTTCTTCTTTATCTTCTGTTTTTGGAGCAGTTTCTTTGGGTTTAATTTTTTCCATTTCAGAATCATCCTTTTTCGACCCAAATGTTGACCAGAATTCTAATTGCTTTAATATTTTATCTCGTTCTAAATCAGTTAATTTTGATTGATCATCAGTTAATGTTTCAGTACTTGAACTTTTATGTTCTAATTTTGTAGTAGTATTGGGAACTAAATTTGGTACACTTCGTGAATTTTCTTTATTCAAATTAATATTAATATTTGCAATTTCATCAAAATGTTGAATTAACAATTGTACATTGGATCGTTTAGTTTCATTATTTAATTTATCATTTAATTTTGTGAAAAATTCTTTTTTCTCTAAGCGAACTTCATCTGGTGATTTCCAACATTTTAAAGTATTCGTTTTTGGATCGATTTTCTTTAAATCGAGTGTTAATTCTGATGCTAATGGAGGAGTACTCGACTGTGAACTTTGACTTAATAATGACGTTATACTTTGTATAGAACTTTGTTGACTATTTGGTTCCGTACTTGCGGAAATATTTATTTGAGGTACTTGAAGACAATGCACATTATTTGATCGATGTGGTTCGTTTAAATCAATTGTTGTTAAATCTAATGTTTTTGCTTCAACAATTTTCGGAACACTTGTAGAAAAATCAAGTATTACATCATTTGGTTGATTAGTATTCGTTTGTTGTTTTTTGGATCCATATTTATTTACAAAAAATCCCGTTTCAACCATTGGTTTCTTTTGTATAATGTGTGAGGTTGGTGTTGACGTTGGAGTTATTGTTCGTACGTACAGATCTTCTGGTTTATCATCAATATATTCATTAACGGTTAAATCTGTAATGGATTGTGGATGATTGCAAAACATTGCATTCGCAGAAGCACTTTTTACAACATGCGATGTATTAATTTGTGGTATGTTAAATAAACTATCGTCGGATGCAAAGAAACGTGTTAATGATTTTGGTTTTGGTGAAAATATATCAAAATGTGGTTCTTCGTAAAGACTATTATGTTGGGAATAATCCATTGAGCTGGCTGTTAATTAATAAAATTTTTCATAATTATCTATCCTATAATAGATTCTGAAAATTAAGTATAAACTAAAAAAAAAACCCGTTTAGTGTTTCGAAAAAATAGTTGTCGGTCTCTAAGGAAAATTTAATTGGAGGCTCATTGAAAAAGAAGCGCACAGGTAAAATTCATGTAATTTATGACCAATATTGATAAAAAATTAAAATTACTCTGATTAAGAAGTAGTAACCTAAATTAGTACCAAGACATCTATCAGTGATCTATCTAACGTTTGACACTTTATAGTTAACAATCCACCCGTTTGATTTAAACAGTGTTTGATTATGAAGTAATTTGTTGTAATTTTGAAGATTTATTTAATATTTTATTTAGTGAATATTAGGATTAAATCATTATCGATTCCATACCGTCAGGAAAATATATTATTACCAAAGAACTAAAACATTTACATTACTTACCATTGTAAAGATATATTATTTTAAAAACAAGGCTATACTTTATCATTTAATTTTCTCTTACCGAAAAATTTTTTACTCAATCCGTTTTTTACAAATAACTAAAAAGAACATTTCAATAGATTTCATGTAATACTAAATTTGGTTGCGTCTCTTGAATCGCTAATGTTATAGTAAAACAATAACAAGCGTTAACACACTTTATGTAATATTGACCACCTATTGATCGACAAACTTAGCAGAAAGATTTTTTTGGCCACAATTGTCAAAAGGAGTAAATTTCAATCCACCCTCTTACAACTTAAGAGAAATGTTTCATGATGTCCATATTTCTTCTTTTATTTTATTTTCGTGTGAGGGCCTGAACGACTCTTCAAAATGAAATAAAAGCTTCCAAATGATTTTTTTCATTCGAGAGAATGTTCCAGGACATATAACCAACAAAACTTACTAATTTTTTCTAGGAAAGCAAGACATTGAACTGTCCTAGTATTGAATACTGGATTGCTCTGACGAAAAGAGAAGTTAATACAGAATGGGTGATTTCAAACGCTCTGCGGTATTGAGTAATTTTAAACAATAACTTCGACAACTATAACTCAATTACTAGGATTTTGCAAATAGCATGCGACATTACTTTTTCCCCATTTTATTATTATTGATTCCTTAAAATTTCATTAATACTCATCTCGATTTGAGACCTGGAGACAACTATACTTAACAAGATTACAACAGTGTAATATTTTTAGTCATTATTTTGATTTATTAATGAAAAATTTACAAGTTGTCACCTATTTGCATACTTGTTTTAAAAATTAAATTATCGAAGAAAATTATAATTATACACAACACCAGATTAAAAAATTATTTTTACGAACAAAATTTATTAAAACCACTCACCACGTGACATTGGGGGAGACGGTTGTTGTAAAAGAGTAGCCAATCCATGATAAATAGCTCCTTGTTTTGCTACTTCTAATGTAACTATTGGTCCAGTACGAACTAAATATTCAGCAGCACGTTCCTGGGTAATACCAATTAAACTTTGTCCGTCAACTCGTAACAATTGATCACCAGCTTGTAAGCGACCATCTGTATCGGCTGCACCACCAGGTACTACAGATTTTATATATATTCCTAATCGTTCCTGCCCTGCACCTTTTGCGGCAACAATTGATAAACCCATGCCACTCGTTGATTTGTGTAATTTAATTATTTGAATTTCAGGTTGTTGAGATCCGGATCGATTGCTCATTGCACTTGGAGATCGTAGCTAAAAATAAAAATAAAATTTGAAATAGTATTCTAAGAAAACTTTGGAGTTCTTCTTCTAAAGTAGAATGAGTTTCGTGAAAATAGTAGATGATACTTACTGGATGTGAATGCTGATGCATATAAACTGTCCAACTTCCAGCGCTAGTTGGTTGACTTGCTAATCGACATGGTGGTTGTAATTGACGTAGAAAATCAGCAAGACCTGGTGGTACACCACGTACCACATCACAACTATATCCATCTTCAGGTAAAAGTAACGCTAACGGTAATGTTGGTTGTTCCAATAAACGAACTTCACGACCATCAGCTAATGCCAATTCATCGGCTAAAGTTTTAGCAACACAAACAGCTTGTGCTACCATGGCTGGTGATAATGGTGCTTCACCATCTTCACATTGATATTGTCCTAATAAAGCTCCCAATTGTACACTATTTAATTTAAAGCACGTCGATGGTAAATTTGCTATGTCTTCGGCTGTTTGTTTTGGAGCCTGTAAATAAAATAAAAAATGTAAGTAAAAATAGACATTTGGCTTCATTAAAATTTGAAGTTTTAATAGATACAATTAACAGTAAATAAACGTATAGAATAAAATATTTACCTGTAATAGATGCGCGCATTGTTGAATTTTAGCCAAATGACATTCAGCAGCCAATTCTAATCCTTGACTTTCTGCCCATCGTGTAATATGTGCTAAACGATTAACTAAACGTAATCCCCATTTTTTACAACATAAACTTTGTGTATTTAATATAACATTTAAACTACGCGCCGATATATAATGAAATAATTGTGAGAATAATTGTATTGTTAATGCGGCATTAACTCGACAATGACGTAATAATGACATTGTTGAACTTAAATTACTAATTATAGGATTTACACTGTTTAAATCATTATTGTCTGATAATAATGCATTTATTGCTGGTATTAAATCGGTTGTTGTACACCCTGTTAAATAGCTGAATGCTAATTGTACGGATTCAGCTAATGTTTCTTGAGCTGTTAATGAAAATGCACAAATATGTCGATCTGACTTTAAAAAATGTAGTAATTCGGAACTGTTTGCTAACCAAAATGCTTGTGAATTACTATCGTTGTAACGTTCCTGTAAACAATAAAACATTTTTTACTAAATTGAAATATATACAATATACAGTGTGGATGTGGAAAAAGGCCCTATGGAGAAAGCGAATGCGGCCTGGAGTTTTCTGTTTGTTGGCCATTTTTTTAAATGGAAATAATTAGGTTTATAATATTTATTTATTATAATATTTACGAATTGGATAAGTTTTTATGTTCTACATTTTACAACCAATTACAGTTCTGAGACTCTCGAAAATAATTAAAGGTAAACTAAATTTGCAAAATAATGTAAACCTTTTAATTTAATTTTTTTTTGAAATTTGGGTAACTGTGCTCTTAGCCATTGCTAGATAGATAGTATTGAGAATATGATCGAAAGTGACTAGCATTTCAGAAATCCGAGTTAAAGTAATGAAGTTATCGGAGTTAAGTCGTGAAATCACTTCGGAATTGAAAACTTCGAGTCAACTCAACACTACTTGACTCTGGAATTTTGACTAATAGATATGTTTGTCAGTTTAATCTTAAAGGGAATAGCAATAGATGAAAGACCATAAAATTTTATGAAAACTATTAAATATATAAACATTAGATAATGAAGAAATGTACACAAAGAAATAGAATGAATACTGGTACGAATTATCGGAGGCGAGGATTTAGTTTTCTCTCTAGGTGTGTATATTTCTTCATATCAGTGTAATTTTTGGTTTGTAAATTGGTCTTATTAATTTAAACAATTTTAAATTTCAGTAAAATTTCTTACTTTTATACCAACCTGTATAACATTTTGTATTAACGATGCGATATGTTGTAATAATAATGTTAATTTGTGAGCTCTTTCGGTTGGTTGCAATTCCGGTCGATAATGCGTTGACGCTCGATACCTATAAATAAAATATTTTTTTATATTTGAAAAAAAAATGGATAAGACCTAATGATATTTATTCTTTAAATTTTGATATACAAACCTCGCACATAAGTATAATGTATACGCAGGCGCCAATTTAAATGATGGCTGTGAAGATGGATCCAATAATGTGATTACTCTTGCTAAACATTGATCTTGTTGTGTCTCGGGGAACTCCAAAACTGCTGGTAAAATTGGATCTTGTCCTCGTGCAAATCTATTAATTCAAGAATATTAATATAGTAATCGAATATTTCGTTAATTTTTTTAAACATAAATGGGGAAGGGTTTTTTGTTTGAAATAATTTTTGTTTCAAAAAATTCAGCGAAGAATTGAATTGAATTGATCACTTTGCGGTAACCACAAAATGAATAAAAAATAATAAAATCTCGCTTCCTCAATCTCTTATGCCAGAGTGATCGTGAACCCAAATCAGTCTGACTATGTTATTCAGTGGCAGGCGATTCTGTTCCTCGAAGCATTCAAGAACAATCGTTGATTGGAACCTTGATGCCTCAAGAGCCAGGAGAGTAGCCTGGCTATCTGAGTAAATGCTGATGTGTACATCACTATAACCATTCGCGTTACAGATCTGGGCACCTTCAACAAAGCGATGATTTCTGTTTGAAAAACTGTCGCGTGCTGACCTAAAGATATCGCTTGTTTTATTCTTATTGGTCCCTCATAACCCCCCTCCCCCTCGCACTAGATAGAGTTTCGGCCCACGACCCATTCTTGAAGATATGTGGTCCGGGTAAGGGGGCGAGAAATTAGATACATCCCGATCCCAATCCTCTCGAGATGGCAATCGGAGCAATAAGTCCTCAGGCAAATGAATAGCGAAAAGCATCTTATTTTAAGTGAAATATTTTTCTATATGTGCTAAAAATATGCTTTCAAATAAATAAAAAAATGGATAAATAAATGTAAAATTAACTTGCAAAATGATATGAATAAATTATGTGCTGTTTACCTATTTTCGCTGCCCACCGATTTAGTATCTTCATTTTTATAACTACTTGTCGAAACGGTCTCTACATTACCATCTAAATCGAATGTCGTCTCATAATTATCTTTATGGCCGCCAACTTGTGATGAGCTACTACCTCCACCACCTCCGCCATTTGGAGCAGAGCCACCAGCATTTTGTGCACCTACTATATCTTTTAGATTCGGTCCAATATTACCACCAAATCCATTATTATCTAAACTATTTGTATCACCGTGTTGTGGTGATTTCGGATAATGTTGATGTGAATTAGTTGATGTTGTTGGCGACAATGGTGGTAATTTTTGTTGTATTGATGTTGGTGAATGTAATTGTGGTTGATTTTCAATTGGTGATGAGAAATTTGTTGGGCTCAATGCACGTTCACGGCCACTTGTGGGACTGATTGGTATATCCGGTACATCGATGCTTATGTTATTGTTATCTTTGCTTAATCGTGTTGGTGATCTTTGATTTTGTTTTTTTGGATGAATGCGTGATTATTACAACGAACAAAACAACAGCGTAAGCGTGCAGGAATTTTTAATTTTTAAAAATCATAATCAAAACCATAAAAAAAAAGAAAAAACAAAAAAATCAAGCAAAATGCATTTAGTTAATAAAAAAAAAAAAAAAATTAAAATAATTACGGCATTAAAATAATTATCAGGGAATGTTTTAGTAATTTTTTTTTCAAACTGACCTGTCATATATTGATAAATTATCGTGATTTGATGAATACATTCGACTTCGATTTTCTTGTACGGGATCCACAAATCGATAACTGTTCACACGTCCAAATTTCACTATAGCCCCATTCTGGAATTGAAATTTAATTAAAAAAGTTAATAACAAATACAATTTTGCATGCATCGTTTAACATGGAACCCTCTGTATAAAGCTTTTTGTATACGTAGGCGTATTATCGGGAAAATCGTGTTTTCTGACTGAAAAATTAATTTAGTGTTTTTGCGAATACGCAATTTGAATACGGCGTTTTTGTTCCAGACAATATTTGGTGTAAAGTTGGCACAGATCTTTGATTTGGAGCTTAGTAATAGCAGGGTTTTGTGGGATTTATGTACTTTACCTTCACCATGTGATTAAAAATCCATGAAAATCAACTTCAAATACACAAACCAACTAGACAAAAAAATATCTTCTAAGTGGTTATTAATTCACTGGGTAAAGGGCTTAAGGACCAAACTCGTAGACTAACTAGACCCTAAATATCGTTTGGGTTGTTTAATTACATGGATGGACTTAAGAATAAAAAGCCTACAAAGTGATGATAACTAGATCCATGCAAGTTATGTTAGCCCCAAATAAATAGAACCGTGCTTACTAGACCTCAAACCAGTTATGGTTTTAATTTGACAGCTTATAGAAAAGTACTTATGTTATAACAAACCCAATATATTAAAAGGAAGGCAATATATCATCTTTGTAAATTGTACTAACATTAGAATTGTATCACTATTTTACGGTGTTCACTAGATTTCATATGATAAAATAATATAAGATTTTATTTAATTAATGTATGAAAATAAATTAAATTTGTAAAAAAATAATTAAATCATACTCCTAAATATTCATAATGTATTCTAAAATAATTTAACCAGAAGTTACAGCTTAAAAAAATATATTTTTCTGTTTGAAGATGAATTCAAGTCTACCTACATGCTGGGTTTTTTATAAAAGATTTAAAATATTGATAATTTCAGTGCTCTGTCAAAAGAACCACTACTCTTTCCAACAGTATCCTGGACAATTTCATTGTTAATGAGTTAATTTATTAATATTTTTCGTTTACCTGAAGAACCGTTGTCTGATGTATTCGTTGACCATTCACATAAGTGAACGCATCGATATGGCATGGCGTTAATGTTGTGATCCCACTATCCGCATTATACTGAATTAAACAATGCCGAGGTTGTATATGGGGTCCATACAATTGTAAAGCAATCCCATTTGCAGATCCCACTTCCATTACATCAGATGTAACACGTACTGTCCGAGAGTTTTCTGTAACATGATCGGCACCCAGTTCAATAAACATCGGACATTGTTCCAAATCCGAACTGCGATGGTGGTGATGATCACTTGGACCTGATGTACTTCCACGGTGATGATATAAACCGCTACCAACACCACTACCTGTAGCAGTTTGACCACCAGGTCCACTTACACCGACTGGGCCACCACCAGGTTTCTTTTTACGTTTGCGAGGTGCACCACCATCGGCGGGTCTTCGTCGCACATGAAACATTATTGAACCTAAAAGGAAAAAAGAATAATAATTATTATTTTGTTTAAGAAAAATGAATGGTTCGCAATTGCTTACTTCCTAGTAAAACTTCACATTTTGAATTTCGTAAACGTGGATTTTTTAATGAATGAAAGCTCAACATTTTTTAAATTTGTACAAGCGATTACTTTAATTTACAAACATATTTTTTGGCACTTTATTTTATTGAAGGTTTTATGGGTTGTAAAATTACAAGGTATTTGGTGGTTTTTTCATTAAATACATTTTTAAAAATTAAGACATTTGGGAACATTTTTTTCTCTGTTTTAAAATGAAAAAAATCTGTAGAATAATTTTTAGAAGATAAATAATATGTCATTGAATGCAAGCATGCATATAGTCAAATTAAAAAAAAACGCACCGATCTGAATCTTTTATATTTTTAAAATTTAAAAAATACACGATTTTTAAGGTGTATTATATAATTTACTCAGTTTGAAATGAAAATAATAGATTAACAAAATTAGAATGATAAAGACGTTAAAACACTATACAAATTGTATATTTGTTAATTAAAAAAAAACATTTAAGATTCAGGCCAGTGCGTTCTTTTTTTTTTGGACGTGAAAACCGATGGTACTTCTTTTCAAAAGTTTTAAAGTTTACATTGAAATGATAAATAATCTACATATTCTTTTCGAAAAATGACAAATAAATTCCAATGTTTTATTTTACAAATTATTGTATGTATATAATTTCATAGTTTAATTTTTTATAGTGGCAAATACCCTATTTTGATATCATTTTAAATATTTTTCGCTCATTTTAAAGAGTAACGATAATTGAATCTAATTCACGATTTTAACGTTTAATATCTAAAGTTTGCGGTCTCAATCAAATATTTTATAAGGTCCGAGAATATGACTCACTTTTAACATTTTTCGAAGAGGGAAAAGTTAGTTTTAATTTATGAATTTAATATTAGACCAGGTTTTAAACTTTTTTTTTTTGAAGTTCATTATATTTAAAATACTATTGACATGTTTCACCTTATACAGCCTTTTTAAAAAAACCTGATTCGAAGTTTTATTTCTTCAAAACCTTTAATATGGATAAAATAAAGCTCTCTACAATTAATTAATTTCAGAAAAATTTAAAATGTATATAAAAAATTGTGTAGGTATTCAATTAAAAAGTTTTTTAATTATTTAATTTTTTTTGGCATGAATTAAAAACTGATCACTATTTTAATTGTAGCACAAAAAACATTTCTTTATGGTCACAAATTTTTCAACAAAACCAAGGATTCTGTTTTTGAATAAAATTTTGTTCTCATAATTTTCACATTATCTTCAACAATAATAATGCAAAAAAAATAATAATGAAATTATTGACATTCAAAGTATTATTTTCAAGTTAAACCAAATATATTAAGAAAATTGAATGACTTTTTCGTATTATTAAGAAAAAAAATGTATTTTTCACAATGATATATGATATTTGTGTGGTCGATGGTGATAGTTTAAAAAAAACTGAATGAAAATATACAACATATAGAAATAACCGTGGCATTTCTGTAGTAATTATTATCACGCTATAAAAAAAGATATGTATTTCTAAATAATTGAAATATTTATACTAAATTATTTTATATATTATTAAATATATTGTATAATATTCTGTATATAGGACGATAATTTATCTAAAGACTAGCTTTTACCCGCACCTTCGCTTGCATTGAAGCCATTAAATAAGTATCATAGATCATTACAATAGAAATGAATCAATAAAATATATTTCGCAGTAACAAAAATAAATAATTTTGAATTAATTTAAAAAGATATAAATGCAAAGAACAGAGTAAGAATTAAAACCAGCGAGTAAGATCTAAAATAATGAATAGCATCTAACCACAAAAATGACACCTAACCTTAAAAATTCAAATAGTTTTATACTGCATATAATAACAGAAAAAAATAACAATAAATATAGAAAAATTCCAAACAGCTGAAACTATAGTCAATTAGATTAGATATTGACGTGACCGTCGATAATACAGCGCAACAATATTACAGTACTCATGGTTGGAACTTCATTACTGGGATACTAGATGGCGTTAAAGTAGCTATATTTTGAGAATTTTCTACAATTTTACATAATTTCGAATGTATTATTCTTTTTTGATAACCGACAAAGGCAAATAGATTTGCGCAAAATTGGTATTGTAATTTAATTTTAACACCCTATACATAATAATTAATACATAATTTATTAAGTAATGAATTTTCCGATAAGCATCTTGTTACCTTGTCGGTATTTTAACGCACCAGCACAAAAAACCTAAACAAATAATCATGTTGTAAAATTTTTTTTTTTTTAAATTTTATGACAAACGTCATTTTTTTTTTGTTATTTTAATTAGTTTGTGACACGATATATTAAATATAATTAATAAATATTTTTTATTTCACCCCCAATTAAATTCATATTTCCGAAATACATAAGCATTAATAATAATTAACATTGTGATATATTTATATTATATACGTATTTAGGGAAAATGATTAAATAATTATTATCTTGAATATAAATTTCGATTTTTTGCCCCAATTTCCAAGATCAGAAATTATTTTGTATTTTATCAATACGTATTTCAACTACAAAGTAGTCATCATCAGTATGAATTAGATAGTTGTAATTAGAATTAGATTGTTGCTAATTTGGTGACGTTTTGCACAAACGTATTTTCGTATTTGCGCAATTTATACTTTCGGTAAAACTAAAAGTCCTATGGAAAAAAGGTGTAGGTAATAAAAATATCTACAGCTTTTGTATTCACATTTTTTTCACATAACCTCAAAATTTATGTGAAAAATTGAAATAATCAAGTTTATGGTTTTTTATTTTTTTTCTTCGAAATTTGGTGAAAACAAACCATTTTATGTTCCAAATACACTGTTATTTTGATTTAAAATATTTATTTTTTCATCTTATTTTGAATAAATATCGAAAAAGCACTTTAATTTTCAATCGAAAAATTTTGAGGTTATGTGAAAAAAGTGTAAATACAAAAGATGTAGATCTTGTTATTACCTATAACTTTGCCATTTAACTTTTTTCTATACGACTTGTAGTTTTGTCGGAAATCGAAATAAACCGTGTTGTACCCTTAAAACTCGCTCCCTTCTACTTCCCGAACACAGATTGCCCATAATTTATTTTTCCTTTCATTTTTATCATATTATCTTGCGTTTCCAATGGGTTTTCCATCCTACTATAAATTTCTTCCACTTTTTATCATTTTTTAATGCTTCTACTCTGGTCTAAATATGAATATATACAACATTTGTTTACAGAAGAAATGCTGTAAGTACATGGGTATTATTTTCTACACGCTTAAATAGAATTATAATGAAGTTAGATTTTTGTCTAGAAACTTTTAGAACGAAGATAAATTATAATTGACCTATATCTTTCATAGAAAGAAAACTTTATATGAAAATTAAAAATAATTATGACAGTAAAGAGAATAATTATAATAAATTGTTTATTATTATTCAGATTAATTATTTGTTTAAATCAATACAACGATTCGGAATAAGCGCATTTTCTACCGGGTTTTAAATTTAGAAGTGGTATTTTGTCAAAAATAAACTTTGTTATTTTTGAGAACTCTATTTAAAAAAAAAAAAATGGTATATCACTTTATGATTATGTATAAATATAACAAAAGTTATTAAAATATCAGTTTGTATACCTTGACAATGTGTGCATATTGTTTAAATAGCAAATTATAAATGATTAAAAGAAAATTTTAGTTTAGTCGTGGCTGAGCACACCAAATATACCTGAAGAAATGCTTATTCTACTCATCGTATATATATGCGAGTATGTTAAATTTAGTCTAAAATTTATAACAAATATAGAACGCTCAAATAAACATTTAGTTTAGATCATCGAATCAAATAATTAGTAGATTTCTGTTTGTCTCCTAAATTTAAAAGTTACAATAAATTTGAAATGAGATAAAAAATCGCTCAAGTGGGAGCTCACACGAAGGGTTCCGTACCATTATCAATAAAAACGGAACAAAATCATATCTGTTGAATGGAAGCCCTCATTAAACATAAAAAAAAGAATAGTTTTTCTGGTACGGAATCCTAATTATTTTGATTTGTTTTTTTATTTATTTGTTGTTAGAGCGGTAATTGTGAAATTTCAACTTCCTAATTATCATGGTTCATGAGATATGAACCTGCCTGGTGACAGACGGATAGACAGACGAACACCTGAGTCTTAGTAATACGGTTTCGTTTTTCCTATTGGGTACGGAACCTTAAAAACCGTTCAAATACATGCATCTTAACAATCGTAAAAGGTAGAATACAGATTTATATATATCAAATTCTTCATAACTGTAAGAACTAAATAATTATAAATAATTCAAACATTTATACACAATCTGATATTTAAACAATTAACACTCTTAGTTGTTATATTCACTTGTTTTTTTTCTCACAAGTATATTTTTGAAATTGGTTTGATTTTTTGAAAAACTTTCTTATTTCTATTCATTTAAATATTACATAACAAGAAATTTATTACATAACAAGAAAACTCTTTTCTTTTTATAAACAAATAAAGATTTTCTTGTATTTGTAATGAAATTATCTTTTGTATAATATAGAATTGAACACACAATAGAAAAACATAACTCATATTTTAGTAATTTAATAAACATAATAATTACATAACATATACAAAATAATTGTCATAAATTTTCATGTTCATGTGCTATAACACAGTTTATTTAAAAAAAACATAATTTTCTAATTTTCTTATTGAGATTAAATCTCTTGTATATATTTATTTTCATGAGAAAAACAATTAAGCCTATATCAAATTTATTGTGAATATTCTCTGTACGATGTCCTACTAGAATTCATATATCAAATATTTATTAGACTAAAAATATGAATAGGATATTTAAAATTTTTAAAAAAAGTCAATTTGGTTTTTGGTGAATTAGTTAAAAGTTTGTGAATCTACCTAATATTGACCGCACAAACAAAAGGACATAGCGATTTGAAATTTTTGTGACGTATTCTAAATCAAAATCGGTCCATCATTGGGTCCAATGGATCCTTGGCCCAACTTTTAAACTATCAAAGATGGAAAAAAAGTTCAAATACAAAAAATGTTTATTTTTTGGAAAGAAACTTTTTTCGTAAAATGTTTGAGTCATCCAACAATTATAGCTCAAATTTGGCTAATAAACACATATAGGTAATAATAATACATATTATTATAATACATGTATACATATGTAACTGTATAGACTGGATATTTATAGTATTTTATGAATGCTAATTAAAAATAGTTAAAAAAATGAAGTTCATTTTAATCCATTTAACAAAGAAAAATTAGTGACAATACAAATCGAAATATAGGTCTTAAAAGATGCTTCAATGGTTTTCTTGTACTTCCAAAATCTTAAAATATACTGTTTTGAGAAAAATTTTAAAAATAATTCGAAAATTAAATTTCCCCGACTCTCAATCCGTCAGTAGTGAAATATACCAAAATACGGACATTAAAAAGAAAAATGGCAGGAATTCTTATTAGAAAAATTGTTTCAACTATTGTTACAGCTTACATTTCTTTTGCAAAATTAACACAATTTCTTGCCATAAAATTACATTAAAATAGAAACTTTTTTTATTCCTGTAAAAACGTTGTCTGCCATTTTGGTGATGTAATACTGGTATATTATATTGAGGATACTGATATTACACATTAAGAACAAAACATAACCTAACATTTTAAAATATTTTTTTACTTATTAGGATAACTGTTTAGCCTGAACTGACAAAGACAACTAATAACTTTTACCAAAATGACGTCACATGATGACAGTCTAGTGTTTAAGGCCACGTGATATAAAGATAAAAATATCGAATGTTAAGATAATAAATTAATATTGTACTTTAATGACTCAAATTTTGAATATTTCTGCATCAATTTTATTTTTTGTCAATTTTCATGCTTGATTTTCCACTACCAAAAGTACGTTATTAGCTGTTCTAAATGGTTCGTGTGATTTCCTTTTCGAAACTCTGTAAATACGGGTTTAATTTACTTTTATTTTTTTTCAACGAGGTTTCAGTTACAATTAAATATATAACATAGATTTTATTCAAATAAATTTTACATAGGTAAGTAGAGTATTTATTTTATTTCCGTTTCCGCATTATTATATAATCAAATCATGAATGAGAAAATTTATTGTGTTATTATGATATAGAATAAAAAAAAAAAATGACAAAAATTTAAACTAAATAATTTTTAACAATAGAATGAATTTAATGTTTGTTTGAAGCAAAAACAATTAGAATTATATTGTTTTCTTTTCAATTTTGTATTATGAATTGTGTTATCTCTTTTTAATTTAGGCTAAATGACATTATCTGCAGTTTCCGAAAAATCTTTTTTATACTTGACATACATAATATGTAATTTTAAAAATAAGTTTCGATTTTTGCCCCAATTTCCTTGATCAAATTATTTTGTATTTTATAAATACGTATTTCGACTAAAAAGCACGGCAAACCGTCACCAAATTAGCAACGAGTAACATCTCTTCAGAAGAATCATAACAACTAGCTAATTCATATTGATGATGACTACTTTGTAGTCAAAATACGTATTTATATAATGCAAAATAATTTAATCTAGGAAATTGGGGCAGAAATTTATTCGAAAAAATCCTAGAGTTTCTCATTAATAATTATAAAAAAAAAAAAAAAAATTGATTAATTTTAGTTTTAAGTTTGTAACGCTACCTAATATTGACCGCACAAACAAAATTTTTGGCGTACGCATCATCGTAACACAAAATTCACAGATTGAAGCTGTTATCTTATATCTTTAAATGAGCAATTCTTGTATATATATATATATATATATATATATATATATATATATATATATATATATATATATATATATATATATATATATATATATATATATATATATATATATATATATATATATATATATATATATATATATATATATATATATATATATACAAAATAAGGATATTGACACACGGTATTTATCCTTATACGTTGAAAATCGAAGAATATTGTGGAAAAAAGGTTCAGAAAAAAAAAACAAGATGCAATAACATCGGACAATACCCACACACATATAATACAATAAAAGACTGATAAAAAGTTTTAATTAAATTTGTAATATGTTGTTTTTTTTTTTTTTAAACAATATTGACATTTCAATTTAAAGAAAAGAAAAAAAAAAACGATTTGAAATAATTCGTTTAACATCGATAAATTTTATATACGACGTATTTACACACACAACTTACATATTGTACGTTAGTTTTAACACGCAGCTTCGCTGGTTAATTACGAGAATTGGTTATTAAGAAATATTTTTATACTTAACATACATAATATATCAGAGTATATTAATTTTAGTTTCAAGTTTGTAACGCTACACAATATTGATCGCACACAAATAAAATTTTGGTATAGGTAATCATAGAAACACCTGATTAGTGCATTTCCGACTGTCCGCCAATCCGTCATAACGATAAGTTAAAAACATAAAGAGATAGGGAGCTGAAATTTCGGTGACGTATTCTGAGTTTAGGTTTGTGAATGAGCAAAATTGGTGCATTGGGTCCAATGGATAATTGACCCAACTTTTAAACTATAAACGATAGAAGAAAAATTCAAATAAGAAAAATTTTTATTTCATTGAAACAAACAACTTTTGTTTGAAAAACTTTTTCGTAAAATGTTAGGATTCGCCACAATTCAAGCTCAAATTTAAATATTTATCACATACCGATAATTACAATACATATTATTATACAAGTATATAGACTGAATATTTATAGTATCTTATGAATGCTAATTAAAAATAGTTCAAACAATGATATTCAATCATATATCGAGTATCTAAACAATTAATTCTGTTAGTTATCTTTACTTGTTAATTACTACCTTAATTGATCGGCAAGGTTACCAAATTTTAATATAATAATTAATAAAATGTTTCATTAACTATAACATACTTAAAATTCATATCAATATCTATTAATTAATTTTTTTCTATTACTGTCGAGGGTAGTACTTCCTTAAATGATATTACATCATATTGAATATTAAATAACCTATGAGAGTTATTAAATAATTTCTACTGATACTAATCAATAAAAAAAAATTGTAAATTGTAAATGTTTATCTGACATTGAATTGACAACAGTTGTAAAATCAACTTCAACAAACATCATATCACCATACATACATCATCTGATTAATATAATTAATTACAATTTTAAAACAAACAACACAGTTAATTAATGTTAAACAAAAGAAAAATTATTATTTTTATATAAATTTTAATTTATTCACATTAAATTTTATTAGATAGTAATTTAATATATATTAATTAAGCGCGTAGTTTTTATTCTATTATTCAAAGTATTCATAACGATAATTTAATAAATTAACATTCTGAATTCAAATTTATAATTTTCCACATGCGCTTTGATTAAAATTGTTATAAATGTTTTACTACGCAGACGCATATATATTTTTTTTGTATGATTTTCTGTACAGAATGGAACGCCACCAAAAATAAAATGGCATATAATAATCGCAGAAAAATTACTTATATGTACTATGATTTTTTCACTTACGCTTTCGATAAATCATTAGATAGAAAAAGTCGAAACGCGGAAATATAAAAGATTTATATTCGTCTGATGAATATATAAAAGTTTTTTACATTTCGTATAATAAATGCCGACTTTTTGCCAATTTTCTGTAAATAGTATTAACTGTCAGATAAATGTCAACATTTGATGAAGCCATACGACCACTGATATAATAGATATGGATTAGTAGTCATTGTTATTTTTCGTATACTCACAATATATTATGCATGTTAAAAACATCAATGAGAGGATACTATTTTTACACCTATACTTAAGATTCAAACTTAATTACTAATTTTTTTTAGTGTTTTACATAGATAATAGATGGCGTTGTCTTATAATACATATAAAATATAGATTTTTATGAAGAAATAATGTACATGTTTTAATTTTTTTAAATTTCATTGAAATAATCAAATACATATTTGACAGATAACAATTTTAAATTATCATTCAAATTATATCTATTATCCGTCAACATTTTCATATACTATTTAGTTCTTAAAAAAATTACTAGTTAACTCTTTTGAGGGTATGGCATCTTGCCTTTAAGTTATTCAATGAAATAGCTGTCCACATATTCTATTTCTATGCATACGACAGGAAAAAATCACCTGTTTTGAAGTTTTCTGTCAAAAATCTGTTTTGAAGTTAAAAAAAAAAACAAATTTAAAATTTTTATGTAAAAGAGATAAATGACCCCGGACTGACGTAACGTAATGACATGCATAGACCAATCAATGAAGTTAAGCAACAGCAGTCACAATCTGTATTTTGATGGGTGACCACCTAGCAGCACTGTGTACTGTTGTTGTATAAAAAAAAAAAATAATAATAATAATCCCCTTTAGTTAATGGCTGTATAGCTGAAAGTAGCTGAAGCCAGAAATAAAAAAAAAAAAAAAAAAAAAAAAAAAGAGATAAATATGAAAAACAAAATTTTGCAAACAAGCTAGTATGTTAAATAAGTCTGCGATCAATGTGTTTATTTCAATTTTATTGATTCCAACTTGTAAATAAACTAGCAAAATTTGTCTAAAGAAAATTTCCTTATGTATACGGAAATAGGAAATTTTTTTTATATAGTTTATGTGACACAATGAAAATAATATTTCAAGGATAAAGACTCGGAACTTCAAGGAAAAAAGAACCTTTTATTCTAAAAGAAAAATATTTTTTTCCATCACTTCCATGTATGTCGAGTATAAAAATACGTAACACTTTTTGGTGATTCCAGTCTGTATTTTGAATATTATTATATTATTAAAGATATAAAATCAAAATTTAATTAATAAATTAAGAATACATTTATATAAATGAATATTGTTAAACAAACCAGGTTGACATTTATATTTCATTCTTGAAGTGGGTACAGACACGACACATCTTAATGAATGAATTTATGAATTAGACAATTTTAGTACATCGTAAATAGTATTTTTATAGTTTGGTTTTTAGAATCGTATTTTAGAGTAAGAAATTATCAAAAAAAATTTTATTCTAAAGGTTGAATAAATAGACTGGGTGATGGAAATAGGACTATGAATTCTATTTTTGTGATAATTAGGCTAAATTTGAGCTAAAATTGTGGCAAATCCCAACATTTTACGAAAAACTTTTTCAAACAAAGGTTAATTGTTTCAAAGAAATAAACATTTTTTGTATTTATATTTTTCTTCTATCTGTTATAGTTTAGAGGTTGGATCAAGGATCCATTGGACCCAATGGACCGACCGATTTTGCTCATTCACAAACTTAAATTTACTTTTTATGTATAAAATAAGTCACCAAAAATTTCTTTTTGTTATCATGATGACGAGTGGACAGTCAGAGATGGACTTATTAGGTGTTTCTATGAACACTTACTAAAATTTTGCTTTTGCGGTCACATTAGGTAGCGTTGCAAACTTTAGACTAAAATTAATATACTCTGACATATTATGTACGTCGGGTATGGAAATGGAGGGAATTCTAGATTTAAAGAAGCGCAAATTTTAAAAATGCTCATCCAGTCACCCAGTAAAAAGTTAGAATATAATATTTATTCCCTTTTCTCATTTAAAGGTAGAATCACTATTTTATCGCCTTCTATATATACCTATAAAATATAATAAACATAGATACTACGTAAGTAACTACTTAATCCAGTATGAAACAGCACCGGTACATCGTTAAAAATTTCGATTCAAGTTATTTTCTTAAAATAATATAAATTTTTATAAACATTTTATGGTTGTTACGTGCGAGTAAACAAATGAGCATGAAATTTTTAACCTTTGATCGAAATTTTCTGGACTTTAAATAATTTGTAGACCGAGTACTAGATGACATCTTATTTTGGTATGCAGCAAAAAATCGTCTAATTTTTTTAAGTGTTATCTATTATTATTCACATTAATTTTTGAAGTAATACTTATTTAGGCGCGTTATGAAAAAATGATGAGAGTGAAATTTTAAGATGCGCGCATCACCGTCACACAAAATTCACTGGTTGAAGCTGTTGTTATGATTTATATTACACTTAATGTAAGAAAATATATATTAATTTATATAATTTTTCAAACTTTAAACTGAGCTTTATTGACTGTGTTGACTATCCTTCTCCAGTCCTTTTATTATTTTATTGTAATTAATTATTTGTATGCAATTAAAAATTGTTTGTTAATGATGCCAAAGAAGTATAACTACTGACTCGCGTATATAAATACACGCACCCATTTTTTTGAAGATAAGTAGCAACTTATACTTGTTTAATATTACGCAGGTACTTATTATATATGCCTATATCAGTTATTTATTATTATGTAAATAATATTTATTATTAATATTTGTAATTAAAATTTAACCCAATTATTATTATTATGGAACATTTTATTTATAGAAATGTAATTAACTAAATTGATTTAATTTATAGATTACAATTATAATAATGTGTCATTGAAAATTATTATTTTATGGTCAATATTCGAAAAGGTCAATAATATCTATCAACAAAAATATAAAGGTATTTATATATATATATATATAGACCAGGGTTGATAATTTTTGAAACAAAAAAAAAATTGTGGTAGGATGAAACCCATTGGAAACGGATGAATATATAAGAAAATAATATACCAGGGTAGATAATTTTTGAAAACGACAAAAATTATAGTAGACAGAAACCAATTGGAAACGGAAGATGATAAAATGATACAAATAAAAGGAAAAATAAATTACCGGCGATCTGAGTTCGGGGGAAGGGGTGGGTGTGTAAGGGTAAAATTCGGTTTATCTGAATTTCCGGCAAAACTACAAGTCTTATGGAAAAAAAGTTAAATGGTAAAGTTGTAGGAAATAAAAAGATCTTCAGATTTTGTATTAACACTTTTTTCACATAACATCAGAATTTATGTGAAAAATTGAAATAACCGAGTTTTTGATTTTTTATTTTTTCTCTCCGAAATTTGGTGAAAACAAACCATTTTATGTTGAATCTTATTTTGAATAAATATCGAAAAAGCACCCTAATTTTCAATCGAAAAATTTTGAGGTTATGTGAAAAAACTGTAAATACAAAAGTTGTAGATCTTGTTATTACCTACAACTTTGCCATTTAAATTTTTTCTAAAAGACTTGTAGTTTTGCAGGAAATCCAAATAAACCGTATTTTATCCTTAAAAACTCACCCCCCCCCTACTTCCCGAACTCAGATGGTCCGTAATTTATTTTTCCTTTCATTTTTATCATATTATCTTGCGTTTCCAATGGGTTTTATCCTACTGTAATTTTCTTCCACTTTTTACCATGTTTTAAGGCTTCTACTATGGTTTAAAAATGGAAAGAATAATAAATTACGAGCGATCTGAGGTCGGCAAGTGGAAGGGGTTGAGTTTTTAAGGGTAAAATATGGTTTTTTCTCGATTTCCGGCAAAACCACAAGTCCTATGGAAAAAAGGCTAAATGGCTAAGTTTTAGATAATAAAAATTTTTGTGTACATAACAGCAAAATTTATGTGAAAAATTAGGAAGAAAAACGTAATTGATTACATAGCCCCCAAATCAATTTTCAGTTGAAAATATAGTTTTTTTGAAGATTCAAATTGAATGAATAAAATTTTAATTTAACAAGAAATCTAGAATCTATTCGAAATATTTTCGAAACTTTCTGTAATAGAATAATTGAAAGGAGGAAGTAACACGTATCATACAATCTACTATTTTCACAACTTGTACAAGTTAAACTTTTACTTGAAGATAAAGTAAAATTAATTACACTGCACTAGTTAGTTATTTAATTTTTAAACAACATGCATTATATGTATTACATATCTTGGGTTTGTTCGGTGCTTGTTCGATATAGAAAAAGAAAATGTATGTCACGTAGAAGGTGTATAAGTTAAGTAAATTTCTTCTTTACAACAAATAACATACTTTAAATAATGAAGGACTTGTTTTGATTGTCGAATTAGTGGTCTGATATTATTGTAGTAATATTTATACCAAATTTTATTAAAAACTAGGTCCTCACGTACTTTCCGAGGAAATATAAGTAATCTGTGCCCCGGGGGGACGGGGGATAGTGTATCCCAACTACAACATATTTTGATGCGATTCAAATTTGCCGACAATTTGTGAGATGCGATGTAACATCGTCGCGTATAAACTTTTGTTACAATGCTGAGTTACGCGTTCACATCCACACAAAGATTGCTGTTACGCGTCAAAGTTGCGTTATGGTGTTACCTTACATGCAAATGTTGCACACGTGTACGCGGCTTTATATTATAAGTCAATCATTTTAAAGAGCTGTGGTTTCATTCTTAAACCCCTTTAAATATGCTCTAATTTTGCTGTGTGATAACTTAATATTGCTTAGACACAAAATATGGGTAAATTTTATATCAATAAGACTAAATATTGAGTTCATAGACTGTGTACATAGCGATTTACATATTAGTAACAAGGATGGAAATTTACAACGTAGATTACTGATCTCAACATATATATAATGTTAATATATATATATATATATATATATATGGGATATATATATATATATATATATATATATATATATATATATATATATATATATATATATATATATATATATATATATATATATATATATATATATATATATATATATTTTTAATATTCAAATAATATACTCAAAATAATCTACATTATATTAACCACACCACCACCCCCCCCAACCCTATTGTCTTAAAAATGAAGTATTTTGAAAATCATCAAGTGTCCACGTTATTATTAGTAAATATTGTGGTTCCGTAGTAGAATATGACTTATATGACCAATATCTTATTTTTCTCATAGAAGAAATTCTCCAGAGAACAATCAGTGTTGAAAATAAAACATGCAATAGTTACTTTTCAATGTTTTTTTTTTTTTTTTTTATATTTATTTTTGCGTAATGCACCAGAACACGCCGCCAGATGATATATAGCGCAATATAAAACAGTACTTGTTATAGCACGTCGAACGGTCACTAGTTTGTTGTATTATATATATGTTATACGGTTTTATACTCAACATTCGATTTCGGGATACTATTGAACGAAAAACGATCAAAATAAAGTTAGTAATACTACTATTAGACCAGGGTCCATAATTTTTTAAAACCAAAAAAGTTATAGTAGGATAAAATCCATTGGAAATGGAAGAAATTATAACAAAAATGATAGGAAAAATAATTTACGGGTGATCTGAGATCAGGAAGTGGAAGAGCTTGAATTTTTAAGGATAACACACGGTTTATCTCGATTTCCGGCAATAGATAAAAGTTAAATTAATTTCAGTTTTTGAAGGCTGCTCAAAAAAATTTGAGTATTCTACTTAGTAATACAGAATTGAAATCGATAAAAAAACACTAATTTTAAAGTTTATCTCTCGAAAATCAATGGTTTTAACAACATATATCGAAGATCTGGAATTCATCTTCGAAACTAGAACTCATATTAATAAAGCTAGATAATTCTGGTAATCGTTCAAGTTAACTTATCTACCTTTCGCAAGAATTCGGAAGCTTTTATCAATGTTACAAATTTTATCAATGGCCGCTCAGAATTCAAAGGTGCTGAATAAATTTTCAGGTTCAGTTAAGATAATAAGAAAACATAGTTTTAATCATTAAGAAAACTGTAAAAAAAAGACTTTACGGTTTTTCATGTTAAATTATTCGGAAGTTTGTGGTCTTTTGAAAAAGAAAAACGCATATTTCGACATTTAACAGGTAATGTTGAGATGGGAAAATTGTGTATACATAACATTGGACGTTTTGACAATTTAGTTAGAAAATTTTATAAAACACCGAAAAAATAATTTGTACAGCCTTTTTAAATAAATATATAAACTGATAAATATATGACTTTTTATACAAAATTAAAATTTCCTTTTTCAGAATAACCAGAACTTTTCCAGATATTTCAGATTTTTCCTGACTAGCAGACACCCTGATTTATTATAAAAAAAAATGTTCAATTCACGCTGGCTATTTCATGACTTTTTACACAAAATTAAAATTGTCTGACTTTTCCAGATTTTCCCCAACTAGTAGACGCCCTCCTGATTACTAAGTGAAAAGAGTACTGAGCGTACAAAGAAATCTTCCATAATAGACTTTAAAAAAATGTTCATCTAACTTTGAACATTTTTTTTTCGAACACTAATCAAATTCGAACATTGGGCGTGGCACCATTATATACACGTTTCTTACGCTATTACTATATTTTATCTTCATAAGTCAATGTTCTTGTAAAAATTTATATATAGATTTTGTTTAGATGATAATAAAAAAAAAAAAAAATATGGTAAAGACTTGTAATTATTTATTGCAATTTTATGTTGTAAAGTTATATAAATTTTCTAGTGAATAGGTAAATCAATGTATATTTTAATAAAATGTAATTATAAGACTATCTTTCTAAATGAGAGGTAATTAACGAATTTTATTACATTTTGGTCATAAAATTTTAAGCGATCTAAATTATTCTATAAAATTTCGTTCAAGGCTATTTGCGACACAGAATTTGCTATATTTCTCATTACAATGCAAAACAAGACTCAATCCCATAATTTATGGTAATGGAGTATTCTAAAGGAAGGTACAGAGAACCAAAAGGTCTTGGTGCAAAGAACGTAACTGCGGTTCCCCCAGTTAGGTTTTATCTTAACTCATTAACAAGCCCGGATCCAGGGAGTTTGATTACTTCTGACTTAAATCTCACATTGCAATAGTTATTTTTATGGAATCCTGAGTCTTTGGTAATTGTTTGGTAATTTGCTATATTTCTCATCAAAATGTGAAACTAGACTGAATACCGTAACAAGATTCTAAAATTAAATTCAAATTGATTTAAGGACGTTTGGGAGATATAAGTAGCGGAAAAAGTTTATAGAATGAACTAATTATTTCAATTAACGATTACATAGTTATATAAAAATTTAAAAAAAATGTTCCACTTCAATTTCATTAAATCTTAAGACTCGTAAATTAAATTCAACTTCAAACCGAAAATTATATTCGATTTTTTTAAGCTGTGATGGTTAAATTATTTTTTGAATACATTACGAATACTTAGGAATATGATTTAATTTTTTTTATTACAAATTTAATTTATTTTCATGCATTAATTAAATAAAATCGTATATTATTTGATCGTATGAAATCTAGTCAACACCGTAAAATAGTGATATAATTATAATGTTGGTACAATCGTCAAATATGAAACATTGCGCTCTTTTTAAAGTGTTTGTGATAACATAAGTTCTTTATCTACAAGCTATCAAATAAAAATCATATAATTTAAAAATAAAGGTTAACATTTTATATTAATTATTTACACTTAATGCTTCCAGAAATACTCTAGTCAACTATCTCTTCAATTATTATACATTTTGAAACTTTTGAAAACTAAAGACTTAACTTTTAATTCGTTTAGTGTATTGCGGCAATACATTGAGCACCGCGAAGGAGAATCATCACAAAAATACGTATAATAATAAGTATAAATAAATTGTTTTTTTGTATTTTTATATTGTACGTAGAAAAATCTAATCATATTTTCTAGAGACAAAGAAAAAGCACCCAATTGAATAATGAACAAATAATCTCATATATCTCGAATTTCCAAGGACACATCCAACAATTTGTACTCTACCAATGTCAAGTCGAATAGTAGTCCCGGTGCTTCGGGGATTTGTTTAAGCATGATATTTCGTTTTGTATCATTGCTTTTCACAATCTTCAAATTGATGGAAATTTGTTTTTTTGAAGTAAAACTTCTTTAGTAATGTTGTGATTTTAGATGAAATGAAAAAGCAAGAGTCAAAAGAGACAACCACAAACACCTATAAAATATAACATGCGAGAGAATAAGATTGAAGGGGCATTATTATAATACAGTGTTTATTACAGGGTTAGTATATGTGTGCAACAGTAAAATGAGATAATCACATCTATCTATTGAATATAACGTCCGACTGAAGGCATAATAACAACCGTGGTATATATATTAATATGCATAATAATTTTAAACTTATCAATATCATCAAAATGAGAAACTAGGCTTAATACCAAGCCAAATTTGAAACTTAAATTAAATTGTTTCAAAAACGAATAAGTTAAAAACTTGTTTTCCATCTCTGTCATGAAAAAAAAAATGTATGGGTGATTCTACGATAAGCGCCAGAAAAAATGTACAATAAAATTAATATTAATGTTATTTATATAACAATTTTGTTCACAATCAACTAATTTGTGTATACTATGATCATTTATCTTAAATTTTGAAGGAAAGTGTCTATAAGTGCCATGGACATCGATAGGAAGTGTTACCGTAGAATGACTCTTATAGTCTAGTCACTATGGAGATGAACATTTATGAAGTCATTTATGCAAATCTCCTTCTTTGTTTAATTAAAAATTTTGAACATCGATATTTTGGCTATTTTTTTAAATTAAAAAAAAATACTCTGTAATAAACACTGTATTATAATAATGCCTTCAATCTTATTCTCTCGCATATTTTATAGGTGAATATGGTTGTATCTTTTTCCTCTTGCTTTTTCATTTCATCTTGTTTGAAATCAATTAAAGTGATAAAAAAAGTTTGTGCATCTTCCCTATTATCTTACTTTTGAAATTATATATTTGTCTCCTTCCTTATCTTCTTAAACTGCACTAATGTTAAATTTTCTGTTATTGAAATGGGAAGATCATTCAATCACAAACTCAAAGACCCTTTTATCAAACATGAGACAAAACGGAAAGTCCTTTACCCGTATTTTCTTGAAAATTGACGAAGTTTGTTGGGATAATTGAAAATTTTTTAAGATTCTGAAAAAAACATGTTTTCAGGATTTTCGTATATGAAAAATTTCATATACTATTCAAAACTAAGCCAAATACAAATTTTTAGATAGGTATTTTTATAGGATATGCTTACAGGCACCGGGACTATAAATATATACTTTTTAATATAAAAAAAAAAACACACGAACGATTGTAATATTCAGTGTGACAACAAACAATTCGCGTAGGTGAAATTTTATCGTTTTATTTTCCTACTATTGATAATAATATCTTCCTTGTCTCATGACTTGATTTGAGTTTGTATGCATGGTATTCTCTCAGTGCTCCATATAACGGGCTATACCACCTATACTTGAATTTATAAATTAGTCTGTCACAAAATATATCACAAATGTTCAATACGTAGAGCTTGGGAAAAAAAAGTGATTTTTTATTTTTTGTTTTAAATAATTAAATATTTTTTAGTACATACAAATCACAAAATTACTCAAGAGAAAAATATTTTATTATGAAAATGGGAGAATATATTCCTCAAAAATTTTCCTTAAAAAATGTGTCCACGGGAATTTGCGTGGAAATTCTATCAAAATCTGAATATTCGTTTCGGTGATTGGACACTAACATATACGTTCAGTTTTGGTAATTTGCTTTTGATAGCATAATTTCGCAGACTAGATGCCACCATAAAAACTAATTTTATAAACAATATAGATACGACAGCCTATGACCATAACTCAAAAACAAAAACAGATAGTGAGCTGAAATTTTGTTAACGAATTCTTAACATAAAAGTTAGTGAATGAACAAAATCGATCCATTGGGTCCAATAGATTCTACACCCAGCTTTTAAACAATAAAATATAGGAGAAAAGTTCAAATACAACAAATGTTTAATTTTTTAAACCAAACAACTTTTGTTTGAAACATTTCCCTCTAAATCGGTCGAGTTCTCCAAAATTTTAACTCAAATTTGGCAAATAAACACAAATAGGTAATAACAATACATATTATAATATATAAATTTATATCTGTATAGACTGGATATTTATAGTATTTTATGTATACTAATTCAAAATAGACCAAACAATAAATTTCAATCATGTGTCGAGTATCTAAACAGTTTAATATGTTAGTTATTATCTTCACTTGTTAGTAATTGATTTGAGTCAAATTTCATCAAAATTTGTTGATTTTATAATAAAAGTTCAATATTATCTAATTGGATTTGGATAAATTATAAAACAAGGAGACCGTTTAGAAATGTAGACCTATTATAACAGATAATAAGAGAAACGTTTCAAGAAATCACTTCTAAGAAATGTAAAAGTGTATCTTAAAATTTCACTCTCATCATTTTTTCATAACGCGTCTAAAGAAGTAAAACTTCAAAAATTCCTATAGAACTTTTTCAATTTATGGGACATCCTGTACATTTGGATGATTTTTTTTTCTATATAGAGCGAACTTAAATTGACACACTGTATATACACATTCGAAACAGATTGTTTTGAAACGATTTGTTAAATTAATTGGAATGATAGAAAGCAGAATGACATACATTGATAGATGATAAAATACAGGGTTCCTTCCTGGTTCTTCCTGGAGGCTATTGTCAAATCAATATCGGGAATTTTATTTGTTCGATATGTTTGTAAAATGATAATTAGATTAATACAAAATTATCGTCAATTAATTGGATCTAGATAACAATTTAATGATATCTATAAAATAATGAATCAAAAATTTTTACGAAAATTAGATGTGCGTGGAGGAGTATGGAATTTGGCACACTTATAGTTTATATAGAGAAGGACTGGAAAATGCTAATATTTTTTTTTTAAATTATGTATAAAAATACATTAAATCAATAAATTAACATAACACACACTAAGACACTCACATATATGAGGTGTGGTTTATATTACACACTCATATATACTATATTGTTTAATGTTTTGTTTGAAGGCAGTGAGATTCATTTTTGAGTGATTATGATCGAATTTCGATCGCTACAACGGGACTCTAGTAATAATTAACACTTTTCATGAAAAAAATTCTCTTAGTGTACGTAGCGTTTGCAATAAGAATTTTATTTTTTTTCTTAACTAAGCTTTGCAGTCATGTAATCCTTTTAATACCCACATTTGATATCGATTTATCATTGTGGTATTTGGAAGAAATTTTCTTACTTTGTAGTACGTTAATGAGGTCGTATCCGCTTAAAACATATTACTTCCGAGTTCGGAGCAGATTTCCTGATATAAAAAAAAAATGTTGACTTCAACAATTTTTTTTGTAGTTATTTCGAAAATCGGAAAGAATAAGCCAGAAAAAATAAAATCAGCACACTGTCACAAAGAATTTACTAGGCGAGAGAACTGCGTGGTAATATACGTTCCTCAACATGACGCGTGTGGCGCGATCCAGGCCTTATATTCAAATTGCAACTCAATCGCTGAAGACGAGGGGAATACATCAATTTAAGTAAACATAATGTACGTTCGTACACCATGAGAGGAAGTTTTGTGTTCATTTTTTATCAGTGTATTTTAAATGTATGCATTGCTTTGGGGCATCAATGATCTTTTTTTTTTTTTTTTGAAAATGTTCAATTAACACAACTGATATAATATTCTATTGTAATTACTTGTTTAAATACCACGTAAAATCTCATATTTCTAAAATGAATTTGTATTTGTTCATTTAATACATCATTGATTTATTTTATCATATCTAACATTTCCTATTACTAGCCGTTAAGCATACGCTTCCCTTGAATAACTATCTAATTTTATAAACAAACTAGTTGGAACTCGTCACGTTGCTACTGTAGAAAAAATAATTGTAAAATAAAAGAGAAAAATAATAATTAAAGCTTACACCAAATAATAAAAATTATCTCGATCTCAGGCTGCGTAGCGGTGAGTTCCGATAGCGCAGAGGAATCGAATCTACGACAAAAAAATTGGAGTTTTTTCATATTTCTTACCAAAAAAATATCAATTCTGACATTTTTTATAGTATTTGTGATGTAGAAACAAACCATCCAGTTTGGTCACTTAGTTTTTGAATTCCTAGTATACAAAAAAAAAATGGAGTTTTGTACTCAAACTTACTTTGGTTGATTATCATATCATAATTAAAAAAATTTTTTTTTACTAAACTAGTTTTAATAATTTAAATATATGTATTTCGAGAGTCTGAAGAAGTCATTATATATGACGAAACGTTGCTTAAACAAATACAAAATTAACTAAAATATAAGAGCTGATATTTATTAGTTTTGAGACACTTAGTTTATAACTTAAAGATATGTATTTCGACAGTCTGAAGAAGACATGATATATGACGAAACGTTGCTTAAACAAATACAAAATTAACTAAAATATAAGAGCTGATATTTATTAGTTTTGAGACACTTAGTTTATAACTTAAAGATATGTATTTCGACAGTCTGAAGAAGACATGATATATGACGAAACGTTGCTTAATTAAATACAAAATTAACTAAAATATTAGAGCTGATATTTATTTGTTTTGCGACCTATTGACGACCTATTGACCTAATATCAATGCAAAGACACTCAATATTATTAGTCAAATTTTGAGGACCGAATCATGAGTGTATTAAAAACATTAAAATATCTAAATATTTATGAAACCCAATTTTCTTATTTTATTCCCAATACTATAAAATTTATTTTTAATGTATTCTTATATTTATTATATGATAGAGTAGAAACACAAGAAGTTTTTCCGTACTAGACTTTCCATTATATAAATATTCAAATGTCATAAAGAAAATGACAAAACGATAAAACATTCTAACTTATAGCATTTCCTTCGATAAGAGAAGTTTTTAGTCTAAGATCCGGCTACAAAATTAGTACATTAATAATTTAGATTATCAAGATTTCATTTTTAAGTATTTTTACACAACTAAGGGAAGTCACTTTTTCATCAGGTGTCAATTAAAAATTACCGACCAGTATTATTAATTAAAATATTATTAATTTACTTTTAGAGAAACATTTCGTGTACATCTTATGGAAAATAAAACCTACACCACTTCGTGTATTTAAAAGATCTGAAAAGTCATAGTTGCTGCTGATTGCTTAGTTGCAACCTCTACGCACTCAGGTGTAAACAGGTATAATTTTGTGTAAAATTTTTCGTTCATAACGTAAACTCATTTCATTTGTACCACATTAAAGCTCATTTTTTTCTGTAGTTAAGGATTTAAAAGCTGTCTATATAACAAAAAACCGCAAATCAAATTTCCTTACCCTAAAAGATGCTAGGTATTAAAAATAAAGTTGCAGTGTATGAGCGCGTGACGCTACTTGTTAGACAAGGATGTTAAATGCCAGCCCTATTTATCGGATCAAGTGCAATAGCACAAAAGCACGTTCAGCTGGCATTTAGTATCCATGTCTAACAAGTAGTGTCCGGCGCTGTCACAGTATTTTTAATACCTAGCATGTTTAAGGGTAAAGAAATTTTATTTTGGGTTTTTTATATAGGCAGCTTTTAAATCATTAACTACAGAAAAAAATGAGCTTTAATGTGGTTCAAATGAAATGAGTATATGTTATGAACGCAAAGTTTTACACAAAATTATACCAGTTTACACCTGGGTGCGTAGAGGTTGCGGCTAATTCATGTTTTTAGATAACATCCACATTAGTCTTCCTGTTTTTTGTCTTGGCTAATATTGCTCAGAGAATTCTATTGGTTAAACATTTAACAACTTAAAATTTATTCACACCATAATGGCATTTATTTTCTTCATTTCAAACTAAATAAATTTTCATTCTTTTATGACCGTAATACATTAAATACATTTATTTTAATGTTTTATATATCGAAAATGATATAAAAAGATATTTAGAATCTATCGATATTTTACGATACTTGAATATATAAATTTTATGTGAACTTATATAAATTTATAAAATTTAAATTATAATTATCAACCTCGATAACTACAATAAATATTTTAAGAATTTATTTTATTATCAATGGATTTTCGAGATCAGTTTTAAAGGTGATAAAAAAACGAAATAAATTCGTAATTAAACATTCTAGGGTAATCAGTTAATATGGATAGAAGTTATGTATTCAAAACATCGATTTTTCTAAAACATTTTATTCCATTTCTAACGATCGACAAAAGTCGGTTTTGTATGAATACCGTACATCAAATAATTTTCTTTCTTTACTATGATTTCGAAAATGTATTATTATTATTATTATTTACCGTAGGAAATTTCTCAAAATTTATTAATTTAAATGAATAATTATTTATATTTACAATTAAAAATAATTACTAATGCGATTTCATCGATCAATTTTCAACTCAATAACTACAATTAAATTTCTTTTTTTTTGTAATTATTCAATAATTTTTGTTTGATATTTGCTATACAATTTACATGTAAACAATTGAACAAATAATTATATTTTCTAAAATACGAATGTTTTATTACTAATTTTTGATACTCGTGGCGCTTCAATCGATTAAGAAGTCCCTTCCACGTAGTATGCACGGTACAAACAGGAAATATACAAAATATTTTTTTATATACTAAATTAATTAATTTCAGAACATTTCTTGAAAACGGTGTCATAATTAAGACAGCTTCATAACAAAGATCTTTGTTGTTTTTTTTGAGAAATAATTGGACACTCAAATCAGGGAGAAATTGATCCTGCATCAAGTTTTAAAAATTCATTTTTGATCTAAAATGAAAATTGAAAAAATTGATTATTTTATTTTGAAAATGTTTGAAACCTTAATCACTTACGGGTAAAACTGAATACAAAAAAAATTTTGTTTTTGAACTGTTTTTTTTATACCCTTAAAAAAGCTCAATATAGTCAAATTTGTTCTCTGTATCTGATATTATTGAATTCAATTTGAAATGCAACAAGGCTTTCCTTATAAATGAAACAATAGGACATAAAAGCTTATGATGACCGTTTAATATACAAATGTTCTACTACACATTTCTCTTTAATGATAGTTATAAGGGCTTTTGTTTAATTATGCTTGAAAGCCACTTAGAACATCAACCAGAGATATCAAAAGATACACAATTTCCATAATAGGTATTAAGAGAAACACAAACGTAATAAAGACTAGTGTCATATTTAAAGTATTACCAAATTCAAGGACAATTATTGAATACTTAATGCTCTATAGTAAAATTATTAAAATTTAACATAAAGTGGAAAGGAATACAAGAGAAGATGAAAATAAGAGGAGAACCGCAGTTGCGTCCCTTGCACCAAAACCTTTGGGTCCTCTATACCATTCGTTAGAAAACTCCATCACAAGAAGGGCAGGAAGCCTTCTGGTTCAAGGACACCCCGGTTGAATAAGATTTTATCGACACCAGTGGTCACGCAAAAAGCTGACAGCTTCTCTGTCGGAATTGTTCCAATAATGGATGGATCTAAAGTTTCAGACCCAAACATTCTATATCTAGCATCCAGAAGATTTTTACAGGTGCAAAAGAAGGGAGATTTCATCGTCCTCCAGGCATGAGCTTCAAATAGGATCGTCTGAGATTCCTAAATTATGAAGGTGATAGTTCAACCGACAGTGCCTTGTCAAAAGACCAACAACTCTCCTCAACTGTACCCTGATCAGTTTTAATCTAACAGTTAAATGGTTTAGCTGTGACAATACACAACTTAGCCTGTCGCACGCCATTCATGAAGTTCCAGTAATCAAAGCTCTTGTTGAAGTCAGACCTTAATATAGGATATCACAGAGCATTTGTAAGAGGTTCAAGGAAGAAGGGTGTCAGAGGCGACCCCTCTCTCTGAAGTGGGCTATTGTGGTTTTAAAGTGTAAACAATTGTACAAGATGCTCTATTGAAAAATGTTTACATAAGCAAGGAGTTAACGATGCCAACTTAGTTGGTGTTTAGTTGTATAGGTATGCCTCCTATTGCCGAATGCTTGTGAAGCACGTGAGTTTGGTTGCGTTAACGTGCCAGATAAAATTTCAAAAATTATTATATATTATTTCATGTAATTTATAAAAAATAAACATAATTTAGTTTAAATAAAGTTAAATATATTTTTTTAGGCTAGGTTGACCATATTTTGTAGTATATTTTTAATGTTGTCAAACGAATGCTAATCAATAGTTTCAAACATTGATATTCAACTATATGTCGAGTATTTAAGCAATTAATACTGTTAGTAATGATTTTCAATTTCTTCAAAAAAAAAAAAAATTATGTTTCATTATTAATTTTATGCAAGGAATTTATGCAGCGAATAAAGTAAGTTAAATACTTTATGGATTATAAAAATTCCATTCATAATTGTGTTGTTAAAAGCCCTTTCCTTCTTCCAACTACTTATTTATTTACACAAGGTAAATAAGTTTTTTACAAAAACTCTCCCATAACTCCTTAAATCAATTTATCAGGTAAAACTTTATTTGATATGGGAAAATAAATACATTAACCTATATCCTCCATCAATAAGGAAATTGGTATTATTATTAGTCGGGGATTCATTTGTATAAATCTTTCATTATTGAAAATATTTAAGTAAATAACTTTTTATTTTCATTTGACGATTTTCAATTTCTTCAAAAAAAAAAAAAATTATGTTTCATTATTAATTTTATGCAAGGAATTTATGCAGCAAATAAAGTAAGTTAAATACTTTATGGATTATAAAAATTCCATTCATAATTGTGTTGTTAAAAGCTCTTTCCTTCTTCCAACTACTTATTTATTTACACAAGGTAAATAAGTTTTTTACAAAAACTCTCCCGTAACTCCTTAAATCAATTTATCAGGTAAAACTTTATTTGATATGGGAAAATAAATACATTAACCTATATCCTCCATCAATAAGGAAATGGGTATTATAATTAGTGAGGGATCATCTGTATGAATCTTTCATTATTGAAAATATTTAAGTAAATAACTTTTTATTTTCATTTGACAATATCAAAATGAGTGGTGGGGGTGGGGGGAACTTGAAATACAATTGCTATATTCGTAATTTTTTTACGTAAATGTAATTTTTGATGCTAGTAAGCTCACTTAAATCACGTCTTATGTTTTGAAAGTCTTAAAAAAAAAATTTTGTATTGCTATTTTTAATTTTTTTAGGACAAAAAGTCTAGGTAATATAAAAATAACACTTATTTTGTAATTGGATGGCTAATTTTCAAGGTATCGCTATTTGTCCAAAACATTGAACTCTGAATCGGATTTAAGACGATATCTCAAAACTTCAAAGGGGTATGAAAATTCGTGAAATTTTTTCGTAAGATTAAAAAATTAAACACTGGATAGCGCAAAAATCGCATGTGAAAAAGATACTTGATTAGCGTATATCAAAAACACATATTTAATTCTCTTATAACTTCCTCTTGGACTAAAATTCTGGTTGTTTTATGGTTTTATAAATGTATTTATGATTGCAGTGCCATCATAGCAGTGAATATACATTTATAATATCGCTATACCATCATAACGATGGTCATGTTATTTGCTTACTGACCAACAGCCTTAGTAGTTGATTGTATTCGATGTATTAAGCTGGCACAACAATCCCAGCAAACTTAAATAACATATTTTAATAATTTCAAGTATATTTTAGGCCATACCATAAATAAACTTTCTCTGATTTAAAAGTTAAAATCATGTATATCAGATCGCAAACTTAGTGACGTTATAAATAAGACGAATTGGGCATTTGACTGATTTTAAATTCGTTATATTTCAAATGTGAAAGTTATACTCCTTTGGCATCATTAAAAAACAATTTTTAATTGCATACAAATAATTAATTACAATAAAACAATAAAAGTACTGGAGAAGGATAGTCAACATTGTCAATAAATCTCAGTTTAAATTTGAAAAATTAAATAAATAAATATATATTTTCTTATATATCTTATATCTTTACATGAGCAATTCTTGTATATATATATATATATATATATATATATATATATATATTTATATATATATTTTGTTATATATATATATATATATATATATATATATATATATATATATATATATATAATTGGAATCTCGGAATCGGCTCCAACGATTTTCATGAAATTCAGTATATAGGGGTTTTCGGGGGCGATAAATCGATCTAGCTAGGAATCATTTTTAGAAAATGTCATTTTATTCGTGTTTTATCGATAATTTTTTATAATGTAATGATATATTTGTTTAATATTTATAGTCATATAGTCATTGGAGTGGCTAAGTGTTAGCGTGCGAGGCTCTTATACAGAGATCCCGCGTTCGAAAATTATTTTTTTTTACATTTTAAACCCAACCCAACCCAACAAAACAACACAATAAAGTGAATAATATTTTTCAAATAAGATTTTGTTATTATAATTGTATAATTTTTTATAATGTAATGATATATTTGTTTAATATTTAAAGTCATTGGAGTGGCTAAGTGTTAGCGTGCTGGACTCGTCTTCCGCCTCGACGTAATATAATTTCCAAAAAACACAATTTATAAAAAAAAAAAAAATATCGGTTATCCAGATATTATATATTAAGTGTAACATAAATCATAACAAAAGAGTCAACCTGTGAATTTTGTGTGACGGTTTACATAAAGCGCCTAAAGAAGTATAAAATAAAAAAATAATCGAATTGACAAACATTCAAAATAAAGTGGATATGCCAACTAGATACACCTATAGTTTATATTGGCTGTGAATACGGACGATCGTTGAATTATATTAGCGTCGACCAGTCCCGTCCGTGTTGTACCGTTTTATTCATACACAAGTGACACATTTACCTATATCAATTTTTATAATGTACATTATGTAATTACTTATGTATATTCTAATTACATAATGTAATAAATATAGGAACATATAAGTGGTACCAGAGCATGATATAACAATGATTGGAAAACAGAAAAAAAACAAAGTATGCAAAATTTCCGTCCACTATCAAATGACTTCTATGTACAGTTTACATAAAAGTTTATTAACTAAATGAATTATTGTTTACTCGTTGAATCATCACGTCAGCATAAAATATCATTTTTAAATACACCTCCAGAAATTATTGCATAATTTCGCTAAACAGATTTTACCTCTGCAAAAGTAGTCATAAATTGGAAGTTTTCTTCCCCGAAGTCCAAAAAATTTACCATTGCTTGGAGTAGCTTTAAAGTGATGAATATACGTTGACCTTCGATACAGTATCGGGGCAAATACGATTAAAAAATCTGCTGTGACGCAGATCACAGAACTCTCCTTTGCTATTTTATACTTAGTTAAACAGTTTTATCTGTTTAGCTTAAGTAGTCCGATTTTAACCATGGGCTTTGCGGCACACCTAGAAATAATAACAATTGAGTTTGGTGAATTTTGAATAAAGTATTTTGAATTCCAAGGACCTTAAATAGTGAGGCGCATAATTGGTCTTGGTCTTGTTTCTTTGCAAGATTATCAATACACCAGCAACACCAAGGCGGAATACTCTAAACTAAAATCACAACCAAGATTAAGCTAAAAATAACAGCTTCCGATAAATACATCAGTCAAAATTTATATAGCAACTTCAAAGTGTTCTTTTCGTGGAACAAAACGGATTTTAGTAATTAATTTTTCGGTTGCTTTATTAGATTTTAATACTAAACATAAAAAAATTATACTACAAAAACGCTTCATGTCGAATTGATGCCTTATATATGCGATATATTAAAATACATTAGTATGTATTGTATATAAGTATTATATAGCCACATTCATATTATAAAAAAACAAACGACTATAAATATAGCGCTCAGTCCAAATCATAACAAACAAACGGATGGAGCGACAGAAGAGCACGCATTCAACATGAAACAGAAGACATAAGAGTCAGTTGAATAAAACACGATATTTACATTTAGTTTATCCAAGCGACGACAGTATGATCAATCAATCGTCCCGTTTATTATAATCCATCACATTGCCGCTACCTGGATTCGAACCTGCAACCTCTTCATAATAATAAATCATAAAAAAATTAATTTAAAAAAAAATTTTAGTATAAGTTCAAATATGCAAGATCAAGATTGGGTATGCAAGACCAAGACTCGAAGTACTTCACCAACACCAAGACCTACCCGGTCTTGGTCTTGCTTTGCTCATCACTAATCTCAAAAAATGATATCGAAATTTTGATAAGATTACAAATACTTCCTTTTGCTCGTATAGAAAAACAAAGTAAAAATGTGAATTTTATATGGTAATATGAATGCCCCTCCGATTTCAATACACAGCTGTTGAGTAATATAATAATAATAATGGGTTTATCCTCCGTTCTTCAGACATATACGTGTGGTGGTTTCCCACCACATCATTATTTTTAATCTTTACATCTATTTTATACAAGCGACGACAGTATGATCAATCAATCGTCCCGTTTATTATAATCCATCACATTGCCGCTACCTGGATTCGAACCTGCAACCTCCGAGTCTAGCATGTGGAGGTGTTAGTGTTTTTACTCGCTCGGTTGGTTGTTGAGTAAAAACTTTACATTATGTCCTTGCATTGTCCTATACAAGTGATAACCAATTTGTGTACTCTCATTTGTTACAATAATAACAATTGTGTTATACTATTAATTGTGACGAATACATTTTCGATTTAATGAATAAATAATAATAATAACAACTAAGCTTTGGTGGGCATTGGAGCCAATAATTTGATACGTGTGATGTGTAGGAGAGTAGAGAAGTGCACTAATAACACTTATGACGCACTTATTGTGTGCGCTAACAACAATAATGATTATTTGATTGATATTGGATGTATGTATAAACTGACACAATTATTTTTTTATTATTCACTTTTAATCAACTGTTAGTAGACCAGAGTAGAAGCCTTAAAAAATGATAAAAAGTGGAAGAAAATTACAGTAGGATGGAACCCATTGCAAACACAAGATAATATGATACAAATGAAAGGAAAAATAAATAACGGGCGATCTGAGTTCGGAAAGTGTGGAAGGAGTGAGTTTTTAAGGATAAAATACGATTTATTTCTGACTTTTAAATGTTAAAAAAATCGGAATTTATCAAATCGGTCTCGTTAAAAAAACCTTATGAACCGGAAAGTTTAAAATATCCTGGAAAGGATCATGGCTACGTTAGATGCACGATATTACGTAAGATCGTCTTCGATTAGGATCCATTAACTAGAAACTGAAAATCCAGGATATAACGATTTAGAAGATTGATTGAAAGAGAGGCAAATGTTCTTTCATACTTTTCTTTGTAAAAATTTAATCCAAAGTTTCATAAATAATTTTTTTTTTTTTAAATGAAGATAAAAGTCATCGTAAATCTTTTGTCCAAAATAGCATCTATTTTCTCCACTCTCAACGTATTGAAAATTAAATGAAAATAAAGTCGAATTTCGTGCAACTATGAAAATAAAAATAAACATTTCATGGTCACCTGCTGTGATATAACAAGTAAAGGAATTATTTTTTACAGGAGTTGGGGTTAACTTCTCAACATTAAAATTATTGTAAATAGTAAAACTTTAGATTTGTATCTTCACTTGTCTAGTCATAAAATACTTATCGTACTAGTATTGGAATGGGCAGTATAGCAGAATATTTCTTACCTCATGAAAAAAATATGAAAATTTATTTTACATTTTTCCATGGTCAAAATTTATCGAACATTATAATTAATAAATTTGATTTATTGTTCTCAAAAAAAAAAAAAAAAAATAGTCAAAAATTTGTGTCTCGCAAGGTGGCAGTAAACTAGAATAACCTAGCCTTATTTAACAAAATATGAAAATTTATTTTACATTTTTTCATGGTCATAATTTATCGAACAAGCATATAATAATTTTTAAATTTGATTTATTGTTCTAAAATGGTAAAAAATTTGTGTCTCGCAAGGTGGCCATGCCATTGATGTACTAGTATATAGTTATAATAATTTGAGTCCATTTTAATGACCTTTTAATTATGGAATAAATTGTTATAAGCAACTGAATTTTTTTTGGGTATAATTAAAATTTTTGGCAAATTATTTGCGAAACCAGTTTTTCTTAAATTTCACTAAGAAATAATTTTTGATTAACCAAAAATGTATTTTTTTAATTTCTCAAAATATTTCAATTAATTAAATACCAGGAAAGTATTTAAAATATTATCATTTAAGATTATTTTTTACATTTAAGTTAAATTTTGTACGTAACTAGATTTTTTTTCTTTTTTGTATTTAGACCAGGGTCGATAATTTTGGAAACCAAAAACCTGTGAAAAAAGTTTAAATACATACAGTTGTAGATCTTTTTATTACCTACAACTTGTAACTTTTTTCTATCGAACTTGTAGTATTGCCGGCAATCGACATAAACCTTATTTTACCCTTAAAAACTCACCCTTACCACATCCCGGCCTCAGATCCTTTTATTTTTGTTATATTCTCTTCCGTTTCAACCAATTGGTTTCATCCTACTATAATTTTTTTTACTTTTTACCATTTTTAAAGGCTTCTACCCTGATCTAATTTGGGGTTATGAAAAAAATAAATACTATTAAATTTCGAGCCTCCTTATGTTTTTGAAGTCCGTTGAAAAAATAAATGTTTAAAAATAGAACAAATAAATTGTATGGGAAAATGTATTTGTTTATATTTAGTTTAATAATTATTAATGCGTTTAATTAAATAATTGCCTTTAGTGAGAAAAAAATTGGACATTATAAAAATAAATGTTACTGTAATTTATAAATGTTCTTAGAAAATACTACATTTTATATCAAATACAGAATAGTTCACGAGCCAGATCAACGTATTTCAACGAAAACTGAACGTTTAAGACAAATTTTGGACCCATTTTTTACTTAAAATAAAACAACAAATTCAGAAAATATTTTTTCTTATAAAATTAAATGAGAGCGTGTAGTTATGTACGCGCGTCAGAAGTTATACTTCTTTAGCATCATTTCAAAAACTTTTTTTAATTGTATGCAAATAATTAATTACAATAAAATAATAAAAGAACTGGAGACGGATAGTCAACACAGTCAATAAAGCTCAGTTTAAATTTGAAAAATTTAATAAATAAATATATATTTTCTTACATTAAGTGTAACATAAATCAAATTTCTTGCGTGGAAAGCGTTTTTTATGAAATTATGAGGTCATAACAGGTGTAAAAGCATATTTTGCAACCCTTCCAGATTCTCACTTCAAGGATGGAATTCATAAATTGGAATAAGTTTATTGATGTTCACGCAGGCTGCACTGGGATAATAAAGTATATTATCAAACCATAAAATTGTGATTTTCTTATCCAACCGCAAAATTTATTGGACAACCTAGTAGACCTCACTTTCTTCGCTTAATAAAACCTATCGCTTCGTTTTTCACCAAATTTACACGCTTTCAAAAATATAAAATGTCGTAAGTAAAAAACGGATACTTCAAAACTTCCGCCTCGTGCCGTATTTTATCGATCAAGCCCCCAAGGTACTCGCATAACCTCTAAAGTACTTGATCAAATAGTTTTTCCTCAAGATATTACATACATTTTTCTAAACTTTATCATATAAAATACTAGATATTACATACATTTTTCTAAACTTTATCATATAAAATACTAGCAGACCAATACAAGTTTTAATTTTACATTTTATTTTGATATCTCATTCAAATATAATTTGTTATACGTTGCCATCTATTAGAAACCGATGGCAACTTACAACAAATAATTAACGTACACTGCCATCTTTTAGAAACTTATAGGGCTTGTGCACAATAAAATAATAAGCAGACCAATACAATTTTTAATTTTACATTTTATTAAAATCTCATTCGAACATAATTTATCATACGTGACCATCTATTAAAAAACCGATAGCCACTTACACCAAATAAGTAACGTACACTGCCATCTTTTAGGACTTATAGACAAATACGAAAATTGTTAATTTTGCAGTAAAAAATGGAAATAGTCGGAAGTTTTCAAATTTTAGTTCACATCGATTGCAAAAAACCACATCTTCCTAATAAGTATAGAAAAAATGTTAGCTTTTTAAAATTACTTATCATTGATGTATGGTGGCTGACCCTCTATTTGTAAAATATTTCAAAAAAATATCATATAAATATACTTGAGCTTACCTACATACAACCAAACCGGGAATGACAATGTATTTACACAATACACATATTTAACAAGATGAAACTAATACAATTAAAATTTAAAATATAACTATATAAATTTAAAATATATAAGATTGAAATACAATCAAATCCTAGAGTGTCAAGCTATATTTAATTTCATTGAAAGCTGCAACGACCCGTTGACGTGCGCTAGAACTGTCACTCGTTCATTTCAACGTACGTTGGAATAGACTCTAGTGTGGCAGACTCCATTTAACTCAATGGATAGGCGAAACGCATGTCGATTTACAGCGTCAGTTGAAAAAAATTGTGACAGACCGGTAAGAACGGTTAACTACAATTTCGGAGTCAATTGATGACATGATCGTGACACGTGAATTTTCTATATAGATATACTTATCTATAATGATGACCTTGAATTTCAAATAAAATAGGTTAATAGCGTTATTCTTTTTTTTTATACGGTATCTACCATTATATATAATATTACAATAACAATAAAATCTTTTATTTATTTCTAACCTCAAAATGATAATAACAATCATTAGTATTGTTATTTTTGGTGAAGTTAGGAGAGAGGGTTGGTTGACATTGTATGTATATATACAGGTTTCATCATATGGATTCAAAAATTGACCAATTTTATGAATATTTTTATTACTGTGAGGGGTTAGGATAGAAAAATATGATTTTCAATAAAATATATTCTCGAATGGACATAATAAATAATTTAAGTACTTTGGTCGCCCATTTGTCTTCGTTCTAACATTGTTTATTCATCGCATGTTATATATTGATTTCAGGATAATATTTATTTAAATAAAGACAACTATATATTATGGATATATTGTTACAGTATTGTACATAAAAATGAATCACTACTCATATATTTTCTACACCATTGCATGTCTCGACAGTCCAAACTGGACCAACACACCGTTCTGAACTAAATGTTTCCAGGCTATTCCAAGTTACTTAAATTCCTAGTTTTTAGGATAATGTTGTGTTCATCATCCGCGCTAGAGTTGACGTCTTGCTTTTTTACGGCTACTAATTTTTCGTTAATAAACATAACAGTACACATTAATTGGATTATTGTAAGCTAATATTAGATTGATATTTTGCCACCAGATAGCGGGGCTCAATTTGTCAGTTAACCAATGAATCAATACTTTATTATTTTCTACACTATTGCTGCTGCATCATGTATGTCTCGGCAGCGCAAACTGGACCAACGCCTTTCTGAACTAAACGATTCCAGCCTATTCCAAGGTACTTTCTAGTTTTTAGGATAAATTCGTCTTACTCTTCCACGTCTAACCAGAGTTAACGTCTTTCTGTTCTACGGCTTCTAATTTTTCGTGAATAAACGTAACTGCCAATGTAAACAGTGCACAAACATAGAAGTATTGTAAGGTATTACTAGTTTGATTTGCCACCAGATAGCGGGGTACAATTTGTTAGTTACCAATACCGGATTTAAATGTCATATCCACTAAAATGAACCATATTTAAAAATATATATACTCCATTCACTGAGTGATTGGCAATACTTAGTTTTAAACAACTGAAGATAACAACTAACAGAGTTACCTGTTTAGATAATCGGCATATGATTGAATATAATTTTTTTGACAATTTTTAATTATCATACATAGAATACTATAAATATCCAGTTTATACAGTTATGTATACTTGTATAATAATAATATGTAAATACCAATATGTGATAATTAGCTAAAATTGAGCTTAAATTGTGGCGAAACAAACATTTTACGAAGAAAATTGTTCAAACAATTTTCTTCTCTCTTTGTTTTTGAGGTACCGTGATGATGGCGGATGGATGTACGGACGAGCAAACGGAAATGGGTGTAATTAGGTGTTTCTAAAAACACCTATACCCAAATTTTGTTTGAGCGGTCAATATTTCCTAGCGTTACAAACTTTAGACTAAAAATAAGATAATTTTCTTTAGCATCATTCATTTTTCTAGATATTCACAACTAAAATATTTAAGCATTTGCTGACGAAATTTGGAGTAAATTTACCGTGGACCATTTGGTACAATTATTATATTATTATTTGTAATGAAAAAAATCAATTTCCATTTAAATATTTATAAGAGAATTGAATTTGGTTGCATAAGGACAAATTTTTAAATAATACATAAAAATTGCATTAATCATTTTACTATTTTTAAATTTTCGAACAAATTATTTCGAAGTTTTAATAATTTAAGTTAGATTATGAAAAACTATCCAGACTTAATGAAAATTTTTCGAACTTATTCGAAAACTTCAATATTTAAAAGTTTATTGCCCTGTTACCGATTTTGTTGCGTTTAAATAGCGCATTGCAACGGTCAATTTTCTATATCACATAGTTCATGAAAAACTTGAGTGTAGATATTGGCTTTAAAAGAGATCGACTATTCGAAAAATTGGGTTCGAAATGGGTGATTTTTTTAAAATATAAAGCAATAACTCGAAACTAAATTTTATCATAAGACAATGCAGAATTTCTCTTTGGACAAATTAAATACGATAAAATAACAACTTACAGAGTTAATTATTTAGATACTAGACATATGATTTTGTATCAATGTTTAAACTATTTTTATAAAATAAAAACGTTTTCATTTAAAAGTGACATTTTAACACAAACAATTCAAAATCAACTAAACAGTATGAAATATCATAAATCATTCTCAAAAATGAATTTTAAATATAAACTAATTCAAATGTCAAACCCATTCACTGTCTGTTTGACACAATCCTTTTTTTTTTCTATCATCCTTACTATTATAAATGTGAATGTACGTCTGTTTGTTACGCTGTCACGTGAAAACTACCTAACCGATTATCAAAAAACTGTGTACAATTATTCTTGGAGGTATAAGAAGTAACATAGGATACTTTTTATTTAAAAAAATTTATTTTTTACGAAAGAAAAAATTGAATGTCAAAAAATCTCAAAATCTAGCTACTTTAACACCATCAAGAATTCCTGTAATGAAGGTCCAACTATGAGTACTGTAATACCGTAGCACTATATTATCAACTGTCACGTCAATATCCAATCCAATTAACTATAGTTTCAGCTGTTTGGAATTTTTCTATATTTATTATTATTATTTTTCTGTCATTATATGCAGTATAAAACTATTTGAATTTTTGAGGTTCAAAATCGATAAATTGTTTAAATTCTAAATTATTTATTTTTTGTTACAGAGAAATATATTTTATTGATTCATTTCTATTGTAATGATCTCTGATACTTATTTAATGGCTTCAATGCGATCAAAGCTGCGGGTAAAAGCTAGTATTTTCATATTTTTAAACAGACATTCTTTCATGCAGGAATATGATAGCCGTTGCTTACTTTAGAAAATTCTATGTTAGAATAATTTGTAATTCTACAAAAAATTCATAAAAATTTTTATTACTGATTTTATGTTTACTAGGTTAATTAGGGTCTAGGAAACGCAAAAAGAAAATTTATTTTAAGATTGGGTGGTTCGTTTTTCGAGATATTTCTTTCTTTCTAGAAACTCGTCTGGAAGAGTTCTCAATTAGTGACAGTTTTGAGTTATTCTTAAAAGATAATTCACATGGTTTACGCAGCTCCTACACGATGAATATTTCTACCAATACTATATTCTGACCCTTTTCACTCCTTTTTTTTTTTATAGAAAAAAAAATCATACAAATATTTAATGTTTTCAAATAATTCAAAATTAGATACAAAAAAAAGTGTTCAGATCAAACAAATTCTATGTTTAAAATTATTTAAAATAACCATTTCCGTTGCGAATTGTTTACATGACAGTAAACCAAAATTGTTTATTTTCTCCATGTATTCTAAATCTATTTGTGGTGATTATTATTTGTAGGCAGTTCAATAACTTTCTAATAAAGCAAATTATTGTATTCATTGATTAATTTTTATACCTATTAATCGATAAATTTTAAATTTCTTGTCGTAAAACCCTTTTTCCGCTACAGAAATGCTTCATACTTTAACCCACAAAATATAAAAATTTATTTTCAGATTTTTTTTTTGCTTTCTTTCCCCTTCAAAATAAACATCTATAATAAAGACAATCTCTAATGCAAAATATATTGTATTTCTTTTCGGTTAATAACGCGATAGTTTTGAGCTGAAAATGATCTAAAATTTGATTGAGCCATAATACCCAATAAGAATACAAATAAATTAAAAGATTAGGAAATAAAATTTTTACTATTAAAATTTAATTTTTAAATCTTAAGAACTTCTTATTAATCTGTATAAATTATATCTTGGCTAACTTTAAATGCATACCCTTAAAATTCATCCTATCGTAATTAATATCACAACAATGTCTTGCATTTTATCTAGATTCACTACGCTTAAAATTTTACCAAGCCCTTTTCAACCATAAATTTCATCTCAAAACGTAAAAAAGAAATTTTTATTACGATTTTCGAGAAAAAAAACCACAACTTTCACTCTTAAATAGTGAACAAAAATAACCTTCAGATATTTGAAGTCTAAAATTAGTTTCGAAAATCGAATGTTTCAAATCAATTAATTTCAATTTTTCAATATATATAATAAATAATGCAATTAATTAAACATCATAACTAAAAATAACCCAACAGTATCATAAATTATTTAAAAAAATAATTTTTTATTCGTTTAGACAAAAATCGCGTGCAATATATTTTTATGTTTTTTTTTTATTATAACATTCTAAATAAAACCTTATCACTTGCATGTATTATTAAAAAAAAAAAACAAATGACAATCAAACCATAACATATAAATGTCAATTCAAATAATGGCGCGAAAAAAAGATATAAAAGAAAATATAATACAACATACTTGATGTTTTAAATTGTTGTAATTGTTTTATCTTCAATCATGTTTTTTTAATTTTTTTCTGGAAAATTTTCACTTCATCAACAATACTAATAACATTTAATGGTACTACTAACAATAAAAATAAAGATTGTTTTTTTCCTTTTGAAACGCGTTACGTTTTCGATGTGAATAAGAAAACAAAACAACACACACACACAATTATACTATTTGACAAGTAGCAGGTATGGGCGCGTCCAGTAATAGTGTTGTACCCATCTCATCATCAACGAAAATGTGTCTGCATTATATTATACTTAAATATATTTACAATACTCCTCTTATAACACATGTATGTACGTATGTAGGTATATGTTTGAAAACGTTGTATGTATTATATTGTAAGTGACAAAGATAATCATATCATTTATTATTGCTCTCTTTCATGTGTTTTTCGTGAAAACGCTATACCAATACTCTAGAGGGAAAGAAAAGGATGCGACCAATAAATGGTAATATTATTAGTCTATATAGACTAAGAGCTTGCGGACGGTTGGGCCCAGTGTACACCATCAGATTTTCTGATCAGAAAATCTGATGTAACTAAATACCATATATTTTATAAAATATCCCGCACACGGTAAGATTTCTACATAAGACATCAGATTTTCTGATCAGAAAATCGAATCGTGTGCGCGTACATATAATGCTGTCTGAAGTAGCATCAGAATTTCTGACCAGAAAATTTTAGGATGTTGTCTTATGTAGGCCATTTATTAGTTAAAAAAGTAATAAATAAATTTAAAATATTTGAAAGTTCATTGGTTCAATGTGTTTCGTTTCACGTATCCGATGATATGCACTTGCTTTAGATTTTTGTCTGATGTATGATCAGATTTTGCTATAAGAATTTCATATAGGACTGTCCGATGGTGTGCGTTGGTGGCATTATAATAAATTTATTTTTCCGAATTTTCTTAAAAACTACGTTATCGCAAAAGATTTTGCTATTATATTTGGAAGTCACAAACGATTTCCGATCGATTGAGTACCTACAAGTTTATGTCACAGTTAATTTTTAAAAAATATTGTCTGTTCGAGATGCCACGAAATTAATCATCGAATTTCTAATAAACTAGTTTGTCACAAGCGAAGTGAAAGCTGTCACAAATATTCACAAACGAATCACAAACAATTGACATAGACAAGTAAAAATTTCAATTTTTTGGATTTTATGTTGGCTGATGGATTTAGGGCTGTTTTCTAAGTACGGAGTATGATGGAAGTTGGGTTATATCAAGAATCATAAATTATTTTCACTAACTACAATGTTTTTGCATTTTCATGTTCAAGTATTGAATTCAATGTTGTCCAAAATGTATACTATTCAAATACTTCATTATAACGTTTGTGTTTTAGAATAGTTAGTATGGTGCTATATTAAGGGAGATTATTAACAGCTGTTTGAAGCACACAGTTTTATGTAATATCTTTCAATTTTCACGCACAAATAACTCAAAAAATACTTATCGAAATTTCATAACATGTGGATAAGTATTTTTGCGTGCAAATTGAAAGATATTACATAAAAGAGTGTGCTTCTAACTACAGTTGATAATCACCCTTAATAAACCACTAAACTAAATGAACTGCTCTAAAATACAAACGGTATAATGAAGTATTTTTATAGTATACATTTTGGACAACATTGAATTCAATACTTGTACATGAAAATGCAAAAACATTGTACCTTAGTGAGTATAATTTACGATTCTATAATTATCCATACCATGTAGATATTATAAAATCACGTAATAATGTATAATTATGTTTTAAAAAATATATATGATTTAAAAATAAATACACTGCTAATTAAAGCGTTAAAACAATTATTTATAGACAGTTTGTTACAGATATTTTCGTTAATATTTACGGAAATTTTATTAAGTTCAAATTTCGTGTTTTAAATTTGATACTCAAAATTAATTTTTAATATAAGTCCCGCGAACACGATACAACGCAATTTATAGCCATTATCACATCTCTCGGACTGGTTCAAAATACGATAAGTTAACGAAGAGGGTAATATTCACCAGAAAATATAAATAAAGTTGTTTGAAAAGATGCATTATTAAGATTTTCATTATTTGAGAAAAATTCTAGTAACATTTTTATTTTAACCTTAAATAAATAATCATAATGGGGTTTGGATAAATTTTTGTCCACTAATTATCAATTAATTTTTGTTATCAAATAATTTAACAATTGACTGTGCTTCAGTACAGGTAAATTTGACAAATTATGAGCTTAGATGGCATTTATTTTCTTGCATCTCATTGATAAAAATCCACTTTTAATGATAAATTACAAATATAATATAAATATTTAACCATTTTGCAAAATTGAATATCAGAATAGTCTCAATTAATACTTAAGAAAAACAAAATTTTGAATATGAAAGGGACTATACTATTCTACGTGCTTTCATTAAAATGAATAGAATTTTAAATAAGTTCACAATTAAAAATTCCTATTTGATAATATATCAAAATAAATTCAGTAAATAACATTTTTCTGACAAGAAGCACATTCTTAAAATACATTTAGGTTTATACTTTTACCATTGGTTTTGGGACGCAGAAAACTTAAGGTTAAAGCTCTATATCATCTAAAATCATAATGAAAATTACAGCTAGATTGAATAAAACATTTATTCTGGACAAGAAAATACTAACTGGTTGATGTTTCTGTAAACTTTCCACCTTCCTGTCTTCTGAAACGCCCTATATGCATAAATATTTAATTTATAAATGTCATAAATAATATTTTTAACTTTAAAATATTTATAACAAATTATTATTTTGTATTCGTTTCCATAAAATTATTATACATTTTTAGTATAAAATAAATATAATTTAAAATTGATTATGCGTATGAATAAAATTATTTTTTTTATTTAAATACCACTAATGACATCTATGCGCAGTTATGTCAAGTACATCAATAAATTTGAATAGACCTTTTCATTTGAAATAATACGATTCTCTTTTGTTTCGAGTAGAATTATTACTATCTTTTATCTTTGTCATCATCAAAATTTTAAGTTTTAAATAGACATAATATTTAAGTCTTATTTTTAATCATAATTAAAAACTAATACCCAAACATTCTGCTTTCTGGATAATGAAATAAAATCTTTTTCAGTTTTATTACACAATATGGCAAAATTAAGAAATTGTTCGAATTACGAAATTCAAAATAATGAATTAATTGGATGAAAGAAATTATCTATCAAATCTCTCGTTTTCATTACGCCTTAATATGAGCTTTAATACAGAACGATTATTTTTATTATTAAAATTTTAACACACAATAAATTTCAAAAAGCTGAACTTACCACTAGTACTAGGATGATTCATTAAAATGGCAAGCGGACATTCATCATCGTCCAATACATATTCCTGTGAATCACTACCACCACCATTTCCTAAAATTAATATAACAAAAGAGTATTTAGTATACCATCGAAACTTACACTCAAATAATTTTGTAAATAATGGTTTTCAGTTATCGTGAGAAATATTTTTTATTCAGCGAATATTCTACAATATTCTCAATATTAGCATGATAATCATCATTAAAATTAAACATTTTCTCAAAATTTTAAATGGTTATTATATTTTCGCTTAAAATTATTGAATTTGAATCACACAAAGGTTACCGAAAAGTTTAGCTTTTTAATAAGTAGCTCGAAAAGAGACTGTAAGTTTTTGACTAAACTTTTTCGGATCCAAAGTAGATTATAATTAACGAAAATGTAACAGTTATTTGAAATTTGAAACAAAGCAGCAATATTTTAAAAGTGCTACTTTTTGGAGTGTACTATTTATTTGTTTCATAAGTTCTGATTATTAAGCTTTCATCATCAGTTAAAAATTAGATCTGATATTTTCATCGGCTCGTTAGCAGCTTTAAGCAAGATGAATTTATGAAAAAAATTATTTACTTAGAGGAAAAGTTGATAAATATTTACATTCCTTGTTACAAGTAATAAATTATATTTGATTTAAAACAAAAAATTCTCAAAAAACAAAGGACTTTATGAAAATCAAAATTCAGTAATATATTGAATTTATCTAAAAAGCGTCCAGGTGTCCTTATTAATCCAAAAAATTAAACGTTTAGCATTGGAAAAAATAGTATCAGACCGTGAAGTTTTTCTCTCAATTTGAAGTCCAAGGAGAATACTAATTTTTAGCAATCCTTTAAAGAAGTATACTTTTGGATAATCAATATTTGGTAATTTTTTGAGATTAGATAATCTAAAGAAGGTTCAGAGAAATTTTAGTTAATGAAAATTATAAACAAATTGTATAATTAAATGAAAACAACAGTAATTGGTATTAATTTGGCACAATGTTAAAAGAGTCATTGCCAAATTGTCTTTTTAACGCCAAATGCGGTGGCAGTTTGTGGGTTTTATTTTAATTAAACATGTTTTATAGTAATTAAACATGAAAAAATAAATTTTAAGATGTATGATGAGCTATTCAAAATAATAGAAGACGATTTACCAATTATTTAAGTAGCGACGAACTAATTAAATCTAATGACGAATTACTTTTAAATCGAAAAACTTAAATAGATCAATTTTATTATCTAAAATTACTCTATTGGAATCATTGATTACAACAAAAATTTACCATTAGTAGGTTGCATAGTTTGTACCAAACACCAATGTGTTGGATCTTCGGTACCATCTAAACCATATTTATTGAGCATTTCACGCACAACACGCGCAGCACAATCCCGAACACTTAATAATAATGTTTTATAAGGCACGTCTTGACATAAGGCTTCACCATATATTTTTAAGGTACCCCCCGTATCGGGGCCACCATCTTTTGACCGAAATTGTTGTAGACGTTTTTCTAATTTCTGTTGCCTACGGCGTCTCATCACAGCTTCTGGATTTGATATGGATCGTGTAAATGATGTTTCTGGTAGTTCTGTATATAATTTTTCAGCAACATTATTCTCTTGACCGTCTTCACCTGCATCTGCATCACTTTTTAATCGTGCAAGTTTTTCCTGTTTTTTTAGTTGTTTTTTCTCTCGTTTTGATAATTTTCTTCGAAAACTGGAATTACTGTCGGATAGTCCAATTGATGGTGCCTAAAAATAACGTTTACCAAATTTTAATTTAAGTATGTATTTGCAAAAAGAGGAGAATTTTATAAAGGAGAGTTTTTTTACTCAATTTCGCATTCATTCAAGATATTCGTGGAAATTATTCGCAAAACAGATGCCTCAAGCCTTAAACACCTCCAAGTGAGATACTTTAAGATCCACAATGGTTTAAAAGTGTGATTTGTGATTAATTAGCAAATGCTTCGAGAGTACACTTTTGGACTATTAGAGTAAATAAAATCCAAAAACACAAAAGTGTTTGTCTTTAGACGCTTGAGTGAATCGTATTTAATAAGATACCGTTTGAAAGCGCTCCGACATATCAATTTTCATTTTCGTTTTAAACGTTTTTCAGAAATAACGATTGTAATCGTAAAATGAACATGAAAAAATTATTTATATCTTATTTCGAGATATAAATAATTATTTTATTTTAATTTGATGATAAAGAGAATCACATTTGTGTTGGATATTCAATTTTTTTGGCCATAAAATGAATACAAATACCCAAGAAGTTGTATTACAACGTAACAAATACGAAATTTTGAAAAATTGAAAGTTTTTGTAAATCTTTCAGTTATCATTCTGAGAAATTTTGAACATTTATTTTGAAAATATGTTTTTAAATTACTTACATGATGTTCATCGTCTATATTTCGAAGCAAAAATCGACCATCTCTATCATCAATATGCCAATTTAATTGAACTAAAAGTGGTTTTTCATCATTCGCTAATCGTCTAGCAGCCCCACCTCCAGGACCTCCTTGACCATGAACTTCGTATAAGGCATATTGTCCAACTAAAAATTATAAATAGATTTTATTAAAAAACAAAAACAAACAAAAAACTGTAACTTTCATAAAACTATTTTTAAAACATTTTTAAAGCGTATTCTGCCATCTATGAACAAGACTATGAAATGCATTCAAGTTATGAACTAATATAATACATACCAGCACTTCCAGCAGGTGTTAACATTCGCATATCAGGTCGAAATTTTTCAACAAGCGTCGCGACGACATCTTGTGCAGTAGCATCGGAAGCAACACGAACACATTTTGTAGCTGCACGACCTGTGGCGTTATCTTGAAAATAAAAACGCATAACACCATGGAATTCCAAATCCTATTAAAATAAAACCATAAATAATATTTATTTAATCATATAAGTGTCAACAATATACAGGGTGTAACATTTCTAGTTTAATCATTCTAAGAACTTTTGAGCTGTAAAAACGATTCAAATCATCTATAAGCCCAAAAACTTTAGTACTCATAGAGATCTATTTGATGGGAAAGGAATTGAACTTCAACTATTTTATGACCTATTGTCATTAAAATTGTGGCAACCAAAAATAATTATACAAAAATTTCAACTTTTATGTAATGTGAATTGCATATATTTAAATAATTGCACACCGAATAAATTTTTGTCATTTGTATTGTCACTAATTTAGATTACTACATTTTAATCAAGGTAACTTCATTTTTATCAATATTGGTCACATTGGAATTTTACCTCCAATCGGAAGCTTCTTAAATCAAGGACTCTTGAAAAAATTGCCAGTTCCTGAAAAATCGTGAAAAAAATAATAAAATATAATTACCTCGTTTGGTTCGGACAATTCGAATAAATCCAATCGATTGGCATTCCATTGTGCAATAACATTTCGTAGTGCTTCACGTTCTAAGGCACGTTTTTCCCCAGTTGAATTTGTGACTATCCCATTGTTACCACCATGCATTGTTGTGACGTTGTTTTCTCCACTACTGTTATTCTCAGCTAAAACAATAATAGAAAACAAAGTTATTTACAATGAAAAATCACAACAATTAAATTATTGAATAACAACTACTGCCATCTATTAACATACAACAACATATTCTAATATGAATTCGGTTATCAAGCATCGATTGACAAGTAAAGCCATCTATGTTTATCAATATGTATTAGAATTTTACGGGAAATAAAACATAAAAATCATTGACCCTATAATTTTTAGTGAATAATAAATATAAAATATAAAAATTTTATAAGGAAATGATTAAAAAAAAAAAAAAAAGTATATGAATTTAATATGGGGGTTGTTTAGTTCCCAGGCTATGTACCGTAACAATATAAAAATGAGAAACAAAGACTTTAAAACAATCGCCACCTGTTTGCTTATTATTAAATAATACTATCTCACTCTTGATCGTAGATGAAATTATATGATATAGAATTATATTAATTCTGTCTAATAATGTAAACTTTATTTTTATTAGATTAGGAAATGATTGTGCGTGAAATTTGAAAATAATCCAAATAAAAATTTAAGTGCCTCGATAAAATTTTAGAGGTTGCAAAACTTAAGTTTCTTTCATATTTCAATGTCTTCAGTTTTTTGTGTGGCATACTATGGACCAGCGAAGTAACTGCGTAAGCATGCTTGTTTCATACATTTCTTTAACACATGATTAATATTCTACGTTTTTATACAGGTAAAATTTATTTAAAAAGAGAAACCACGACAATCCTCTAATTATTACTAAAAAGTCATTTTTAATAGCAATAAGTTCATATTTAAAATCGAATTTGTGGGTATGTTGGGTGTCATTGAGCACGGATATGCATCAGAATAAGTTTGCAAATTTTGACCATAGTTAGAAAATCAAAACATAACCAACAAAATTAACATTTGTTGTAATATTAATGCTATTAAAAATGATTCTTTCTCACTTCAAAATTAAAATTTTAATAATTTTACATTTCACGTAATATTTATTTAAATAAAATTTGCCTGTATAAAAATTTAACATAATAATCATACAATAAAACAATATGTAAGTCTATGATAACGGAAATTCTGACAGATAGAAAAGAACAGGTACATATGTGTCAAAACACTTCGTCAATCGTTGTTAACAGGACCGATTGAATATCTCTTTAACGGACAACGTTATATCGAAAAAAATACGTATTTTAAGAAAGACTTTAAAGAAAAACTGACAGGATGTTTCAGGATATTGCAGGTTTTCTCTGACCAGTAGACACCCTGCCAAACATAACATCTGGATAATTGTGTCTCTTTTTATATTCATATGCCACTAGTAAGAAAATAAAAGGATTATATTTTGAATTCCTGCTGGGAATAATTACCATTACCGGACTTCCGTTACAGCGGTCGTAATTCGACCACAATCACTCAAAAGTGAATCTCACTACCTCTAAACAAAACAGTATATATACGTCCCTTTAAACAAAATAGTATATTAAACAAAATACTATATATGCGCGAGTACGGTAGTGTGTGTAATATAAGCCACAGCTCTTATATATGTGTGTGTAATGTTTTTTTATTGATTTGAATTTTTTATGCATTATTTTAAAAAACATTAGCATTCTACAGTCCTTCTCTATATAAACTATGTGTGTGTCAAATTTCATACTCCTCCGCCCGCCCTATTTCCGTAAAAAGGGGTACAGAGTTTTTACCTCACGTATTTATATATAAATTCTTAGCAAAGATAAAAAAAAATTGTTTTCGAAAATCACATGCCGCTATTTTCTAACCTATTAAATTATAATTGTCTAATTCAAAGAAATGCTTTTGTTAAGAGTATAGAGTTAATAGCTATTAGACAGATAGCAAGAATAATATATATATATAAAATATATATATATAAATTTTTATTTAATTAATTATGATTCATCAATTATTACACAATTTAAATCATTAGAAGTAATAATAATAATAATAATTTAATATTATGAATCAAGTGTGATTTACTGGTATATTGAACTAAATCAAATCAAATTCAATAGTCTATGGGGCCCGGCGAGTTTTTTTCGGGATACGATTAAAATTTGAATGTGACTTAATTTTGATTAATTTAACCTTTTCCACTTTTGAAAATTCTGAAAAGTGGACCGTTTTTTACTACAGAGAGCGTAAAATTTTCGACTGCACCGACAAACTTCAAATTCACAGAAATGTGTTTTTAGGGTTCCGTATCCGCCTGTCACCTAGGCTGTATCTCATGAACCGTGATAGTTAGATAGTTGAAATTTTCATAGATAATGTATTTCAGTTACAAAAAGTATTTATTCCTTTTTGATTTTAAAACATAAGTTTTGTAACAATGCTAATAAATTTGCCATTATTTAAATTTTTTAAGTATCGAAGCTGCTGTATAACATTTTTCATACTTTTTGGAAAAAATTAAAAAGCTTACAAATTATTTATTCTCGATTTCTTAGAACAAAAATCTATATACATTTTGTTCCAGTAGAATTGGTCATCACAAAATTAAAATTACTCAGAATAGTGAATCATCTTTAATTTTTGGAAAATCCTAACATGATTAATCTTGATTGATGTAAAATAAAATCTGTATAAGAACCTGTGATTAATATTATAAAAGCAATGATCATCATAAATGATTAAATGACATTTTATAGGTTGTTACCAAACAATGTCGTATATCTTAAAACAAACATGGATCGTTATGGATCCAGTGTATCCAATCTACCGATATTGGTCATTCACGAACTTGATCTCACTTTTTATGTCTAAGGAACGTTACCAAAATTACAAATCGCTATCTTTTTTCATTTTTGAGTTATCTTGGTGACGACGGGCAGACGGACGA